>JXTC01000029.1:1318623-1364426 GCA_002914845.1 Trema orientale | reverse complement strand
AGGAATTTCATTCAAAACAAAATAAAGCATCTCTGTTAAATCTATGTGCTAATGTTATTACTAGTATAAAGCACAAAAATAATCTACGTTTTTGTTTCTAACTTTGTCATTTGATTCTTTTGACTTATTATTACTAAATTGTCTTGTTCAAGATTTTAAAATTTGAAAGTTCAAGTTTTCCTATGCTCAATTAATTTTTTGGGATATAAATACACTTTTCAATGCTCATGAGCCAATTACAAAAATTGACTTAATAATGAAAGAATAATATATTGAAAGAAATATTATTAAGAATAACATTACGCATTATAGGAAAAAATTTAAATCTTGTGTTAAATTTTAAAATTTGCTAGTTTTATGTCAAATTTTAATATTTTGTTACTTTCTATGTCAAATATAGCATTTGTATTGTCATATGCATTAAAGATGGTAAGTGACAATACTAATAAATTTTGGGATTTTTACATAAACCCAGGCCTGTAGTGTAAAAAATTGAAAAATTTTGGATAGGCTGAAATTTTTGAGAAATTTTGGATTTATTTAGACAAAAATACCACTATTTAATATTATTTATAAAAATACTATTGTTCTAAAAAATTGTAATTTTTAAAAGTATTCGAGATAATCAATCAAGTTACTTAAAGTAATTAAGAGTTACTTGAGTTAACTATTCTGATTATCTCAAGTAACTTGACTAATTACCTCAAGTATATCTTCAATTAAAAAGTGATATTTTTGTAAATATGTTTAGAAGTGGTTTTTTTCTAAACAGTTCTGTGATTTTTCAAAAAAATTATAAAACTAGGCTTTTTCAATATTTTTAAAATTTAACCATAAAAAATCTGATTTCCTCATTAATTATTCAACAACACGTCATAATTAATTCTAGTATCAAATTCATTTTTTTTTTTTTCTATTTTAAGGTTTTGACGATTTCCAAACTCCAATGCAAATGTTGTTGATAATGTTATATGTACCACAAAAAATAGCAAAATAGTATATTTGGCATAAAATATAAATTTTTGCTCTAATGCACAATGGTATTTAAAATATTATTTCGTAATACTCTAATTTATAGTTTTTTTATTAGTTGATTATTAAAAAATTATATTGATTGAGTATTGACAAATGTACAAATAATTGATGGAGTATTGAAAATTGTATGATTTAATATTTTAAAGTTATGACATTGTGCTACACTTGATGCTATATTTGAGACTGAGACCAAGTATTAGAATATGATAAATTTAACATAACAGTCACTGGCGGAGGATATCTGTGCTATACGCTAGATTTAATTTGGTATAATGAAATAGCATTATATTGGAGATGCTCCAAGCCTATCGAAAATGAAAAAACATGATTAAAAAAAAAAAGAAAAAAAGCCCCATCAGGCCTGCGCCGATCACCATTTAATCACGCTAATCATGGCTTTTTACCTTTCGGCTTTCGTCGTCTTCTCCTTAGGTAGTGGCTTTCGGTGATGCCTAGGTTGTAGTAGCATTATATATGAGATGACATCTTGAGGGTTAAACTAAGATTTGAAGAATGTTTCATGTTACCAAAGAAAAACACGTACATGAAGAAAAAAAAAAAAAAAAAAAAAAAAGGAAGAGAAGAAGAAGAGAGAGAGTACAAATAGAAGTTAAGGGCCTTTGGGCTTAATGGTCCATATGAGTAAAAACAGGCCCAGTTAGAGATATGGACCTTTTCAGTCTCAGCCCGGCCCAAGGCTCCACATTAAAGTGTTTTTTTTTTTGGGGGAATAATCCACACTGAAGTTTTAATCTTATTGTTCTTCAAAGTTTGATTTAAAGGGTTAACCTTATTGTTATTCAGTTAACATCGTCATCACCACCATCGCGATGAAACCATCATCACTATTTGGTTGCGTTTTGGAAATAATAAGATCATGCGCTTAAAAAGGCTAAGTAAGGGCAGTGGAATCTATCCATTCATATCTCTTACCGAAGATTTTCCATCACAAAATTTCTTTACTTCCAATTAGGTTCCTTCTTCTTTTTTGGGTGCTTTTACCAAAAAGAAATAAATTAAAGTGAACAACGTAGCAATGTGTTACTATCTTTCTTTCTCTCCAAAAGTACTTAAGGTAAGATTGTCAAAGAGAAACTGATTATTAACTACCATATAGACATAGTTTAGTGCTTTTGATTATTAAAGTCAGAGGGGTTATTTTTCTTCATGAAAGATAATTGGAAATGTGTAATTTATTCTTGGCCCCATTCAATATGTGTCTTATCAGTTGCAAATCCTGATCAGAGCCCACCATCATTTCTGGTTTGTTTTGGCTTAACCTGGGTCTTGATCATATGATATTCATATTTCTATTTTTTTTATTTTAGATAAATATTTATATCTTTATTGAGAGATCAATAAGGGTCCCCTTTTTATTTGACTTAATCACCAAGCATTTAGGCTTAATGGGTGGTTAGCTTAATCTTGTCTTTATCAGTCTGAACTTACTCCAGAGCTCAGCAACTCTTGTAGATTATTTTAAGACTCAGATTAATTTGTTGTTCCTCATCATAGTGTAAAAATAATTTTGGTGGTATAATTACTACAAAGGAATAAAGAAAGATTCTCTTCTGAAAAATTGATTGAGGATTGAAAAATGAAAATGTATATTTCCTCAAAAAAAAAAAAATGAAAATGTATATTGATATATAGGACATTGAGTCCAAACCCACTCATACGATTATGTCCTATTGACTTACTAGTAATAGCTAGATAACACAAAAACGTGCATTCTTCGTTCAATATATCTTTGCGCATTGAGAATTCACAAAATTATTCCTTTGAATTTTATTCTAACACGTCTTATATTTATTATGCTATCCACACAAAAACAAGAAAAACAAAAAAGATTCACACAAACCTAGATTTAGAGTGTTGGAAAAAAAAAATGCATTCTTATAAAATATAGAACAAGTATCATCACATAAATTGGCAGAACTACTTTTACAGAAAAGTAAATGCGAAGAAAATAAATCCTACTGGAGAAGGATATTCTAAGGATCTAGGATCTTTTCCCAAAAACGTAGAAATGTGAAGAGATTTGTTTGTCTCTGGAGGCAGTGAAATTTGTTTTGTCTGTTTTTGTTGGACTGAACCCATATAACTCATTGGTATTTGTTTCATATTTTCAGTCGTGAGTTTTGATATAGTTCGTTTTTTTTTTCCTCTTGGGTAGGATTTTTATGACCCTACTCGTTGTAATTGATGAAACTATTTTAATCCGTTATTAAGATAAGTATGTAGAGGAAAAGAGTGGCTAGGTTTTAAGCAATAATCCTTGAATCTTTAGATTACAATAGATGTATAGCATAGTAATCACTTCATGTTTAGTTGGACTAATTATGATACTCCTATAAGAGATGAATATAAAATAAGAAATATTTTAATGAAGAAAATCAATGAACTATTAATCTACGAATAATGGTAATTTTATTAATAAATTTATGAGAACAAAACTTCACTTGGCTAATATTTTCGTTTAACTGTTAAGATAGGAAGCTTTATAGGATGACATCCATGAAATGAATGTGCAGTACACTTCTTCATTCATATTGCATGACAAGAAAATGATATGATATGCTCAATTTTCTTCTACCCTATTTTTTCTTTGTAATTTTGATAGAAACGTGATATATATTTTTATATATAAATACATGGATATAATATGCTCTTTGTAAGGCCACGAATTGTGATATCCATGGACATGATTAGAAGGATAGACTATTTTGTCACCGCAATAGTACAGTTCTTTCCTTTAAATAAATTTTGAAGGGAGAGGGGGGAGAATAATGAATCCAAAGCGATGAAAAACAAAAGATAAATTAATATACAGTGAAAGAGTACAGTAACTATATATAATAATATTCAACTTCTAGTGAATTATATCATATCAAAGGATAGAAAAAAAAAAAAAAAAACCGCAACATCGATCTTATTCCTATCGTAGCTGTGCATTTACTTGAAAAATCTATGTTTCAAGCCAACATGAGAATACTTTACATGGTCTAAGCATATAAATAAAATTTCCATAATAAAGGGCTCATTATTGGGGCCCTTTTTATAATTTCACACTGCAAAGTTTGATAGGTACTAAAGAGGTTTATGAAATTATTTGGTTTATTAGTGTAGCATCAAACGAAGTAGAAATTGAAGAGCCTTTTATACACATTATATGAGTTGTCCAATAACTGAAACATCATAATTGTAAATAATTTACAGATCCTATACTAAAAATGCTTTAAATGTATAAGAGTGAGGGGTCATGATCTCAATGAATATCCCATAGCAATAATATTGATATTATAAACTGTTGAATTTTTCATCTGTGTCATTTTCTCAATTTCAACCGTATTACAACTTTTGGTCTTTGTTTACGATTCCAAGTAGGGGTGTAATTGGTCCAAATTAATTAATAAGCAACAATATTTTTGTATGCCAATGAGAAAAGAAATGTCTTACATTGAGAAGTCTATACATAGAAAGAGAAGTGTAACTCTTTCTTTTCCCTTTTTTCTTTTTTCTTTTTTTTTTTTTTCTTGGAAGAGGAAGGGAGGGGGGAAGATTTATTTTAAAAAAAAAAAGAGTGTTACTGTCAAAGAAAATGTAAGTCCCTGTATTTTTTTTTTCCCCTCTGTGTTTTGCAATAGAAAATACTGGTTAGTATGGGACAAATATGTTGACATCTGAAAAAAAATAATAACAATAATAGAAAACCCAAGTTTGACCTTCCATATATACGAAGATATTATTAAATGAAGAATGAATTTAGAAGGTAGGGATTCAACTTAAGGCATGAATACTTAACAATTAAGTAAGAGAAGTAGAGGACACCCCTCTCTTTGACAAGTCTTGGATGAAGTCCAGAAGTTTTTTATCAGTATCACCACTCACGGCCAAGGCATTTCTAAAGTTTATAAAATAGCTATTTTAAGTTTTTGTTCAACAAATATAATCAAGTACTAAGCAAGGATTATAAATAAACATTTTTTTTTGAAAATAATTCATTTTCTTCTATTTTTATTTAATTATTCCGTTCGATCATGTTTCATATGGCCCTCTTATATTGTGACTTGTTACAAAAACTTACATAGCGACATGTTGCAAAATCTTAAATATTTTTTGTATGTAGCTATAGCTAGTTGCAGTGGATAAAGTAAAACTATGTATAGCTAGCCTTCCGTGTTATGGAGTAAAAAGTTTTATTAAAATTTCTTATTGGTGTACCATTATATAATTCTAGACTTTGTCTTACACTCTGAATATCTTTCTCTCTCCCAAAACAATTTAATAAATAAAAGGAGAGAGAAAAGAATATCTTACGGACCCCATTGCCAACCCTAATCTTCGATGTCATGAACCATTCAACTTTTCACCGAAAAGAAGTAGAGAATGCCAAGATTTGGAAGAGATGTATCAATAATCTAATACATATATTTTTTAAATAATCGGCTTATCCTATAATTCAATATTTTTCTTGCAATCTGAAACAGCTTCTCTGGTGTACCTTTTCCACTGCCAACCCTAGCTAATATTGGATGTTACATAATCAATTAGATGTCATTATACTTGTCAAGGGAAAAAGAAAAATAAAAAACAAAACATTAAGTAAGAATTCCCTTAATTGGGAAAGATCGACAATAATATTGAACATTATTTTTTAATAAACTATTTTAAACTAGGCAACCATCAACGAATCCTATACAGTGTCTAGAGCATTAAACAAGCAAGAACCCAGATTTCTCCAACATTAATGGGTTTTTCAAATCATATTTAATAATTTACTATCAAAAGAATAATAATGAGAAAACGTCGTTAAATAACTTTGTATTTCATAATTTTTGTACGAAATCCCTCTGTATTTTAAGAAATCTAGAAAAACCCTTTTAAATTTGATTTATTATCATGAAAAGCCTTGTAATTTGACTATTTTTAAGATTTGACTTCCTCATATCATCAAAATTAGGGGAATTGATGGAAACAACAATATTACCCTTATAAATGGTAGATTTAGATTTAAAATAAATTTAAGAATCGTCTATACTAGTTTCAAAACAACATTTCAATTTTCAAATAATTTCATAAGTGATAAAATTATTTTTAAAAAATTATTTATGTATCCAAACACAAAGTAAAAATATAATATAAATTTAAATCTACCATCGTGTAAGAGTAATTTTGTTATTTCTTATTAAATTTTCCATTTAGATTTCTCAATTTAGTTTATATAAGAAGGTCGGATTTCAAAAATAGTCAAATTATAAGGCTTTTATTAATAAAAAAATCAAATTCAATTGAGGTTTTTCTATATTTCTTAAAACAATAGAGTTTTGTTTAAATAAAAAAAAAAAGAAGAAGAAGAAGAAACAAGAAGTTGAAATACAAGGTCATTTTATGACGTTTTCTCAATAATAACCCTAGAGATCTCAACTCTTATCTCACTTTTTATGTGAGTTTATATTGTTCAAATAGTGAATGCTTATAATTTTTTTAGTGATAAGTGCTAATAATTTTATTAGTGATAAGTGCTAATAACTAATTAAATCGTGACAATTCATAAGCTCTATAAGTTTAAATAGGAGTTGAGGTATCTATTATTATCCATAAAAAATAGTGTTAAGTATCACTTGTGAGTATCTTAATCCTAATTAATGCTATTACACCAATTTCCCAAATTGTTATATAACAATACATGGAATCATTGATCACTGAAATTGGACATGACAGAAATCTACTATATAATATTGATATTTATACTTGTAGTTTATAACATTGCTTTTTATGATGTCCTTTCCTTAGTAGTACAACATAAAAGAAAAGGCAATATTTCTTTAAGATCAACAATGGTGACCCCTGGTGCCCATGCTTCATGGGTAGGTGTGGACTGGCGTGAACCATGATGCAACCCAGGCGCTATCAGTGGTCCTTTGGTCAGCAAAAGGTGGGTGACATCTACAAGCTCGTTTACCAATTAGGCCTCCCCACGTGGCACTGTTTCGCCTGGTTAAAAATGGGATTTGGGGTAAGGTAAGACACTTGATCATGCATGAACCTGTTTGAACTTTAAACCCAAAAAGCTATAAAAATTGAGAGTCACGAGCCCACTTGATTGAATCTTATGAAAAAAAAAAAAAGGGCTCAACATTATGTTCAAAATTAGGGGAAAAAGAAAGAAAGAATTTTGCTAGTGCGCATTTGTGTTTGCACATACGTGAATATTTGGGCGTTGTTATCTTCATACACTTTAGCGAAAAATGCATAAGAAGCTCCTACTAAAAAATAAAATAAAATAAAATAAAAAGAAAAAAGAAAAAGATTTGCACATGAAGCGACATTTCAGACTTATATTAGTGAATGTACGTAGCTATATCTTTTTCTTTTTTTTTTCTCTCGATCGTATAAAAGTTAGGGTTTGTGCCACTAAAAGTTTTAGAATTCTCTATATAGGTGATCAGTTGGTCTGTAAATTACATAAATGTTCAAAAATCTTCTTTAATTAAGGGGTGAACTGCAAAAAAACTCCCTCAAGATTAAGTATTCTGCAATTTAAACCATGAAATTTGGACTCTACAAAATAATATCTTGAGATTAAAGATTTCTGAAAATTAATACCATGTACTAATTTTTTAACTAATTTTAGTAACCAAAAAAACTATAATATCATCTATTAAAATTGGATTAATCCTTATTATTCTCCTTAATTTTGAAGATATTTGTTATCTTTTACCGGTTAAAGTTATTCGAAAAAGTCAACTCAAAGTATTCATTTTCAAAAATTCTTAATCTCAAGATATTATTTTGCAGAATTTAAACTTCATAATTTAAATTACAGAATATCCAAACATCACGGTATTTTTTTGCAGTTTACCTTAAATTAACAGATATATCATAATAACATCCTAGCTTTATAAAGTTGCAAACGCATGTTAAAGGCTAGATGGAAGAAGCATCATATACACGATAGACAATTAATATTAAAAAGATGGGAGGAAAATCTGGCTCTAACTAAGATTTGGAGGGAATATTTCACCAGGGATTGAGAAGGGTTCCATTTCTCTCTAAAAACCTTCAATTTTTCAGATTTCTATTAGTTTAAGCTAGAATTATTGGCTTTTGGTCTTGTAAAGGTAGAGTTGTCAAAATGGGCGAGTATTTTGACTTGACGGCCAGGCCGGGCCTGCTCATCTAAATGAGTGGGCCGGGTCGGGCCAACCTGTATGGGCCATAGGACCGGGCCTAGGCCTGCCCAAAAGCGGGCCGGCTTGTCCGGCCTGCATATTGGCCCTTTTTTTTTGGAGGAGCCGACGCGGGCCAGCCCGTCTAGCTCGCATGTTGGCCTTTTAAAAAGAAAAAAGAAACTTTTTTTGAAAGGTTTTAAATTAAATTTTTTAATGAATTTTAATAATTAAAAAAAATTATATATATGTGATAAAACTTTTATCACAAATAATTTTATAACGTTTATGATAAAAGTTAAAACATAATACATAACTTAAGTTGATGAAAAAAAAAAGTAAATTAAATTTAAAAAATAACAAATTCAATTTTATTGATAAAATTTGTGTCTGCCTCATCATCATTAATTCATTATTCACTAATCATGATTCATCGAATCATCATTGTCATTCATGTACAAATTATTGAAATTTTCGGTCAATTCTTCATTGTGAATAGTATGTTGATTTCGTTTCGCCGCTTGTTCCTAATCTTTAACACATGTTAGCACCTCAACTATTTCAGGAGTCAATGAAATCCTTCGATTGTCTAATATCCTCCCAATGGTGCTAAAAGCAGACTCCAAAGAAACCGTAGACACCGGAATAATTAAGATATCACATGCTAATTGTGAAAACATCGGGAATTTTTCTTGACGTTTTTACCACCATTCTAAAATTTTGAAGTTTTCATCTTCACAGTCGATATCGGAATCTAGCTTAAGATACTAGTTAAGTTCTGAGGATTGTGGGGGATTCGTTGTTGTTAGTAATGGACTTAATGATTGACTTGAACTTGATGATAATGATGATGATGATGAGCCATGCCTACGCCCATGAATATAGGATCAGATAGACTTCTTCTTTAATCGGTCTTTGGTCTTTGGTTTACTACATTGACTAAATTTAAATTTAATTAGAATTAAAATTAACAATTTAACATTAAATATATTACTATACTAACTAATTTAAATTACAATGATAATTAACATATTACTATTTTACTACATTGACTAAATTTAAATTTAAGTTGAATTAAAATTAACAATTTAACTTTAAACATATTACTACACTAATTAATTTAAATTACAATGATAATTAACATATTATGATTTTACTATATTGACTAAATTTAAATTTAATTAGAATTAAAATTAACAATTTAACATTAAACATATTACTACACTAATTAATTTAAATTACAATGATAATTAACATATTTCTATTTTACTACATTGACTAAATTTAAATTTAATTAGAATTAAAATTAACAATTTAATATTAAACATATCACTACACTAACTAATTTGAATTACAATGATAATTAACATATTTCTATTTTACTACATTGACTAAATTTAAATTTAATTAGAATTAAAATTGACAATTTGACATTAAACATATTACTATACTAACTATGTTTATCAGTCTATCTATGTAGTGATAAATTAGTAATTGATATTAAAAAGATAAGAGAGATAAATCAAACTTTAAAAAATTTAGAAATTGAAATTACCTTGAATTGAGATTTGAGTAGACTTTTGACTTGGATTTTAGTTGGATAATTGGATATTGAAACTTGGAAGAATTGAAGCTTAAAAATAGAAAAAGAGAATATAACTATAAATTATAAATTTGTAATTATTAATATTAAATAGTAATTAGATTATATAATTAATTAGAGAAAATATAAATTGAGAATTTGAGAAAATAATAGAGAAATTAGAGAACAAAGACAAGAGAGAGTTGTTTGTGTGAAGAATAGGTGATGGAAAGAGTGGTATTTATAGTATAAATTGTAAAGATTTTTTGTTTTTTCTTAATTTTTTAATTAATAAAAAAAACAGCTAAATAGCCGTTGGTGCTAAGGCCAATATAGTTGTTGCCCAATGGCTATATTTTTTTTAAGAGCCCGTAAAGATGGCCCATAACGTAATATATATATATATATATATATATATATATATATATATAAACTGGATCTACGACTTAGGGTTTAGCAATCTCCAGGGCCGGCTCAACAAATTTTGGGGTCTAAAGCGAACATTTAAACAAAATATATATTCTAGAATTAAATTGTACTTATAAGAAATTTTTAGACGCATTTCTTTGAAAAAATTTTATTATTATTTCTGAAGATAGAAGATAACTTTTAGATATATTGGTTGAGTAATAAAATATACAAACTATAATGTATTTTGACTTGATTAAATATATCAATAGCCAATTTGATAGGAAAATTAACTTAACAACTGAAAGAATGGACGTTGAATAAGAAATTAATGACATTGAAAATTTTTGGAAGAAACAAGCTTTATAATGAAATACGATGAAATAAAAATAAAAATTTGTTCCAATTTTAGAAAGAAAGCAAGATGCCTACCAATTTTTTTTACAATAAATAAAAAATTCAAGAATATTAGAAAAATACATTAATTTATTGAATCGAGATTAAAATTTTTGTAGTCTATTGAAACTACTATGTATTATTTATATATTTTAAGCCTACGCATAGATATTAAGAACTTTTGAATGTGTGAAATCTTTAAAAGAAATTAGTAATTTGAGGCCTTAACTCGAGATGAGGCCTAAAGCGATTGCCTTAATGGCTTTACCCTCGAGCCACCCCTGCAATCTCAGATTGAATAGCAAAACAAAGATGGTTCTAAACACCACAAAAATAATTGAATAGCAATCTGAGATTCAAAGACAATATCACCCTCAATCACTCAAACACAACGTCGTTTGCTGGGCTCACTTGAGGTTTGAAGTTTCCCTCCAGTCCATACTCCTTATTTTTTACCCTTCATGGTGAGGAGAAGAAAGAGAAGAAGTGGTTTTCTAATCAAAGTCAAAATCAAAGTAACAAATATACATATCTCTTGACCTCTATCATACAATACCTCCATAAGTTTATTTACCCCTTCAGACGGATTTAAGAGAGTTCAATAGATCAAACACATATAAGAAACTGAGAGAAGAATCAAGGCAGAGATGAGCTTACAGCAACCTTACAGAAACCTTGCAGTAATGTTGCGACAACCTTGCAAGCACATATCAATGAGTTTCTAAATAAGCAAAGCCCTAAACACAACAAAGCTCACTAAGCCCAAACCCGTGTACTACATATACCAAACATCCTCTTTAGCAAACACCGAGCAATTACAATGATAGCTCTTATTTTGGTACTTTGGGTGTATATGGGTCATAGGTATTTACACAATATTACATATTATAATCCCTCACTATTGCTAGTGGAAACTTATCATTTTTGCATGTGGACATAGGTTAATTACTGAACCACGGCTCTTGTGTTTCTCTAATATTATTTGTTTTTATCGTTTTATATTTAAATAGTAGTAACGTAGGACTAAGTTATTGTTGTGGATTATTGTTGTGGGTGATGACTTGAACTCTGTTATGACGATCCTCTATGTACGCACTCACCATAAATAAAATGTTTCCCTCGAACCCGGAATACAATTTACTTTTTTTTAAATTAACTAAGTACGGTTTAGTCGAAACAAAATTTGTTGTTTTAGTGATTAATTAGTCTTTCGTCCTCAAAACTTTTTTCTCTTTTTTTTTTTTTCCAAAAGAAAGAAGTGCATGAGAGGAAA
This sequence comes from Trema orientale, assembly GCA_002914845.1. NCBI lineage: Eukaryota > Viridiplantae > Streptophyta > Magnoliopsida > Rosales > Cannabaceae > Trema > Trema orientale. The sequence goes on along the minus strand of JXTC01000029.1, from coordinate 1,352,560 downwards.
ATATAGCTCAGAAGCTTTTTGTAATAATGGCCAATTCCTAAAACTCTGATTACACCATCGGTGTATCCCTTGAATAAAGTGCTTCCATCGGTACTCTAACTCAAGCTTGTGTAATAGATCACCTTCTTATTAGTTATAGCCACATGATAGTCCACAATTTTCTCAACCTCAATCAATTTCAACCTTCAAATCCTAAACAATACTCTTGCTATCTGAATCCTAGATTTTGATACTGTTATTTAATTATTTACACTTTTGTTCATTTAATAATATCGATCTTCCTCCTTTCTTTAGTGGCAGATTATTGGGAAGTTAAAATTATTGAGATGCATAAGGTGAGATCTATTTTAAGAATGATTAGGGGGTGCTTATAATAAAAAGGAATAATATCATTTTTACATCTTATATTTTAACATTTTTGTTAAAATCGTACCTTGTATTTTGATTATTATCAATATTGGCCCTTGGATTTGAAATCTATTATAAATTTATACTCTGACACTAATTTAGAGCAATTAATTTACCAAGATGCCGTTTAAAAAACTAAAAAGAAACCAAATAAAAATGGATCCGAGAATAAATTTATTAAATCATCTTGGTAAATTAACTGCTCTAAATTGATATCGAGTATAAATTCGTAATAGATTTCAAATCTAATATTAATATTGATAATAGTCAAAATATAAGATACAATTTGAATAAAGTGTCTAAATACAAAGTATAAAAGTGATATTATCCTTAATAAAAATATGATTTTTTTTTAATTTTTAAAAATTATTAATTTAGATTAGAGGTGCTTTTATGCCACATGAGGATGCAAATATAGCCCAACAACATTTTATTTGATTTGGTCGAAAATATCCCATTTTTATTTGAAACTTCTAGCAATGTAGTTCTTGAATCTTGAGGTAAAATTGGCCCAATTAAAGGGATACTATTTTGATGCACACATAGTGATTCGAGCTCAATGGGATTGGCTTTTCCCAAATATAAATGGTTCTCAATGCAAGGAAGGGAATCCTCGCTTATTCTTTAGCAGTGATGGGTCGGGATTAAGATTATTCACCGTGCCTCACCCTGCCATATTTGCATACTATTCACATTTTTTTATATTTAGAAAAAATAAGATTATTAAATATATATACATAAAATATCTGAGACAAGGTAAATTATCACAATTATGGTGACCACATTTTGGAAACTAATTCAATTACCTTGAATTAAACTAAAAAAAATTACTATTTAATTTACTTGAAATATAACCTAGTCAATTATGACCATAGATAACTTTTTATGGGAAAAAAAAAGAAATAATTACCTTAAATTCTCTTCTAAAAAGATTTAAAAATGGGGATGAAATAAATTTTATGGCTTCCATACAGTAATTATATGAAGTTTTCTCCAATATTCACAAGAAAAAATTGCCTTGGACTGTTTTTAGTCGGAGAGGTGGAGGGAAAAAGTGGAGAAAACGAAAGAAAACTTTTGGGTGAGTTTTTGTCACAAGAGTAAAATTAAAAAACCATTTAATTCTCTTACCAAAATATCTTAGAAAGTTTAATATTTGGTTCTAGAAGATTATTTTTTAAAACATTCTTAAAAAAAGTCATTTACTCCCAAAATAGTACTATCCAAGTCCATTTCCCTTCACTAATACAAATTTAAGGAAAGGGGCATATATACACTATAAATTCTCTGAATGAAATACAACATCATTATGATCTTAAAGACATAGATGAGAGAAGGATATAGAGTATATTGTATTTTAATTTTATATATATTATTTTTAAATAAAAATGAAGTTTTTAATCTTTTGAAAAACTTTATGTTCTAACCTTTACTTGGTAATTAGACTTTGATTATAACTCTGATTTTTCTATATTTAAAAATTCAATTGATTAATAGTTTTTTCTTTTTTTTCCCATTTTTTTTGTGAACCTCGACGGAATGGAACGAGTAAAACTTTATTAAATATAAATTTTTAGACTATACTAAGACTCAAACCCTCCTATTCTATATACCACACGAGTCTTGAAACAATTGAGCTAGTCCCAGTTAGCCATTAATTGATTAATAGTTAATGCTTACTTAAGATGGTCTCTTTCATCTTCTTTTAACATACCAGAGAGAGAGGTCTTTTAGATCTCTAGCTCTGGTGGGGATTTTTAGGGGATGACTAATAATTTGATCATTTTTTTTACCCAAAATTTAGTATATGACCAAGTTCAAAAATTTATAACTAAATGTCTAATTCACTTAATGATAAAAATAGAAATACAACATATATTCCACAACTGAAGCTTTAAAAGAAATAAATATTTAGCTATAACTTTTAAAATATGAACATCTACTTAAACCAATTTAAAAAAATTGGTTATCCACCTAGTTTTTTCAAATTTTTTTTTCAATTTCTTTGTTTATTTTTTGTTATATCTTTGAATAATTCTTCCATTTGGGAAGGCGTAACTCCATCGAGATATAGATATATAGTGGTTTTAGTCCACTTATATTTTGATTTGTGGTGATTTTAGGTTTATTTTATGTTTTTTGTTATCTTAGTCTATCTAAATCTAGATTTATAGTGGTTTTTAGTGGATCTTATATTTTTTATCCCTTTAGTGTGGCTAGTATCCCGATCTATATCATTTCTAGCTTAGATTTGGAAGGTCTGCATGATGGTATTTGCCCTACAATGACATTTGAATTTGAAGCAAGATACACCAATAACAGATGTTGAGTGGAGGGTTATAACAAGCTAACAAAAATGGAAAGCTCTATTGAATTACACAACAACGATGATCTACGGGTTGATTTCGTAAGGATCCTAATGTGCAAAATTCCTCCGATGATTTAATCAGTTTATTACGAATGTCTGCTTTATACCTAAAAGTTCTCTGATGGGTATTTTACTATCTTCTATTATTAATGAAAATATTGTTAATTTTAAAATAATAATAATAATAATAATAATAATGCTTTTTAAGCAAAACATATAGAACTCTTTAAAATTGTCATATGTTAAGTGTAGAAACTAAGTTCAAACAAAAAAGGTGTAGAAATATAATTACATATAATTTGCTAATTATAGGACTATCTATATTGGAAAAGGAATATATATATATATATATTGGAGGAGGTTTCAAATGTTACGTCTCCATGAGTAACCATCATTAAAATGTGTGTAATAATAAATTTATTATTTAAATTAAAGTACCACTAACTTGACTTTCTAAAAAAAATTATAATATCAAAGCCAATTAATTATAATAAAATTTGTTGCACAACTATCAATTTAATTACAACCGTTAGATTTTCATCCAACGGCTAGAAAAATAGTAACCATCGATAGGTAAATATAGTAGTAACCATTGAAACTATATATATTATATGTATATAAATAAAAAAGGAAAAATTAAGAGAAATACTAAGGGTTTATTAAACGGAACAGGGAAAATGAATTTGAAAAAAAAAAAATGGTCTTAATAAATGCCCCCACTGAAATAACGCGCCTTTGATCTTATAATTTCAATATTTCTATAACAAGCATATTTTTTTTTTTTTTTTTTGGACAATTGGAACAAGCATTTTCTTATATAATCAAAAACATATAACATCTTCTCCATTATTTATCTTCTATTTCCAAAAGAAATTATACGGATAGCCAATACTATATTTTTGTTGCAAACTTATAGCCATGTGATCGTCTAATTCCATTTTTCACGTGTCAGACCAACATGTTAGAACATGCTATATATAACAAGATTTTGTTTTTAGCCAAAAAAAAAAAAGGATTTTTTTTATCTTTTTACTGTCTTGATTTTCCAATCTGATTAATTTAATTATAAACGGATCCGCTGTGCACTTAATTATTTAACAAAGGGGAAATTAGACTTTATATGGTAATTTTGAAAAAAATTTGAAAAATACGGTAGTTTAAATTTTTTTAAGGTGTGGTATGATTTTTATTAGATAAATATCATTTTTTAAAAATTATTTAGAAAAATACTATTTTTTAAAATAGTAACTAGTTTCTGGTAACCAGTTTCCAGAAACTGGTAACTAGTAACCAAATGTATTTATAACTAGTATATAACTGGTAACTAGTAACCAGTAACAAGTTTCCAGAACTCGGTAACCAGTAACTATTTTAAAAAATAGTATTTTTATAAATTTTTTTTTAAAAGTGATATTTTTCTAATAAAAATAGTACGAAAATTTGAAAAAAAATTTGAGTTACGTATTTTTGTAATTCTTTTAGGTTTTTATACGTAAAAGTGATAGAAACCCTTCAACAAACAATACAAGAGTTTCCATGACACGTTAATATTACCAAACAATTCAAGAATGTTACCCAATATTTATTTAACTACAAGAACTAAGATTTCCCAACAATAGAAAGAAAAAAGGCAATTTGCAAACATTCTAGTATATATATATATATAGGTTGCCAATCTAGTAGGTATTTTTTTCTTTTTAACCTATGTGTATGTATTTTTTTTAGCCGTTGGATCATTATCTAATAGTGATCCAACGGTAATGATCCAACGGCTATAATGAGGTGCATGAAAAGACGTACATCATTAATGCAATTTCTTTCTCCTATATTTTATAATAAAAAAATATGCATGATAAATTTTTATTAGTCAAATTGATACCTATGCATAGATTAAAAAAAATACCTACTGAATTAGTGTCCATATATATATATATTAAAACAAAAAAAAAGAAAGAAAAAAAGTACCATAATGATGCCAAAACAAGGCTATCAGATACATCTAGCTAGTAATCCACCTAATATGCGAAACTCTTTGTAAGTCGTTATTTTTTATTGTTAGCTCTAGACAACACATGCTTGATCCCACCAACTGATGTCTAACTAAGCTTGATTTGGCGTATAATTACTCTATAGAAATAGGTATATATACATGCATCTTAGACTACTTATGGAGCAAAATTTTCTACATTGTATTTATTTATTATAGTTTTTAATTTCATGGCAATTAATTAAAGGTATTCTTGCATCATTCTCAGTGATTGGACTTGAGAAATCTATCAAAGCATTGGAAAAGGTTCAAATCTTTCTATCAAATAAATCTTTTTTTTTTTTTGGTGAAATGAAGTAGAAACATATAACAAATTAAAGAAAACGTAACTAAAGAGACACAGAGATAGAATTTGGGTGTTCATAAGCTTTAGGGAAGGTAGATTTCTATTTATAAGCTTTTTTTTTTTTCTAAAATGAAAAATATTCTTATTACTTAAGTCCGCAATTACAAATTTGAAAATAAAATATGGACAAAAATCACTCTATATTTTATACCGATCATCATCGATTGCAATAGTTGTTAGTTTATGAGCCACCATATTTTCAACTCTAGAAATATGATGACAAGAATCGTAGCTAACCGAACTAATAAATAAATTAATATTTTTAATAATAGAACCTACGACAGAATAAGATTGAACTCGAGAAATAGCATGAATAGCAAGTTTGAAATCAGACTCAATTTCATCAATGGGACAGATCGCCAATCAAATGTCCTCCCTTATAAGCTTTTTATGACGTATCAGTTGATGAAAAAATGTATTATTGCTCAAAACTGGCCGCTCCATATAATAGGATTACAGTAATATACGGACTTGATATAATTGTAAAAAAGTGATTGTTAGTTGTTACTAGAATTAGTCTGCTAAAAAAACTCAAAACAAGCTTATTTAAAGGGATTTTGTAATATATGTCATTTTTTAGGGATCAACCAAAAAAAAAAAAAAAAGGCGTTAAAACTTTGTATAAGGATAAGTATGTAGTAGATAGATCTATCAATAAAGCTACATTTAACCGTTTAGGATTCATCCAACGATTTGTAAGGTTCATTTTTTTCTTTCATAAATTTTTTCTCAAATGACTTATGTTCATCAAATTTGATTCAATGATTTCAAAAGAAAAAAATTAGTTGATACACAAAAAAAAGAAAAGAAAAAGAGAGCCTTATAAGAAAATTCCCCATGAATTTTTATTTTCACAAATTATTTTATTTTATTATTATTATTTTTAAGAACACTCATTAATCATCATGTGGGTTGGTACTTGGTATTTGTAAATTCTAGTGAGATGTTAAATTTATTTCGAAAGGGTATTTTGGACATTTTAGAGAATTATGCTCTCTCATCAAGTTCATTTCCAGAACAAGTCAAAAAAGAACCATTGGTGATACCGCAGATTAGGTATTTTCCTGCCCCGTTAAAGACGGCTTCTGCATTTTTTATTTTTGTTTTATTTTATTTCTTCTTAAAATATTATACGACAGGAAGCTTCCTGTGTGTCAGCACATGGATCCAATCATGCACCTAAGCTCTTTAACTGTACACGTGGCAAGTACGTTGAGTCGCATTGCGGAACCAAACACACAAAGCTATCACTTTCAGAAGATACTGATGTGGAACCCACTTGTCTATGGTCCAAATAGTCATTTGACGAGTCCCTTCCTGTCTGAGTGGCTGCACGCTAGACTAACCCCTTTAAAGGAATCCTACAAAAGGAGCGCAAGAAGCAAGAATTGGTCGATCGTAAACTCGTAATCGGTAGTTCACGATTATCCCGTTATGAAGGCAGTTGTCCGCCTAAATCTAAATTTATGGAGCTCTTAGTACATCCAGATTTAAATATGTGATGTTTTTGATTTTTTTTTCCTAATATTAGTGTGATTGTCCTTCAGATTTGAAGCTTTCGAGAGCCAAATTTAGGAGATTTTATATTGCATTTACTTATAGACGCCATAAAGAGGGTGGTGTTTACTAATAGACGTCGTGAAGAGGATGGTGTTTACTAATGGATGCCATGAAGATGATGACGTTTACTGATGGAAGATGTGAAGAGAGGACTGCTGTGGCGTATGATGGACGTTTTGAAAGAGTTCCACTTGATGGCTCTAAGGATTTTCCCTGTGAGTGGGAGGTGGCATATTGCTATCTTATTTATTATAAAAAATAAATATGATAACCACACTCTTACTGAGGTTTGGATGAATTTTTTATTTTTATTAAAGGATGTTTCTATTTTCCTTTAGAAGCGTTTATTATTTTTTTTTAGCCAATTTGACTAGTGATTAACTTGATTACCGTGATGAGCCTTTTCTGAAAAAAAAAAAACTTTATTAAGCAATATTATTTTCATGAGAAGGAGTTTATCAAGGGAAAAAAGAGTGCTAATATTCAAAATGTTAATTAGAAATATTGTTAACTAATTTATTTAAGTTATGTAAATAATACTTTATTAATTCGAGTTAATGGCTTGAATAAATTTGAGTTGGGATTTATCATATATACTTATTTCTATGACATATTTTTATGAAACTTTTTCTATAAACCTTAGCTAATATTTTCTTTTTCTTTTTTCTATATAGATTATAATTCAACAAGTAAAAGGGAATATTATATTTGGCATTTGTGAATCCAAATTCTTGTCTTGCCATTTAGTGTCTCAGTTTATGTCAAACCACTATATTGATGTCTCATTATCTTTTTTTTTTTTTGATAACTAAAAAGGGGAGGAGGGAGCGACCAGCGTGGCAACCCTCTTTGAGCGTGACCATGGGAGCTCAAATTCCGTTCAGGAATGTTCCCCAAGACCCTATTGACTAGGTCGCCGTCGCCACCATCGGGCGATGGAGTAAGTCACTTGAATCCCATCCGAACAATTAGCGAGAACGGCACCCTAGGGCAAAGGCCGGGGACATGGGCTAGCAGGTAGGTACCCTCACATTTAAGACTCCCGAAAGAGTCACCCAGTTCGAACCTGCGACCTCCAACACCCACGATAACAGCGTTGCCACTAGACCACATGTTCGGTGGTGATGTCTCATTATCTAAATCTAAAACTATGCTAATCAGATATTTAAATTTATAATTTGAATTTTTAGTTTGATGTGGTATGTCCCCTTGGGGAAAAAAAAATTAATGAGGTATCATCTTAATAGTGGAACATAAATTGGAATACCAAAATTTGACATAGGATAAGAATTATATCATAGTAATAAAATGCAGGACGATAATTAAACAACTAATAATGTGGGTATAATTCATTATTTTTGTGAAAAGTTACTTTAAAAATTTGGCATAAAAATATTTGTAGCCAAAATTCATAGATTTATTTATATGTATATAATACGATTAATTTTAAAAAATACCTCTATAAAATATGATAATAAAATTTGCAAAGTTTCTATAGAAATTTATACTTTTCACCTAATTTAATTTATTTGTTCCTAAATTTTATGTACTATTTGTTGATAATTAACTAAATAATAAATAATTAAAAACAAAATCAGTTACATGATAAAGAATCACATAAAAATTATTGTGATAAAAAGTAAAGCTGAATTTAAAAGAAAAACCAAACTTTAGACAAAGAAAATAAAATTGGTGAAAAATATTTTATAAACTGAAAAATACGAACTTATATAATATGTTTATAATGAAAAATTAAGAACATTTAATATATATTTGAAAAAAGTATGTAATTCGGCTGTATAATTTAATAATATAAGAATATTATATGTACAATTGCAAACTGTGATTCATATACCTTAATTTAGGTTGTTGAGATCATTATATTTAGTTTAACTTATAAATCTATCCAGATTTGATATCAATATTTCCTTTTGGCTCAATAAACTTTAGAATGGTTCATTTTCAATTTTTTTAGATATTACTTTTTAGGCATATTGGAAATTAAATTAATTTCTCTCAATTATTTAAAACAATTCTAGTGTTTACATGACAAAATAACTCTTAAATCTCTAAACTTCGGTCACACCCTGTTAAAAAAAACATTATATGGCTATAAATTTTTAAATCATATTAATTATATACTTTTGTGTCTAATTTAATTCTCAACAAAATTTGTCATGACTTGGTGCATGATAGGTTCCATACACTTTTAGAACCTGTAGAAAACATACTTCATCTTGCCAAAATATGTCATATGTGATTACATGAAGCGTTATTCAAACATAAACGATTGCTAATTTCACATTGCTTTAGTTTTTAAACGAATACTATGAAAAAAATCAGACTTGCAATAAAATGTAGAAACAAAGTTTAAGGAGCACCACATTCTAGGGTTTTTAGTCGAATTCGTAACTTTTAATATTAAGGTCAACAATTCGAATCCCAATCTCTCACTCTTTTTTCAAAAATTTAGGGTGCGTTTGATATAGGATTCGAATCATATTCTTCAAATCCAGAAACAACTTTTACATAGAAAGTTTGAAGAATAGGATTCGAATCTTGTACCAAACGCGCTTTTAGAGAGCCCGAACGAATTCGGATACATTTTTTTAACTTGGAAAATTGACGGATATTGTGATAAATCATAATCTAGAACCCTTGACGTTTTACAGCCGTTTGATTTGAACATGATTTCAACAGGTTGGCAGTTCTAGCTGATCAGTTGGTAATAGGTCAAAATCTTTTGAGGAAAGAAACGTAGCTTATCGGATGGTTATGTTGCCCATTGTTCCTGCTGACCATCCGAAGTGCAAATTATCAGAACTTTCTTGGGCCATATTGGGATTGGCAGGCAAACCCCAAAACAAAATAACATAAAAAAAAAAACAAATAAAACAATAATCCCACGTGTCATCAAATGAGTCAAAAATTCATGGGATACCCACTATGTAACATGGACATATACCAATTTATCCTTATTTCTTTATTCAGTTACAAATTCTTCAACTATATAAATACATATTATTTTGATTAATTTCCAAAAACTTTATATGGAGGGAGTCACTCAAATTGGATTTAAAAAAATTGTACAATTGAGTACAAAATTTGTTTTCCATTTTGTACTGTTAATTATTATTTTCTTTCCCTTTTACTCACCTTAAATTAGTGACTGTGACAATTGTCATAGCTGACAGACTTTATCAAGCATGGAACCCAATTAAGAGTACACAACTAATTCTGAACATTATATTATTTTCTCCTAGATCAACGGTAAAGGACGCGGTTGTGACTATTGAGTGGTCGCGTGGCTGGTGACTTTAGACTTTATTGGTTTTAGGAAGCCCACTAAAAATTTTATCAACATCATGTCACCACATACACCTAAGAACATTAAAAAAAAAAATTAAAATATCCTTACAATTTTGAAAGATAAAAAAAAAAAAAAGAACCCAAAAATTAAAGAAAAAAAAGGGGGAAAGAAAGGAGAGGACGACAAAGAAGCCCTCCTTGTTTCTTTCTTCTTTTCTGTTTTTTTTTTTTTCGGTTGGCTAAATACTAAGTGGCTTATCTTTTTTATTTTTCCTCTCTTCAAGTTTCTGATATTGGTCAAAATGTTTTCCCCAAATTTCAGTGCTTCTCAAACCAGATTTTTTTTAAAAAAATTTTGGGGTATTGAATAATTTGCATGTACAGGGCACAAAAGTCTTTAGTCAACAGGATATAAGGCAATAATATTCCTCTACCTTTCACTTACATTACAGGTTAAACAACAGTTTTATCTTATTTTATTAGTATATGGATAGTTTTTTTTTTCCTCTTTTTCTTAAAGAATTAAAATTTTCACATTAACATAAATCGAAACAATTATATTTGAAAATGAATTGAAATCTTTCAATAACATCAAAATAAAGCAAAGAAAGCTGAACATTTACTCCATATACAATACAACTAGGAAGTCACATACACATATACAGACTCTCTCTCTCTCTCTCTCTCTCTCTCTCTCTCTCTTCCATTTCACCTTCCTTTTCACATCTATTTATGAGATTCCTCCAATGGTCTTTTCTCTTCCATTGGATTGTACAGATTCCCAGCTAGAGAAAAACCCATCTCAATCCTTCATTTCTTGTTGATTTTAGGCTTTTTTACCCCCTGAGATTTTTTTTTTTAATGTTTTTGTGGGACTATAAGACATAAAACTCTTCTGGGTCTCTTGGCTTTTGCTTTATTCTGCAAACTCTGGCTCTGGGTTTGCTCCAGAAAAAGCTACCATACCCAGTTGAATATGCCATAAAAGGGTTCAACAGAACAATTATATTTTTGCTTAAATTTTGATTTTTCTCACTACTTTTTTGTGAATAAAATTATTATTTTTTATTTTTATATTTTTACTCCCTTTGTTCTATCAATTTTTCTTTGAATTTCTCTTCACTTCTGGAAAAAAAGAGAAGCATGGGCAAGCAAGGACCTTGCCATCACTGTGGAGTTACAAGTGAGTTCTTGTTTCTCCATTTTTCTTTCTATTAAAGAAAATAAAAATTGGGTTCTTCATTTTTTTCAATTTTTTTTTTCTGGGTGTTTTTTCTTTTGGAAGAAATATTGTGGAAATGGTTTTATATGCTGAAATAAATAATTCGATAACAGAAGAGAATTACTATGTTGAAAAGGGAAGAAATTAATCAGCTGGGCAAAAAGTAAAATACAAAATCTGGAATATATGGTGCTATGTTGTAATATTTTCTGTTTGTATATGAATTCTCAACTACAAGTGTCCTTGTTTCTTCGAATATCTTCACTCTTTTGAGTTTGAATCTATTCCTGAATTCAAATTTCCATGTTCTCATTTAATTTTTAACCTTTAACTTTGCTTTTTCTGATTGGTGTTTTGTTCCTTTTGACTGTCATTCAAGACTCAACAAGTGTCCCCAATGCAAAATTGAGCTCTGTAGTCTGTTTGTGTACTGAGAAACTATGGAGTTGTATTACAAGATTTCTTACTTTTCTCTATATGAACACAAATACTGAGCCAAACCACCATAATTCCTATTTGCTATCTGAGTTCAAACAACTCAATGGCAAGCAAAATGTGCGTTTTTTGATGTCCATTTTCAATTCCTTAGAGCATGCAGCTTGGTGAGAGTGTTCTAACCCGTATTCGTTTTGGACCATTTCTTTCACTTTGTGTCATTTGAGAGTAATTTTTCTTCTACTAGAGTTTTCTCCAATGGCTTATGGACCAAATGACCTATTGCTCAAATTGAAATTTCCTATGTGATCAAAACTGTTTTGTCATAACCTTTTGATAAGGAATTGTGTTTTAGACAACATTTTTTATGTAATGGAACGAAGTTCGTTCTAAAGCTTAAGTCGAGAACAATTCTAAGTGTTTGACTCTTTGCTTTATTCATTATGGCGGTTGTAGTTTCAAAACTTAGTGTGTCATGTCAGTGGAAAGTGGAAGCTATGGCTTTTGTATTTCAGTAGAGTTCTCACTTTGGTTTAAGGCAACTTCAAAAGCCTGTGTCAGCACATTGAATCATAATCCATATAATTTTTGTCGGAACCTTATCAATTAATTTTTTGTAGTCACTGCATATCATCTTTAAACTTGAATAAACACTTTTGTCTGCCTATAAGTGAATCATATGTTCAGAGGTGAAAGAAAGGACAAGAACTGCTCCCAGTTACTAATGAATTTTGCTTCTAGCATGTTTCACAATAATGTGAACCTAAAATTTGAGAAAATGAGGCAAGAATTTATCAGTTTGGACATGCTGCTTGATGTATTGAAGTTTATGGTAATAATTTATTTCAGGAAAGGAACGGAGACTTTACTGATTCAGGATTATTATGTGATGATAATAATGACAATACAGCTTTGTTTCTTCTCTATAATAGCCATTCATTGTTATCTAATTTGAAAATTTGAATTGGACCCTTGTAGAGCTTGAGGTGGCAATTTATCTGTGACTGGTTATGTTTTATTTGCACTTTATCTCAATTGTTGTGCATGAAAATGTTTGCTATGAATAGCTTAGCATTGTTGATATGCATAAATTGCTAACAACCAATTATCCCAACAGGCACTCCCCTTTGGCGTAATGGGCCTCCTGAGAAGCCAGTGCTATGCAATGCATGTGGATCTCGATGGAGGACTAAGGGAACTCTAGCAAATTATACTCCTCTTCATGCTCGGGCAGAACCTGATGATTTTGAAGATCTCAGAATTTCCAAGGTGAAGAGCATATCTTTAAACAAGAACAAGGAGGTGAAACTGCTTAAAAGAAAGCATAATTATGATAATGTAGTGGTTGGAGGGGTTGCAACTGATTATAACCAGGGTTTCCGAAAGGTAATAGATGAAGATGCCAGTAATAGATCAAGTTCTGGTTCTGCCATATCTAACTCTGAGAGCTGTGCACAATTTGGCGGTGGAGATGCAAGTGATTTGACAGGTTGGATATTCACTAAGATTTGAAACTTGTTTAGAAACAAACAAAAATTTGTACTTGCTTTTTTCATTGATGAAAGCGAGTGTGTGTCTTTGTTATGAGTTAAAAGTGTCAAAGTTAGTATTGTCTTCCAATTCAATGGAGGAGCTGCAAAATTTCCTGTAGTCAGTTGAAGTTGAGAAAGGCTGTGGTCTTGATAGTTCAAAATTTTATTAGGACAACAAATTAACAATGGAGAATTGAACCTTGTGGTCCCCTTTTTTGTTAGAATGGAGAGCATGAAAAGCCTTGCACCAACCATGTAATGAACACTAATTCACTTGTTTTCATTACTACCACTCCATGAACTTAGTTTCTGTTGACTTGAATGAAGCTAAAAGGCCTGCAACTTTGCTTTCACTTTATTTACATGAATATTTTACTTTCATTTTGGTTCAGTATACTTAATTTCAATCCGCTGATTCAACTCTTTTCAGTTCAGCACTGTTATTGACTTGTAGATTCAATTGGTCTTTAATAGGTCCAGCTCAGTCAAATGTGTGGGACACTTCGGTACCTTCTAGGAAAAGGACTTGTGTTAATCGTCCAAAACAATCTTCTGTTGAGAAGCTGACAAAGGATCTTTATAGCATTTTACAAGAACAACAGTCTTCATACTTCTCTGGGTCTTCTGAAGAAGATCTTCTTTTTGAGAGTGGAACACCAATGGTTTCTGTTGAGATAGGACATGGTAGTGTCCTAATCAGGCATCCCACTGCAATAGCTAGAGAAGAGGAATCTGAAGCTAGCTCGCTTTCTGTTGATAACAAACATTCTCATAGTAATGAGGCTTATTCTCATTCAGCAACCCATTATGACAGCAAGGGTGTTACTTTCTCTGGGCCCGGAAGAGAGAAGATTAACTTTGCTGGACATGGGATGCAGCAAGAACAATTTAAAAGGTAAATTTTCTGCCCTAGTTTATTAGAGTTTAGATGCATTAGTGTTGATTGCAAAATGTACAAATTTAGTCAAGTTGCAGAATAACAAGAGAACTTGTTTCAGGTTCATCTCTAAAATATCAAACTATAAGCATAGCATATATAGCGAATATCAAGTATTTACGAGGGTGATCTTTTAGGGAACTGATTATCTGGTGGTTATGTGCGTCAATGATTATAGAAGTAGCAGAAACTGCAAACTTGGATACATGAATATGTAGATGTATGTATGTGCTTGTATGTTCTTGCCTGTAGATGGAAGTAGCACTTTGTGGAAGTAGAAATTGTTGTTCCGAAGTTGGAAAAGTATAAATGGTTCTCGCCCTATTACTAATATTTATGTGCTTTGGCTTTGCAGGGAGAAGTCTCACCAGGAGATCTTCCAAATTTTGGGAAGCCATAATTCACCATTGCATCATATAGATTTAATTGTAAGTTGCATTTTATGGTCTTCTTTACAAGACAATCTGGTCTTTTTTTATTTGTTCTTTACAGAAATGGTTTGCATGGTTTTACTTTTCAAGATATGGAACCTTGCCAAACTCAAATTGTGTATTTGAGAAATTATTCAAACAAGCACCCATTTTAACATGAACTACCGAATTACTCTGCTCTAATGTTTATTACTATTGTTTCTCAATAGTTGACTAACTGCCTTAATTGCCATTATCAACTCGTGTAGGATGCTCTGGATTCTGAGGAGTTCATGAGACACTTGACAAATGAAGAGCAACAACAATTACTGAAGTTTCTTCCTTCAGTTGATGTTGTTAATCTTCCTGACAGGTTAGAATCTCTGTCATTCATGTTGTTAGATAAATGGTCATCATTCATGCATTATTTTATAGTGCATCTTAACTGCCGTATGATCAGAGAGGTTATCTGCCATTCTAGCTGAACAAAAATAATTTTCGAAGCTGATACATGATCCAACATTCATGGTTGTTTGCTTTTGTCTATTCAGCCTCAAGAGCTTGTTCGATAGCCCTCAGTTCAGGGAGAACATAACTTCCTTTCAGCAACTACTTGCGGAAGGGGTCTTTGATATCTCTTTTTCAGGGGCAAAGCCTGAAGACTGTAAAACTTTGAAAAGGCTTGCATTATCAAATTTGTCGAAATCTAAATGGGTTGAACACTATCATCTGCTTAAGGTTTGAAGTTAATTTAAATCGGTAATTTCTCAAAAACAACTTTTCATAAGGCAAGTGAACTTAGAATTCATTAGCATCTTTTTTTTTTTTTTTTCCGGCAGAATCCTAAAAGTAGCTCTAGAGTGTCTGTTATATCTGCATCTAACATCACCGCATCAAGTAACAGGAGACCGCAAGACAGCCAAAATAAGAAGTTTCCAGGTTGGCTGAAAATAATTTCTTATGGTATATTGTTGAATGATGTGAGTTTTTCATTGTCAGAAAGTGGTGGCGAGTTTCAGATAAGACGATACCACATTAGTTCTCTCCTTTTGTGTGTTAAACGGAAACCAAAGAGAAGCCAACAAAATGGAAGTAAAATACATTTTAAGAGAGAAAAATTGAGATGAAAACGAGTTATTTTCTCTGACAATAACAAAACTTAAGTATGAGCTGAAGGTTTTCAGATGCAAAATTTGCTTCTAACACTTCAGAATGGGAAGATATGTTTAGAATTTTATATCATTCACACCCCTTTGGCATTTTCCATTTTTGACAATGTCACAAGACAAAGAAATGGCACTTATCTTCTCTCTCTCTCTCAACAAAATGGAAGTAAAATACATCTTAAGAGAGAAAAATTGAGATGAAAACGAGTTATTCTCTCTGACAATAACAAAGGTTTAGTATGAGCTGAAGGTTTTCAGATGCAAAATTTGCTTCTAACACTACAGAATGGGAAGATATGTTTAGGATTTTATATCATTCACACCCCTTTGGCATTTTCCATTTTTGACAATGTCACAAGACAAAGAAATGGCACTTATTTTCTCTATATATATATATGTGTGTATATATATATATGTACGTACTTATATCTATATCCCATTGCTCCTACATGTGTGAGTGGGAATATAATTTTGCTGTGTAACATTTTGTAGAGCTGTAATGCAACTGCAATATTCTAAACATGTTTTTTATCTTTCAGAAGTAAAGATTGTGATGAAGAGCCCCAAAAGGATGATAGTAAAGGCTAGCTATGATAAGAAAGAAGTCATTGACAATGATGGTTCTTGCTTTAGCCCAAGAAGCCTATTTGCTTTGCCACCTGATGGTAGCTCTTTATTGCTGGACTCTATCAATTTCGTTGAAGAAAGTTCTGACCAGGACCTGCTGCTGGATGTGCCATCCAATGGCTCTTTTGCGCAAGCAGAGCTTCTTCACCCGGCACTAAGTTTTGGTTCCCAACAAGCAAGCACTAGTAGTAGCTCCATATACCCACATCTTGTCCATCCCTGAGAAGGCCAATGTATGCAGCATCGATCCGTAGGACTATATAGGTAATGCCTTGAGCCAGAAACATGACTGCGGTTCACATATTTTGCTTGGTTGACATAGAAAACAGCAAAAAAAGAAAAGAAAAAAAAAAGTCTGTGAATGAGGTTTGATGGTTGTTCTTCTTTTCCCTAGACCTTTTTTAAACTTTGGAATTCGAGGGGATGAATTTGGGTGGGTTTTGTTGTATAGGTTGACAACAGGTTGTAATATATAGTTCATAATGCACAAGCGGTAAAGTCTAGGTTTTTGTATGAATTGCAGCCTTTAGTCTTTGCATAGCAATTATGAGAAAAAGGGGGCGTCGTTTCATGTTCATCACCATTGTTAATAGAAATAAAAGGGGGAAAACGAGGCAGTTGGGGGATGATGTGTCGGTTTAAGTCGGAAAAAAAGAAGGTGCTTCTCAAAACAGGAAAAAAGGAGAAAATGTTAGTTGTTTTGTAAGATATACTACAGTTTGTAACTCGTGAAAGATGAGTTGGAAGTAGTAATGGATAATGGAGAGTAGTTACAATGAGAACTAGCTTTTCTCTCGGTATGGTACTTCAAAAGTTCAAATACTAAGCATTAATCTGAAAAAGTAATTTTGTAGTATTGGATTTAGTTAGAAATTTTGAAGTGTTCATAAAATCTTAAGCTACATGCCTTGTGCAAGAACCAAATATCTCAAATCCTTCCACAAGCGGGGTAAAATAAAAAGGCCTCAAATATATAGTTTCTCTCAATAACAAGAGAGGAGAGAAGATGGACAAAGTTGTACACTTGTACTTGGAATCCTAAGCTCGTTCTTTATTAAATACTCGTGCTCATTTCAAAATTTCTGCTTTGTCATTTCTCATTCGGTCGCCTCAAAGTGAATTTTCCCTGAATACGGGCGCGTTTGGAAATCTACTTCCAAAACCTTAGAGTTTGATACTCGTAAAAGCAAGGATATAAAAAGCCAAGGAGTTAGTGAGTTGTGATACCACATGGCAAATGGTAAAGGGAACAAACTAGTAGTTCTAACGTAGCGATATTTTCTTTTTGAGATTATGGCAATGGAAAATTTAGTATGATACATATCATTTAAATGTTAGATATCACATCACCTGTGTTTGTACTAATCTGGAAGTGAATTAAAATTAGTACTTTATAATAGTGTGACACAATGGTGGTGTGGTACATAAGTCATAACCAATAGTAATGTATAACAATGAGTCAGTGCTCTTATGGCAAATCTACAACCATCCCTTTCAGTAGATTGCTGCACCAATGATGAGGTGAGGCAACACTTTTGGGAAACACCTAAAGTTGATGCTTTTAGCTCGACAGAAAAGGCTAGAACAAAAGCAAAATGTCCTCGTCCACCCATGTTTCTACAAGAAGTCAAATTTAAGCAACACCACATTAGCAAACAAATAGCAATAATGTAACAATAGTAGCAAGGTTGTGACTTTAGGTGTTAGTCACGTGGTACTTAGCACAAATAACATCCTTCGGTACCTTTTCACATTTTTCAATTACCTGATAGAAGTATGTAAAAGCTATGTTAGGAACAAACGCGCATAGTAAGACTTACATAGAACCCCCGGTTCCGTCATATATAGAAGTTAGAACCCTCGGGAATGAATGAGCAGTACTAACTTAAGTATGAGACGCCCTTTTTTTTTTTCCTCCTCAATAAGAGTAAATGTTACACATTACATTTGTTAATAAGAATTAACGTGATAAGTGAATTATCATCAATATATAAGCTCTAGTCTAAATAATTTAGTTACAATCGAGTAATTCTACGTTTAGCACTAACTTCTTCAGTTTTCATACGTGATTTTAATGCAAAGTAAAATGATCATCCTTAGAAACACAAAAGAAAATGTTTGTATGTCAATTATTATAATCACAAACGATACCACAAAAAATAAGGTTTTAAAGGGTCAAAAAGCAAGATGTCCAATTACCCGAGTAGGAAAAAGAAAAAACTCCCACACATATTAACCCTTTACAATCCAATTATAAACCCCATTAACAACCACCAAAATCTCAAATTGGAGCCCAAAATTTCCAATTGGCAGCAGTTAGTACCCAAAAAACTGAATTTCCACTACTTAGCTGAGCTATTCCTCTCCAATGGCGCCCAACCACCAAAACCCACAACCTCTTCTCCTTCCAAATATTCCCAAAACTTGTCACCTCACGAATCATCTTCTCCAAAATTGGTTCTGGGTTCGGGCCGAGGAAAGCTCATCCCCCGGCGCTTAGCCATCTCCAGAAAGCTGCAACTTGAATTGCACTGATCACCATCACAATCTTCACCAATCAGTTTCAGCACATCCAGAAGTGTGAGCTCCCTACGACCCTTTTCCTCCGCCGCCGCCGCCGCAGCTTTCTCCGATTGCCCGGTAATCGAATCCGGAAGCCGGCGACGCGGCGGCGGCGACCGTTCAATCTCAACCGCCGTCTCCTGCGTTTCGCCGCTGCTATCACGTCGTTGTAGCATCTCCATTGTCTCAAGAAACTCTTTAGCAGATAGCTTGTCCTTACTATTATTGATCTCACCGTTCCCTAATCCCAAAACGCTGTCGTTTGCTTCGCTCTCCATTTCTACGACTTCGGTGGCTCCGTCGTTTTCGGTGAAGTCCAACTTCCTCTTCGCCGAGCTCTCCTCGCCGTTGATCCCAAGATTTTCGTTTGAATCAGAGCCGTTGCTTCGCGGAGTATCCCTCTCCGACTCCGATTCCTCATCAGCTTTCTCTGAATTTCGCCCTGAAACCTTCAATTTCTTCAATGGCGACTCGCCTAAGCCGTCCTGCAACGACAATTCCCTCCTCAAAACCCTAACCCCCTCCAATTGGGTTCCGGAATCATCCAACCCCGAACGATTCGGGTCCCAATCGGGCTCCACCCTCTGCGCCAGCTCAACCTCCGAAAACCCTAGGTCCGAATCCCGGCTCAAATCCACCGTCCCTGTCCCGCCAGCTTCCCAGAATCCAACTTCGACGGCCGCAGTCTCCCCACCTCCGCCTTCCGCCGCCTCGAGAATCCGACCATCGCCGCGGTGGCCGTCGGCGTCCCTCGGCGGTTGCAGCTCGTTGGAGCTCCCCGGCGCGGACTCCTCTGGCGGGGTGTGGAATACGTCGTGAGAGTTGCTGTTATCGTTGTCTTCTCCTCCTTCTTCCTCGCTGTCCGGCGGCGATACCATGATGATTCCGGTGGACTCGACCCGAATCTGGTCGTCGGAGTTCGCCGACGACGAGTCGTTTTCGGGGTTGTAAGGCTCGGGGGCGAATGGGCAGCGGTGTAGGCGTTCCTCCTGAGAGGAGGACACGTGGCAGAAGGGTAGGAGGGAGCCGAAGGGGTCGTCACCGGCTCCGCCGCCATTGTCGTCCATTTCCAGAAGGTTCGAGAATGTTTTCTTGTTTCGAGCGAAGGGGGTGCAAGCAAAAAAATTGGTTCAATTTTTGTAATTTTTCCAAATATTTTTTATTTTTATTTTCCACTTTGGTTTCCGTACTGTTGTATTTGACGGTTGAGCCACTGAGGTTCCCGCCTTTTTTCTTTTTTTAATCAACGGTGGGTGATGAATTGATGGACGGTCAGGGTTAAGCAAGTTTTTTTTTTTTTTTTTTTGAGGGAAAGGGTTAAGCAAGTTTTCAATCGTCGATACTCGACATGTTGTGTATAATTCAATGGTGTTATGATGTGTCATGATCATACAACTGCCCGTCTAGCTCAGTCGGTAGAGCGCAAGGCTCTTAACCTTGTGGTCGTGGGTTCGAGCCCCACGGTGGGCGCCTTTTTTTCTTTCTTTTTTTTTTTAATAAATTACATACATCTCATCTCATGTACTATTTCTCCTTTCCAATTAATACAATTTTTTTTTCTTGAATTTATTTTTATTTTTTATTTATTTTTTGTAATGAAAACTTACATACATCTCATCCCACGTACAATTTCTCCTTTCCAATTAATATAATTTGTTTTCTTGAATTGGTAATGAAAACTGTACTATTTCTACTTTCTAATTAATATAATTTGTTTTTCCTGAATAAGTTAATCAATAAGACGGTTATTACATCAGTATACTAATTACATTAGGATTGTTCAATTTTTTATTTTTTATTTTTTATTTTTTCTTTTTTCTTTTGTGGGCAATGTGGATCATGTGGTAATTCTAATTAGTCACTATTCTATCGGCCCATATATGTCTTATTATATGTAATTGGAGTTTTGGCACCACTGTTCCAAACTTACCCCTTTTCGTTTATTAGTTTTCAGTCCTTTTTTTTTGGCATTCACATCCCTAATGTTATAAAATTTTGGCTTATTGGTCCCTACTGTACAATTCTACCATTGGTAAACTATTTTGAAGGGCAATGGGTGAAACTTAAAATTCTTTCTAATGAGCTGAAAAAAAAAAAAAAGAAACTCTACCTTCAATATTTATAACCTCTAGTGTCTTCTTTGCATTTGCAACCCACATGGTCATCAACTGACATATTTACCTATAAAATGTGCATTTGATACTCTGAATTCAAAGAAAAAGAGAAGGTTTAATAGACAGATTTGCCCATAAATACGCATTCATCCTTGTTTGTAGCGTTGTCGTCATTTATGGCTCGAAGGAAGTTGACGGAGCTTGCCATCTTGTGATTAGAGGTGTAAATATGGGCGGCCCAGTCCGGCCGAATAAGAAATTCGGGCTAGTGGGCAAAAATGCAAAAAAGAGGCCAACTCGGCCCTATAGCCCGTAGTATAATATCGAGCCGAGCCCACGGTGGGCCTTTCTTTTTTTTTTTCGGTAATGAAAACTTACGTTGTTGGGAATATGCCCTAGAAAGTAGTTTCTTTGTTTGGCATTTTAAACAATATTTACTGGATTTAAGTGTTATCTATTTGTTCTTAATAAATTTCATAATATGTCCCAATTATATACATGTGATGCTTATGTTTTCTATTTTGCAAACGTCTAAAAGTTTTCATGACTAATAATGAGTAATAAAGAATTATTCGTATGAAGTGTTCACATGTGGGAGACTAAATTTTTTATTTCATTATGTCTAAATTAAAAGTTCACATTCAGCAAATAAGTATGGAATATTTTATTTTGCCATAAAATGTAGTATTTTCTATTTCAACGGGATTGATGAAGTCTCCAATCATTGAAGTGTCTGACTTTGGATAGAAACACTAGTGCGTTATAAGAAAGTTATAAGTGCATTGAACTGGACTAAGTGAAAATAGAATTTGAGGTTAAGTGCTGTAACTTAATATTCTATCTGTCACTAATCTAGCACTATTGCAAGATTACCTTAATCCTAGTGATTGTTGGACTTGTTTTCACGAGTTTTATCTTTTTGACTTACTAAAGGACTAGTTCCGATTATATGGTTTGAACTCCGGTATCTTGGAAGATAAGATTTGTGAATTGACAAGAACGTCTTTCATGATTTGGACACCATGCATATAATGTCACTTTGAGTTTTTTCAAGGACTTAGATAATAAAAAACCAGGCGCCAGGTATTCACTTTGTGAATTAGACTGTGTTTGTATGGGCAGTTACAAACACCATAGTCAATTATTATCGATTAGATGAAAAATGGAAAGGTAGGGTAATACGGTAATTTCACCTCACTAGTACGGCATTGCATAAGAGGTATATCTGCAGGTATAGTATATGCTAAATGGATCAAGTTAATTAAAGTGTTAATTAGCTTCACAAAAAATATATGACATTTAGTTTAAGAGTGCAATATTGGGCCTATAATGGAGTGCTCCAATAATAATGGACAAGGCCCAATCATAGTTAAAAGTTAATTATGATTGTGGGTAATTAGTCCATTGGAGCTTATACTATTTGGATCCATAAGGTCCCCTGTCTAGCTCACACATAGCCCAATACTAATTGAATGGTCAGTTGAGCCCAATAAGCTCATTAAAGTTTACATCTCTTTAATACTTAAGAAAAAAGTTCTCCTAAGCCTAAACACAAGAGCCATATGCCACTCTCAGTCACAGTGACTATAGAAAACGTGAGACATAGAGAAAAGAGGGAGTGTGAGAGAACCGAGCTACAGCAGGAGCAATCCCGAGTTCGTTCATGGCCGCCGAGGGAGAGATACCCATGGACGTAAACGTGCAATCAAGGAGAAGGAAGATCATCCGCTCATCTCTCATTGGGAATCAAGAAAGTGCCCACACACCGGATCATTCAAGGGGTTCCAGAGAATAGACGGGAAGGCTCAATGGTTGTGAAGCACTTTCAGGTTTTATCTAAACCAAGATCCATGAATTGATTTATGTTAGATCAACGATTCTGTTTATTTCGTTTTGTAAAGTCTCAAGAAAAATTGATCGTCCGCTGCGTTCTTGATTTATTTACAAAACTGCAGAAATCATTTTCGGTAAAATCGTTTTTCAGAAATTTGTTTTCGAATTTATCAGCATACATCTCATGTACTATTTCTCCTTTCCAATTAATATAATTTTTTTTTCTTGCTCTGAATTCAAAAAAAAAAGAGAAGGTTTAATAGAAGATTTGCCCACAAATACGCATTCATCCTCGTTTGTGGCATTATCGTCATTTATGGCTCGAAGAAAGTTGACGGAGCTTGTCATCTTATGATTAGAAGTGTAAATATGGACAGCTCGGTCCGAATAAGAAATTCGGGCTAGTGGGAAAAAATGCAAAAAAGAGGCCAACTCAGCCATGTAGCCCGCGGTATAAATATCGGGCTGGGCCAAAATCAGGTGAACTATTTTAGAAAAATATTATTTTTAAATAATAATTATAAAAATGACAAAAACTTAAAAAATAAATAAAAAATAGGCCATTGACCGGGTCATGTCGGCCCAACAGGCTCACTACCACGGCTTGGCTCACTACCAATTGTTAAAAGTTAGACATAAGAAAAGATCTATAATGTGCAGTTAAATCAAAATTCTCTTCTTTCAATGTGCATGTAAGTTTTTAAAATTTAAGAATGCCTCCTATTTCTTTATGAAAGTCCTCACTTTTAACCAAAGAAGATATTATAGTCACTAATTGGTTAATTCAGTTTAGGGACCTTTTTGGATATTTATTTAGTTTATGGACCAAATAGTCACTATACAAGGAATTCATGGACCTTTAGTGCCACAAACCCCTGTTATAATGTTATCAAAAAAAGAATAAAAATCATTGAGGATATTTTAGTCCTTTTATACAGGAGAAAAAAAAAAAAGAGATAATAGAAATGGTGAAATGTTGATTTGCTATCATGGAATATATGTAATAAAATTTAGGGATAATTGCAAAAGAATACCTTAAGATTTGAGTATTCTGTAATTTAAATCCTGAAGTTCGGACTTTACAAAATAATACCCTAAGATTAAGAATTTTTGAAAATTTATACCATGGATTGACTTTTTGAATAATTTTAACTGATAAAATATAATAATATCCTCAAAACTAAGATGAATAATATGGATTAATCTAGTTTTAATGGAGGATATTATTTTTTCGTTCCTAAAATTAGTCAAAAAATCTGTCCAAGGCATTAATTCTCAGAAATTCTTAATCTCATTGTATTATTTTGTAGTATCTAAACTTCAGGATTTAAATTGTAGAATACCCAAACTTCACGGTATTTTTTTTATAGTTATTCCTAAAATTTATTTATTTGTTTATTGCTTTTTTTTTTTGCTACCGTATGGTCACACGAAAACGGCATCGTTTTGTCCTTGTTCCATGATCTCTTTTGGCTCGAAACAAAAACGGCTCTCTGGCTTTCCTCCTCCCCATCTTTCTCGCTACACGTCTTCTACAAGGGCCAGAGGGTCTGTCTCACTTCACTTCTTTCCCTTTTGAGGTGAGTCAGAGCGAGTGAGTGAGTGAGTGAATAAGGCGATTATGGTTTTCTCTCATCTCACTCAACTCTTTCTTTCGCTCATAATCCCCATTTTGACCTCCGTTTCTCCCTCTATTTACCATCCCCGTACCCTTGCGAAAATCCAGGTTCGGCTCTATGAGGATTATCACTTCGTTTTATGTATTTTTCGACTTAATCGTGTTTTCATTTCATGTAATCTGAAACTGTTTGGTTCGAATCGTTTATTCCTTTCGTTATTTATTTGTTTATTTATTTATTTGGGAAATTTGCGTATAATTTATTGCGTAATTTAAGCATTATCGCCTTTTGATTTGTTAATTTAGGTTGGATTCTTTTTTTTTTTTATGGTGAATTTACAGTAAGAATTATGTATGTTTTCGTGATTGGCTCTTACGATTAATTGTTCATGAAGGGTTTCTGGGGTTTTTTTTTGGTTTAATTATATGGGTGGACGATTTTATTTTAATTTATTTTTTCTGAATGTAATTTTCTCTTTAGAACCTCATGATTATTTCGAACACGTTAAACCTAAATATTATAAAATTTTGATTTTAAGCGTTTATATATATGTTTCATCTGTAAAGAGTGGTGGGTTTGTGTATATTTTATTTATTCTAATTTAGATTTGAGTATTTTCTGAATTGTAGCAATTATGCTTTTGGGTATGTTGTGATTGAAAACTCTTGTAGATAATAGGATATAATTTTTGATTTTATTTTTCTTGACCCATGATGCTGACTATGTTTGAACTGGCTACACCTGTTTATTTAGGGTTCCTGAGCAGAAATTTCTGAGTTGGGAGTTTTGGGGGTCTGGAGACAATGCTGCCCTTAGAATCATTGAGAACAATCTCGGTGGTTAATGGCAGTCAATCCAATCACAGATTGGGAGAGGTTACAATGGAAAACGGAGAATGCTCTTTCGTTGCTAGTGCAGCTAAATATAAGAAGCGTAAAGTTTCTGCTGTTCGTGATTTTCCACCAGGGTGTGGAAGGTTTGCCCAACAGGTTAGCTCGAGACCAACTGAAGAAATAAATGCAGCTTGTACAAATCTTCAGAGTTCAAATTGTAAGGAAGGAAACAGTGATGGCATAAAGGATGGAGCTTCCGATTTGGTAAAGGGTTTGGATCAGGTTGGTGTTGCTACTTCGATGGAAGAGATCAGCCCTGTTCTTTTGGATGATGACCTTCTGTTACCAGCTGAAACAAATGATAAAGCCCGTACCGATACTCTTCTGAATGTAAATCATGGAACTTCTGATTTGGCGAATGATTTGCTTAAGGTTGATGGGGCTACTCCGAAGGAAGAGATGGGTCCTGTTCTATTGGATGGTAACTTTCTGTTGCCAACTGAAAAAACAGACACGGCTTGTATTGATACTCTTCCAAATTCAAACTGCAACGAAGGAAGCAGTGATGGCCTAAAGAATGGACGTCCCGATTTGGCAAAAGATTTGCATGAGGTGGGTGTTGCTACTCCGAAGGAAGAGTTGGGTCCTGTTCGTTTGGATGATAATTTTCCTTTACCACCGAATGGGCCCTGTTCTGTCTCTAATGGCAATGGCTTGAAGAAGATTGTGGCTAGGAAGTATCCTCCTCGGAGGAGAGTTTCAGCCATCCGAGACTTCCCTCCATTCTGTGGAATAAATGCTCCTCCTCTTAGTAAGAAAGAGCCTTTGGAAGTGCTTGCTACGCTGGAAAACATAAATTCTGGTCAAGAGAAGTCTGTACCCGGAATGAATGACAGAGAGTCAGCGGAGACAGTGAAGCAAACTGTAGGTACAGTAGGGGATGCTCAAGATGGAGATTTGTTTAACAGTGAATTGGAAATGAAAGGTTCTAAAGTAAACAGGGACACAGTTCAACCTAAAGATTCTCTGGATATTCTAGAACCTGTGAAGAACAAAAGTTTTGATCAAGAGGAGTCCGGACCAGAAACGGATGAGAAATCCTTGACAGAGATAGTGAATGTTGCTTTGAAGGGCTCAGGGTATGAGGTTAGACCGGATCAAACGAAGAGTTCTATAGAAGAAAAGAGGAAAAAGGGTGAACCTGTAAAATCATATGAGAGGATGGGGGAACAGGAAGAAAGAGGAATCTACAGCGAATCTCCTTTTGAGGACAAGTTGTACTGGTGGGACCATGAATTTGAGACAGTCAGAAAAGATGATGGTAATGTTGAAGGTTCCGAAGAAAATTTGTGTCAGGAAATTGTTGTTTACTCTGAGGACAAAAGTGCAAACGAAATGCTTTCAGTTGCATCTGAGAACCAGTTGCAAGCAGCAGATCTTTACAGTTTGGGGGTTGCATCAGATAGGGTGATGGTGCAAGCTTTGATGGCTACATCCCAATGCCCTTGGAGGCAGGGAAAGAGTGCTTTTATGTCTGAACCAGCTGCTGGTATGAGTGGAAGTAAAGGGAAGAAACTTGATTACATAAGTCGGGTAGAAATACCTAAGACTAAGAGTGCTGCCAGGAAAAACGTTGATGGAAGTGACTTAAAACGAAAGTCTCTAAAGAATATTTCTTCAGAGGCTGCTTGTCAAGGCGCAGGTCAGCTGGTTATTTGGGATAAGGAAAATTCTCGTAAGCGTAAAGAATGTGATCTTCATGTGGCTCCAATATTACGTGCTGTTCATGTTGATGTTCCTCCACTTTATCATGGCACCTCAAGTGGTAATCATGATGCAAGTATTACCCGAAATAAAGTAAGGGAGACCTTGCGTCTGTTCCAAGCTGTTTTTAGGAAGCTTTTGCAAGAAGAGGAAGCTAAGTCAAAGCAAGAAAAACAGGGTCACAAGAGGGTTGATTATCAAGCTGCAAAGATTCTCAAAGACAAAAACAAATATGTAAACACAGGCAAACAAATTTTGGGAGCTGTCTCCGGTGTTGAAGTTGGTGACGAGTTTCAGTACAGGGTGGAGCTTAATATGATTGGTCTCCATCGGCAAATTCAAGGTGGAATAGATTATGTGAAGCATGGTTCAAAGATCCTTGCAACAAGTATCGTTGCATCTGGGGGCTATTCTGATGATTTAGATAATTCAGATGTCTTGGTTTACACTGGCCAAGGAGGAAATGTAATGAATTCAGATAAAGAACCTGAAGATCAGAAGCTTGAACGGGGAAATCTTGCTTTGAAGAATAGTATGCATGAAAAGAATCCTGTGAGGGTGATCCGTGGAAGTGAGTCATCGGATGGGAGATCGAGGACTTATGTATATGATGGGCTCTATTTGGTGGTAAAATTGTGGCAGGAGCTGGGGCCACATGGTAAGCTGGTTTTCAAGTTTCAGCTTGAGAGAATTCCTGGTCAACCGGAACTTGCTTGGAAAGAAGTGAAGAAGAGTAAAAAATTTAAAGTACGAGAGGGTGTCTGTGCAGATGATATTTCGGGAGGGAAGGAGAAAATTCCAGTATGTGCTGTGAATACCATAAATGATGAGAAACCTCCACCTTTTAAATATGTAACGAGCCTGATTTATCCTGATTGGTACCGCCAAACTCCTCCTAAGGGCTGTAACTGTATTTCTGGATGCTCAGATTCTGAGAAATGCGCTTGTGCTGTCAAGAATGGAGGCGAAATCCCATTTAACTTTAATGGGGCTATTGTCCAAGCAAAGTCTCTTGTTTATGAGTGCGGTCCTTCTTGCAAGTGCCCTCCTTCTTGTTATAATAGAGTGAGTCAACACGGTATCAAATTTCAGCTTGAAATTTTCAAAACCAACCTGAGGGGATGGGGGGTGAGATCCCTGAACTTCATTCCTTCAGGAAGTTTCATATGTGAATACATAGGAGAGCTCTTAAAGGAGAAAGAAGCTGAAGAAAGAACCGGTAACGACGAGTATCTCTTTGATATTGGGAATAACTACAACGACAATTCACTGTGGAATGGACTTTCAACTCTCATGCCTGACGTACATTCAACTTCTTGTGGAGTTGTTGAGGACGGTGGTTTTACCATTGATGCAGCAGAGTACGGCAATATAGGGAGATTTGTCAACCATAGTTGTACCCCAAATCTTTACGCACAAAACGTCCTGTATGATCATGAGGACAAGAGAATTCCCCACATAATGCTGTTTGCTGCGGAGAACGTTCCTCCCTTGCAAGAGTTGACTTATCATTACAATTACTCATTAGATGAGGTTCGTGATTCAAATGGAAACATTAAGAAGAAAAGTTGCTTTTGTGGTTCTCCTGATTGTACTGGTAGATTGTATTGAGGAGAAATAGCTGGCAAGTTTTGGGTTAGTTGGGAAAAGGTGACATCTCGCTCCTAGGTGTAGGAATTTTGACATGAAGTTACTTATACATTTTGTGTTAGACCATGAATCTTTTGTGAATGTTGTATATGCCTTTGTTGGTAGCATGTAGGAGCAAACCCTTCAAACAGAAGAATGAAAACAGTAATAGTCAATTTGTTTGTTCTCTCTCTTTCTCTGCTATTTGTCATGTGTATGTGCTGCCATTGTTGTTGGTTTGTTTTTCCTTGCTTTAGCTTTCCTTCTACATTTGGAATGATGCTTTTACACACAGGAAGAAGAAGAAATAGGCGTTCTTTGTGGATTATAGGTTTCACAAAGATTGGTTTTTCCGTTCACAAATTTTCCCCCCTTTTAATTTGAATTTGGTTCACGGATAAGACTTGTTTCTTTACTTGAGGAACATCTTTTATGTGATGGATTTTAAAGTGGGTTTTGTTTATACGTATTTACTGTTGATTGCATAGTGGAAAAGAAGTATAAAGGTCCATTTTATTATTAGTTTATATTGTCTAGGAAGTTGAGAATACGATACATTCTAGAATATATGATTTTCACTAGATCCTATCATAATGATATAATCAAAATGGCAATACTTAATTTTTTTTGTTTGAATTTTCACAAGATTCTATCAAATGATATTTTATTTCTTTTAATCATATTTGATATGATGTTGGTTTACATTCTTTAGAACATTATATGAGATTTTCATTTCAGGATAATACCAGAAGCACTCTTTTTATGCTTAAATACCATACCACTTCACACCCTCAGTTCTCAGAGAAGTCCAAAAATTATTCTCTTCTTTAAAAAGAGGAAAAAATGATCTCTCTCGCAATTTTTGGTCAAAACTAGTTGCTATTTATTTATTCTTTTCCTGAAAATGCAATAATGCCTTTTATTTATTGATGTTCAAAACTAATTATTATTTCTTGTTTGAATATTTAGTAGTTTTTGTCTAGTTTATTTCCCTTCAGAATCATGAAAAAATTCTTAAGTTTTAAATCGGATTCCATTTTGAATTTAAATATTGTCTTTTTAACATCTGTATGGCTACAAAGATAGGGGAATAAGAGTAAACTTTAAAGAGTATCATGACCTTTCAAATTACTAGTTTGACCGAAAAAATGAGAGAACAGAAAATTTCCCCCTTTCTTTTTAGAAAAAAAGGAAGTATTTTTGGATTTTGAAAACAAAATATAAAGCAATATTTAACCATAATACATAGGTCCTATTTGGATTGATTCTAGATACCGAGAAAAACGGGGATGGAAAAGTGTTTAGTAAGTTAATATTTTTGATCACGTAGGAAACTTGTTGTTTTTCAAAGCTGATTCTGTTGACAAATTTGCTAAAATATCATTTTACAGCACACACAATCTATAGTTTACCAAAATACTTATATGTTGCTTTTAAATGACACAATAATTTTGCACATTAGATATACCAAACTCTTGAACTTTTTTTCTGACAGTTACTTTTTGCTCACAGCATACTTACAATGGAATTATAGTACAATTGCAGTACAATACAACAATACCAAACTTGCCCAATATAGTATTTTTGGTGTCATCCTTTGATTATTTAGTTCTAATTTTGTACCATAAGTGCAATTATCCGGTATGACATACAAATCACGACTGATTTCTTCTTCAAGACAGAAACAGTCTTCAAACTTGTGACAGAAAGAAAGACTTGGACCGGAAATACATTGGAGTGAGATGTTCTGAAGAGAGAGGGGGGGTGGTGGTGGGTTTGGCGGGCGCGCGGGAGGGGGAAGAATAACAAGCATTCATTATAATTTACCTAAGCTCCCTACTAGGAGTTGGAACTTTGAATGTAATATAATTCTCTTTGTAGTGTTTGATCACCCTTTAGAAATCTAGAAGTATGAACTGATAGAGTCAATTTATTACCAACGTCCAGAAATATAGGAACAAGAATTAAAATAGCTCAATTACTAAACTAGGGGAGAGAGTGTTAATTCCAAAAATTAGTAATGCCAGACAAGTAATTTTATAATTTAGAAAATCACCAAGTCAGGTGAGTTGAGTTGTATTTTCTAATTCCTCTAATCATGTGAGACTAACAAAAACCTCTTCTATAATGTTGCTGATAAACATATAATTAAGTTCGAAAGAGAGCGCGACGAAGTAGGTTGGCTTAAGTGGTAAGAGCACCACTACTTGGGATCTCGGTCCTAGGTCGAGTCACATCGGGAGTAGGCGTGAAAATTTATTATCAGTAATGGGGTTGGGTAGTAGTAGGCATTTTCTTTTAATTTGTAATAAGTGGGAGTCATTAATTAAGCTCCACTTTTTTTTTTTTGAAAAAAAAAAGTTCAAAAGAGAGCTCCCATTTCTCTAACAATTGCTTGTTTGCTGTCATTTTTATTTTTATTTTTATTTTTTGTTTATGTGTTTAAAAAAAAAGTAAAATGAAAGCGAGAGATTTTCTCAACATCTTGTTTAAGAGAATTTCAAAATTAAATATAAAATAAAATAAAATTTGATACCCTGTATAACTTGGAAATAATATGGTTTTATTAGGTGTAAATACACTTCTATAAAATTAAGAGAATGACATATATGTGACGCACACATGATTTGCCTAGTATAAAAATGAACGATAGTCGTATTAAGTTAATGACAATAATGTTTGTATTCCATTCCAACTTGCTTAGTTTTTGGTTGCTGACTCAGAATAGGTATTTGGTTCTATCTCACTGATCAATTTCTTTATTAAAAGCTAGTAGCAATCAAAAGATCCAAAATGGTACCAAAGTTTTATTCATCATGTATCTCCAATGTTTCAAAGTACAAAATCCCATTATTTATTGTGCGAGCATTAAAGACAAACAGCACCATACGTCTGCAAACCGGAGGAGTCATAAGCAGTCCAAGCCTTGCAATCTTTAGAGATGGCACTGGTTGACTGAACCCAATAAGTGTACCCTGAGCTGCCTGTAGCTTGGAACTTCAACGTATACTGAGCCACTTAGCCACTTGGTGGGTATGCCATGTCTCAAACTGCACCAAAGGCTCTACGCATGGGATTCCATTCATTGCAATCCTCCTGCGCATTAACAATTTAACACAAATCATTGACTATATATCCAATTTTGGTAGGTACATGAACACAAAATTCAGTCAATTTTGTCCTTTGAATGTGGTTGTAAGTGTATTAATAAGAAAGGCTACATAACCAAATCATTTTGTTAGCTATATATCCACTGTCATTATAATATGAGATAGCTTGTGATAGTATAATTTTGTTGTTACAGTCACATCTCAACAGCTTATTTGTGCATAGGTTCTGTACGAATTCATTTAGTTATCTAATCTATATGTCTATATGTTGGAATATTATTTATGGACTATTGTAATCGTAGAAAAATTTGCACGGAAATTGATATAGATCTGTACGAATTCATTTATGGACTAAAATGACATTTTTAAGAGTATTTTAAAAAATAATTTTTCTAGTAGTATTTTTTTTTGAGCAAAATAGTATTTTAATATTTTGTGACCTTGTGTGATGGAGGATCACATAATTTATGATTATTGATTAGTCCTGGAAAAGTCGTAATTTTATAGTCGCAAACTGTGTGGTCTACACACAATTTGTAATACTATTAAAAATGTCAATTTGAAAAAGACTACTAAAAAAGTTATTTTGTACTAAATTAGTACTACTAACTCAATTTTGCATTGGGCCATAAAAAGATGAACTATATAAAATTATGCAAGAGGCTAATATTGTATTAGTTAGCCCATTGAGCTAATTATTGCACTATGTTGAGCTAATTATTGCACTATGTTATGTTATTGGGTTTCATAAATCCTAGGATGAAGGCATCTATGTGGAATGAGAAGCCTATAAGAGGGACATATTGAATCATCTCATTTAGGAGTGTTTTCTGGACGATTTAGCTGGTTTCACTCTCATTTAATGTGCCAAACTACATTACAATCTATATATATATATATAAAACCTGACGCAGAGAGAAAGTAAGAAAAATGTGCATGATAGTTTCTTTGATCAGTATTCTATTTTTAAAATTTTTAGAAAATTCTTAATTTAACTCTTATTTTTTCATGATATGATTGGTCCTATTATTATTTTTTCATACTATGATTAGTTGTAATATATATATATATATTATATAGTATTGTATTTAATTTAATACTAATGATATCCTATAATAAATTTTGTTCATCGAACAAATAGTTGTACTACATTCGACTCATCAAAATAAATATAAAGATAAATACATTTTTAAATATTTTATATAATATTATATTTAATTTAATATTAATGATTCTTTATACTAAATTTAGTTCATTGAGTTAAAAAATTGTGTTACATTCGTCTCATCAAAATAATTATAGAGATAAATACATTCGTTAATGCTGTAATACATTGAATCTAACTATAAATTAGACTAAATGTATGTATTATTAATATCAAGTCACGCAGAGCACTGTATAACGATTAGTTTATGACTATTCTCAAAACATGCAGTTTAAAACAACTAGGAAAAACCGAACCAATACGCATATATTTGCGATGCGACTCAATTTTCACGTTTTGAGTAATAGGCTTTACCACTTTAGATTTGAGCTTGACAACTTAGATTTTAAGTTTGCCAAATTTGATTGATTGAAATTTAGCATTTAGTTATTTCTAGATAAATTATTTAAAAAAAAAATCACATACTAGTTATAAAAGTATAGTCTATGAAATAAAAAGTTGAAAACGTAACCACAAATTTATTTAAACTATCATATAAATTATATTACAGTGTGTTGACGGAGGTTTTGTCAACAATGAATATAGTAAATTACGAGATGTGGCTTGTGTGTGAAAAGGGTTGATCAAGCATAATAATCAAGGAGACACGAATTTTATAGTGGTTCAGCCCCAAAAAAGATGAGCCTACGTCCACTGTTCTTTACTATTTTCTGGAGAATTACAAGAGTTTCTCTAAGCCTCAAGGTGAGAGCATAGAGAATTACAGAGTGTATAGTGAAGTAGTAGTCAGATATCGTGTCCCCAAATAATGAGACCGAGTCCCCCTTATATAGGTGAAGGTGGCTTCAGGTTTCCCAATTACATAAACGAGTAGGTATACAATTTGACATACATAGAATCGGGTAATATCCTTAATTAAATACAGGAGATTACTCTACTCT
>JXTC01000029.1:1257990-1293195 GCA_002914845.1 Trema orientale | reverse complement strand
CAACTTGAGGGGGAGTGTTGAATTATTTTGTATCAATTAGAATTAATTACAAATGTATCAATTAGAATTAATTACAAAATATTACAAATATATTTGTAACTATTTAGGATATATTTTTGTAATTAATTAGGAGATTTGTTTTAGTCCTATAAATTATATCTTTCTCAGAATCAATAATATATGAAAAAAAAAACTATTTTCTTTATCTATATATATATATATATACGCGCGCGTACACACACAAGCATAGTTTAAAATTAAGTAATCGTACAAAGTTATGTCCAAATTCGTACTCCATTTCAACTAGCTTAGTTGATGCTGACTCAGAATAGGTACACATTTAGTTCTATTATTCTACTACAGCTACTCATAGATCAATTTCTTTGTTAAGCTTATTATTAATTGTAACCATCAAAAGATCCAAAAGAGTACCAATTTTTATTCATGTATCTCACCAATATTCCAAAGTACTAAAAGTTTTATTCATGTATCTCACAAATATTCCAAAGTACAAAATCCCATTATTTATTTCGCACTAACACAAACGGCACCTACGCCAACCCGGCATACAATATCATTCTAAACAAACAACCACCTAAACAAGAAGACATCTTATTTAAAAAGTGACTTTTTTTTTAGTAGCCTATTGAGAACACAATAATAAAAGTTAATTAGTGAGCTGAACGTCGGATTCATAAGCAGCCCCAGCCTCCCAATTCTCAGGGATGGCGTTGGTTGACTGAACCCAATAAGTGTAGCCTGTACTGGAAGTTGCTTGGAACCTCAAGGTGACTGCTCCACTTGGTGGGTTTTCCATGTCCCAAACTGCCCCGTAGGCTCTACGCATAGGCCTCCATTCCTTGCAATCCTCCTAAATGATGAACAGCATCAGCATCATTAACTCTTCAATTAATCTCATCCAATAATTTGGTCACACATGTAATAATAAGATATTGTGGCTAATTTAATTTCTGCAACTACTTCAAAATCATTCTGATTATACTTTCATGATAATAGGCATAGTATGAGATGGCATATATACTAGTACATATTTCTATATATACTTCTATGTTATTGTCACATCTTGACTGTTTATAAGTTTAAATTTAATATGGCGACTATTTATCAAATGTATCTGATGTCTATCCAGATATCTTATTACAGTGAAACTATGTGTCGTATCTGTCACATCTCAACTGTCTATTTTACGTAAAATCTACGTGGAGTTAATAGTGTGATTTGTACACCCAAATAACTATACAATTAGTGTTTTGCATAATAATAGCAATTATTTCTCCATAGATATAGGGATTATTTTTGAAGTCCCTTTCGGGACCTATAATTATCTAGCCATCTAAAAGCAAAGCAAAGTAGAATTGATCACAACCGCACCTGCCATATCTCAACGGCTGTGACATCGTTTTGGCCACCCACATACATAACGAGTAAAGCCAAGTAGTGGGGATTTTTGCTATGTTCATTGACCTTGTACATGACATTGTAACCAGAGTATTGGCAAGAGATCCTTCTATATTCTACTTCAACTACACCGAAAGAGAACAACTCTTTGGCTGCGTTTGGAAGTGCCAACTTTGAGTAGGCCCGTGAGCTTAGTATGAAGTCTGTTCTGTCTCCTTCACCATAGTCAGTAACCACTATGTTCACCCCATCAGAGTTGCAAAGTTGATGGTTTTTGCACCTAACCTGAATCATCATTAACATAGAATATATATTAGTAATACTCACGATTTTGAAGCTTTTAGTGAAAAGAACTTTATTATGTTCTTTACTGATTAATGTAATTAGTGCAACATGATTATTGTCCCTTGGACACTAAACAATACAAGTATTACTTTTAAAGCAATATTCCTTGTAGGAAATTACTATTTGACTTGTGTGATGTAAGGATTACTTCAATTAATTATAGTATTAGTGGTACTATGATGATATGTGTGACAACTGTGTTTTTTTTTTCTTGATCTACGTCTGTTTTGTTATATGCGATAAATATATATATTTTTTTATCTATGTCTGTTTCGTTATCTATGTCTGTTTCGTCAGATGCGACTAAGCGTTTTTTTTTTTGTTTTTTTGGACACTAAACAATACAAGTAGTACTTTTAAAGCAATATTCCTTGTAGGAAATTACTATTTGACTTATGTGATGTAAGGATTATTTCAATTAATAGTAGTAGTGGTACTCTGATGATATGTGTGACAAATGTTTTTTTTTTCTTGATCTACGTTTGTTTCGTCAGATGCGATAAATTTTTTTTTTTTTAATCTATGTCTGTTCGTCAAATGCGACTAAGTGTTTTTTTTTTTTTTTTTTTTTTNTTTCAAGCTCAGCTCACAATTATTATTTGCTGTGACTGAATTGTGGTTGTGGGTTTGGTTTCTGCAGATCACCAACAGCTGCAATGATGATAGGGGATGAGTTTCACAAATTTGGACGGTGTCGTTTTGACAGGAACGAGCTGAATTTGGGGGGTGTGAACCCGAGCTCTAGACAAATCTACTTGACATTCCCAGCTGATAGCACATTTAGAGAAGAAGATGTCTCCAATTACTTTAGGTACTTGATTATTGAAGTTCTAGTTTTTTTTTTTTTTTTAGTAATTGTTGTTAGAATATTGGTAGGGGAAGGGGGTTGAGGGTGGGGGCTTGAACCCTGCATCTCTTGCTTAGCTCCTCTAAGAGGAGCCTTCGCCACACGACCGAAGGCTTGTGGTAGATACGACAGATGTTTAGCTGTAATGTTAATTCTCTTTTTTAATTAGAAACTGTTGAAAATGACATTATGTAGGTGGTGCATGAGCTAAATGTTTTTTTTTTAAACATGATTTTGTGCTAAACTTAATGAAAATATATATGGTTATAATGGTATTATTGTAGGTGTTATATACCGTACCTGATAACATGCACCACAGCCAGATCCATTCGCGTAGAGCCTAGAAACGCCTGAGACGTATCCATGATTTACAGTACTTCCATATTCACCGAACCCACAAGCTCCCGCTAAAGCAACAACAAGATATATAGATAAAGACAGGGCATTATGTAGATAAAATAAGTGTGGCCTGATACGTACATACAACACTTATCCATGGTGAACTTCGTCCGAAGAACAGTACTATATAGTACGCACATATATATATATATATATGTAGGTATATACACACAGAGACACATGTATACAAATGTGAACAAAATGTATTGACGTGGGAAAACAGTAATACATACTTGGAGTCCCGTAGCAATCAGGGCTACCATAATAGGTTGCTCTAGAGTCTGTAAACTGAGAGGTACAAAATGCAGGAAAAAGCACCAGAAGACCAAGAAGAGTACATATTTGTTTCTCAAGTGTAGTAAACCCCATTTTTCTATGTGACTTTTAAGTACGATTCAACACAAAACAAAGGAAACTAATTATAACAGCAAAGAAAGGTCAGATTAGCTAGAGAAGAATATGAATGAGGAGCTTGTGATAGCAAGAAAAGAAGATATCATGTATTTATAGAAGAGAGCAGCCTTGCTGCCTTGGTGGGAAGGTGTGAGGTGGCTGCTATGGAGGAGTTCAAAGGCAAACGAGCTCAGGGTTTAGGATTAGAGTGATGATGTGTTTGTGCACTTGTAGGCCTCCTTATTGACTCCCTTAAGACTGTTTCATAATTTATTCATAAGATATTTTTTTGGATTACTTAGAAGAATATTTGAAACGTGGCAGCCTAACTTTTTGCCTCCCCGCCTCCCCTCTCTCTCTCTCTCTCTCTCTCTCTCTCTCTCTCTCTCTCCCTCTCTCTTTCTTTTCAGTCTTTTTCTACATCAAGCTAAGTTTCACAGAATTCTACTTGTCATTACAATTAGGACTGTATTCTCCTTTGATTCCTCCATAGTTGCCTAGTTTGGACTACAAGAATAGAACTAGAAATTTCATTACTTAAATCTACAAACTAGGTACTAAAGAAATTTTTCAGGCACATTCATACTTTAGATATATCTCTACTTGTATTTGTTGGTGAAGACAGTTTATTCATGAATTTATTTGAAACCATATACCATTTGTACTGTCTCAAAATATTGTCTAACTTTCACTTTGATCACGACATTTCCAAGTTCTATAATTGTCTTGTTCAGTTCCTGTTTAAGTCCTACTCATCACAATGTTTGCTACGATAAAAAAACTATCCAATTTAACACATTTTTCTCTTACAATATATGAACTTGGTCGTGTGGATTTGACTTATATTCTCTTTATCTTCGTGACCAAAAAAGAAAAAGCTATCACATGGCTGCAATGCGCTCATGAAATAAAAAAAAGGGGGGTGGGGGGTGGAGAGGGAAATCCAAAACCGTGTCCTCCTAACTCCTCTCTATAAGTGGTCTATGTCAATTTTGAACCGCTATTAAGAAATTGTATTAAAGCTCCAAAACCAAGCTACTGTGTTCCAGGATAGACATATGTATACTATGAATCCAGCGAAAAACTCATTGATCTGTTTGGTCAAAACCTCAAGGCTCAAAGCCATGGTCTTATAAACAATTGGATAAATTTTTACACCCACCAAGGCCATTATAATGTTTGGTTGTAACGCACTCAAGAGGAGTCTAGCTAGGTAAAGCATATAGCTCTTTCGTGTCAAATGTCTGTTTAGAGTTGGGGGTTTGAGCACTCAAAAAATATATTTTTCATTAAAAGTTCAATTTGAACTTCTTCACGAGTGTGGTTCCTAGTTGCAACCAAACCCAAAGTAATAATAATAATAAGAAGAATAATAAATAAATAAATAAAAATTTAAGAAAAAACGCACACAATACAAATGGTTGAATGAAAAAGGGTATTTTTTTTTAATATCAGTCCCAACATTTCCACGAGAATTAATCAGGTTCCCAATTTTTTATTTTTTTTTAACGTCCCTAATCTTACACATTCGTATCACTTTAGTTCTTTTTTTTTTTTTAAACGATTGTGAGTTCATAAATTATAAAAAATGAATTTTACGACTATTAATAAGAAATCATCATTAAATACTACATTTTTTTCTCTTGTTATATCCATATATGTATTCGATTGGTATCTATTGTGTTATTAACTATTATCGTTATCAACACCCATGATTTTCTATACATTTATGTCTATTTGTTATTTAAGATGTTTTTAAACTTCTTTTATTATTATGAGTTTTATCTGAAAAAATGATTAATGAGTTTATGGAATTAGAGAAAATAAACTTTACCACCATTAAAAAGAATTCACAATTAAATTGTACAATATTGTTGGTAGTAAGAATTAACTAAAAATATATTATTGTTTAGATTATCTCTTTTGAAAAATACCTTATTGGTTTTGAACATTTTGTTAGTAGTTTTCATTCATTTATTTAGTACAATCTGATTAGAGTTGGATTTTAACTCAAAATGACTTAAGTATTACAAAAATAAAAATTTGAAGAGTCAAAAACTACAAAATAAAGAATATGGATATAAGTGATACATTATGTAAAGGACGAGGACCTAAGTAATATTAAAATTGTTAAATAGCGGCTGAATTGAAGAGAAAAGTGAAAAAAAAGGACTAAATTTATACGAATATGTAAGATTGTGAATCTAAAACTGAAAAAAAAAAAGGATTGAGGATCTCAATGGGAGCAGTGATATAAACTTTTTTTTTTTTGACATATTTAGTAACGGTATATGCGGAAGTTAATACAGGTGTGATCGTGTATATGGAAAGGGAGGCGTGAAAGAAAGTCAATGTTCAATCGGATTCCAACATAAAAAACAGAGACAGATCGCAATTGGAGTAGGTGACTCTTGTTGCCAGTCGTACATTTGCTTACACTTCAGCACTTTGAGCTTTAATGAGTGATGTATACGTGTGTGAGAGACCATTACAGGAGGTTTACGTTTCCCGAGGATTACCTAACAAACTACACGATGTCTGTAAACACAAATCACGGAACATTCAAATGTAACCTCTAGATTTTTTCTAGCAAAAAATTCCTTTTGGAACTTAAATTTTTTAAGAGAAATTTTTTTTTAAGGGATTGTATTTTCTCTTATTTGAATTATAATAAAAATCGACAAAATTTTTTTTTTTCTGAAAAAACAAAATTTTGATTTAATGTTATTTTTAATATACATAATATTAACATATTAAAAAATATTAAAATAAAATTCTATAAACTTATAGGAAAAATATTTTTCTCTTTCTTTTTTTTCGACTTTTTTCTTACAATTTTTTTTCTTTCAAAATCTGGATTCCAAACAAAGTCTTAAATTTTTTTTTCTTTTTTATTTCAGTAAAAATGTCTGGGTAATTTAAACCTTAAAAAGTTCGACATTAGATTTATCGGACAAAGCTTACTACTCCCGAATGGCATTTTAACTGCATCCAAAACATTACGTGCAACCTGTCGGGTTTCTTATTTTCAATCTTTTAAAATTCGTGTTTAATCCAGTGAATTGAATTCTAAATCATAGATTATCCCTATATAACCATTGTCAAAATGACAAATGCATCAACTAATCCAGCCTTTATATTTTCTTTCTGTTTTTCACACTAGCAAAATAATAAAGAAATAAAGTTATCAGCAACAAGGATATGCATCAACTAATCCAGCCTTTACATTTTCTTTCTGTTTTCACACTGGCAAAATAATAAAGAAATAAAGTTATCAGCAACAAGGATACGATGCCATTTTTAAATTTCTGAGCCAAAGAGTAGATACAGGTTTAGATCCTCAATTCATACTGATTTATGGGTCCAAAATTGGATGTACTGTAAATATTCTCCACTGCTCCAAGTCGGCTTCAAATGCTCAGATGTTTTCTCCTTGCATGGTTCAACTATTGCACAGGTACTCCGGAAGCTAATAATTGCATAAAGTTCAATCTGATAAAGTTGGGAACAAATAATAAGTGTGTGTGGATGACAGGAGAATAATAATGAGATTTCATAGTGGCCAATAATTATGGACTCGTATATAATTATACAGAACAATTAATAACCAA
This sequence comes from Trema orientale, assembly GCA_002914845.1. Lineage (NCBI taxonomy): Eukaryota > Viridiplantae > Streptophyta > Magnoliopsida > Rosales > Cannabaceae > Trema > Trema orientale. Next base: position 1,286,181 of record JXTC01000029.1, on the reverse strand, counting down.
CTTCGAATCATGGCACAGTATACCACCAATGTTTAAATAAAGACAATTAATAACTAACTTCAAGTCATGCCATACCATATCACGAATATTTAAATAAGGAGTAATGCTACGGGCACTTAAGTGCCAAACAACACACGATGTGTCAGTTTTTCGCGGAGAGATGGAATGACAAATCTGGTGGGTCTCAGTGTGGAATTCAGTATATTAATTCCATTTATCAGTGAAAAATGGACACCTCTTGTGGTGTTTCGCACCTTAAGGTGCCCATAGCATTACTCTTAAATAAACTATGAGCGAGCAAATGGTGAGCTAGCACACCACACTCAATCTGGTTTTTTGATTTGTCCAGGGATGTCTAAATTCTGTGACATAAGTTACTCAATCATCCACCACTGTTCAATTCATCTCGCTATAATCAACAAAATTATGGAGCCAGATATCAGACTTGCATCAGATTATGAACCATTTAAACTCTCAAAACTCATATGCTGTTCTGATCACTCTGATTATAAGCTTGTTCTAGGAGAGTTCCAACTCAGAGAAAGTGACTTTCACTATAAACATGTATATATAATGACATCACTCTCCATAAACGGGTCATAACCACTTAGAGCTAATAATGGAAGACCACTCTAGACAATGGACTAAAGTACTATGGTCCCCTTTCAAATTCTATCAGTTCTTCATATCCCTCTCCTACACTCGTAACTTTGGATGAGAAGAAAAGAGCACAAGGTCATGCCATGGGGATGAAACCATAACTATCAAGTAAAAAAGGACATCACCAACCAATAATGCCACTTTAGTCACTGTCAACTCCAAAATGAGCATCCATGACAGAACAATCAGAAATGACAATATGGTGCAAAGCAAAGTTAACCATAGCTGAACAACACATTTAAACAGTCCTTCCAGACGTCTCCCTGTCAAATCTTCTGGACGGAGGAAGCAATTTTGCTAAAGAGTGGGTATCCGTGAAAGGGAAAAACAACCTCAAGGTTCCACACACCTCAACTTCAGCCCTAATAATTGTAAAGAAAAAATAGCAGAGGTGGCATTTTGTACGCAAAAGTACATGGTTGAATACCACAACAACTAGATATGCAAAACAACAGCGAGAGAGGAGGGGCTTTATTAATCCTAAACTACCCTCTTCAGTTTAATGCACAATGAGGTCAAGCACAGCAAAAAAAAAACAGAAAGAAGCTACAACCATTTTGACCAACGGCAAGTAAAAGGGGAGCTCGATGGTGACATATTATGGCTTGTTTGTAACACTAGCATTTTGTTTTGTTTTTTAATGTAAATAAAGGGTGGAGATCTGAAAATGTAGCTTAACCAAATTTACGCTCACTTAAAAAATTTACAAAAAAAGCCCATCATCTGTTGTATATGAACATGTCATTAAGCTTAAGAATGTAATGAAGCAATTAATCAATGCATCACAGACAGACAATATTTGCTCTTTACCTGAATGTTCCTTAAATTAATGATTTCCAATCTTTCTACGTTATATAAGTTGTGCCTTTTTCAGGTCAGAGACAACACCTTTATCTTCAGTACTTCTCTCATTGTACAGTACCTGGAGAAAGTTAACAAACATGGTAATTTAGGTTTGGCATAAGATTAGACTTTTATTTGCAGACTTCTTTCAACTGTTGATACCAATACCTTGTCTATGATGCCATATTCGACTGCCTCACTGGGACTAAAATATTTTGGACGCCTGATGTCAGCCTCAATTTGCTCGGGTGCTTTTCCAATATGCTTTGCAAGAAGTTTAACCTTGACAAAAGAAGGGAAAAAAAAAACAAAAAAAGTGAATTGATATATGACTCATGTAACTGCAACTCAAAATAAGACTTGTCAATCAGTCATAAATTAAAATTACTAGGAGTAATCTTTAGCAAAACATGTTTAAAGAAGCCTTAAACGTTTTCTTTTTTCTTTTTCCTTCCCCTTCTTGTCACTTTCCAGGCATGTTATTGAATTAAGTCGCCGCCTTCTCTCTCTCTCTCTCTTAGATGGTAATTTTTATTGGACTAATGGAAATAAGAAGTCCCCCTCACCAAAAACGAAAAAAGCCACATACACACACACTCAAAGGCCAGACAAGTTATTCACACACACACTCAAGCCAGACAAGTTATTAGCTCTCTCCTTATTAGTTCTTCTCCTCTTTCCCCTACAAATAATTGTTGGAATTATGAACTTTAATCGCCTTGGAATGTCGAAGGTTTGTCATTGCATGTGAAGTAATACACAACCAATTTCTTAAGAACTACACGTATTTTGACTTAAGGCGGTGTTGTGGAGATAATTGTTGGCTGAAATAGGCAATTGGCCGTTGATTTTGCATGAGGACAGCTCCAACCTGTGGCCCGAAGCATCGGATTCCATCACAAAAGGTTGAAAGAAATCAGGTAAGGCCAACACCGGTAATGAGCTCATGGCCTGTTTAAGGCATTCAAAGGCGGCTATCCGTCCAAACGAACCTATCTTTTTTAAGCTAAGCAGTTAATGGTTGGGCAATCACGCCATATGCAGCCACAAACTTGCGGTAATAGCCTGTTAACCCCAGGAATCCCCGAAGCTCCCGTATGTTTTGAGGGACAGGCCACGATAGCATGGCCGAAACCTTAGAGGGGTCATCCGAAACTACTCCTTTAGACACTATGTGACCAAGATACTCCACCGTATTTTGAGCAAAGGAGCACTTTTTTTATTGACAAACATGGAATGCCTCTTTTATAGCTGTAACATGGTCTCCAAATGGCTTGTATGGTCCTCCAAGGTGTTACTACGGACTAAAATATCATTGACGAACACTAGAACAAACTTGCATAGATATGGCTTGAACACTTCGTTCATAAGGCCCTGGAAGGTGGCAAGAGTGTTGGTAAGGCCAAACGGCATCACCAAAAATTCATAGTAGCCTTCATGGGTGCGAAAGGCTGTCTATGGGACGTCTTGAAGGCGCGCCCGAATCTGACAGTACCCTGAACGTAAATCCAACTTTGAAAACCAACAAGCTCCATGCAACTCATCCAATAATTCCTCGATGACTGGTATGGGAAATTTGTCCAGGATGGTATACTATTGTTGGTAATAAGAATTCACAATTAAATCATACAATATTGTTGGTAGTAAGAATTAACTAAAAATAATATTATTGTTTAGATTATCTTTTTCAAAAAATGCCTCATTGCTACTGAACATTTCAATGGTAGTTTTCATTAATTTATTTAGTACAATTTGATTAGAGTTGGATTTTAACTTAAAAGGACTTAAGTATTACAAAAATGAAAGTTTGAAGAGTCAAAAGCTACAAAATAAAGAATAAGGATCTAAGTGATACATTATGTAAAAGACGAGGATCCAAGTGATATTAAAGTTGTTAAATAGCGGCTGAATTGGACAGAAAAGTGAAAAAAAGGATTAAAGTGATACAAATATATAAGTTTGAGGATCTAAAAACTACAAAAAAAAGGTTGAAGACTTGATTAATACTCGGGGGAAAGACTGAGGGACCGTAAGTGAAATAAACTTTGTTTTTTGACATATTTAGTGACGGCATATGCAGAATTTAATACAGGTGTGATCATGTATATGGAAAGGATGGTGTGAAAGAAAATCAATGTTCAATCAGATTCCAACATAAAAAACAGAAACTGATCACCTTGTACTAGGTGAGACTTGTTTTTTTTCGACGAAATATAGGTGACTCTTGTTGCTTGTCGTACATTTGCTTACACTTCAGCACTTTGAGCTTTAATGAGTGATGTGTACGTGCAAGAGAGCATTAGAGAATGTTTACGTTTTATTCACTATACGTTTCCTGAGGGTTACCTAGCAAACTACACGAAGTTGTAATCACAAATCACGGAACATACAAATGTAACCCCTAGATTTCTTCTCAGAAAAAAAAAAAAGAACCTTTAGATTTCCTTTTTTCTTTTTTCTTTCAATAAAAAAAGTCGGGTAATTTAAGCCTTAAAAATTCAACATTAGAGTACACAATTTTGCAGAACCAAAAACTAAAAAGTATATTTTCTTAACCATTGTTTAGATATATGACAAAGTTCCTAAAGTGGTATTTAAAGTGGTATTACTTTATTCATGATCATGCCTAACAGCAATTGAACTTCTAAGCCTGGTCAAAACTATTTAAGAAGACTAAAAAGAATTTATACCCAGGAAAAATTTTCTAAAGTATTCAAATAAGCATGAAATGAGAACTGGAAGTGTAAATCAGTGTTTGTTAATCTTACCAACTCTGTCTTCACGTTATTTACTTCCTTTCTAGCAAGCTCAACATCTGTTGCTTGACCTTGAAACCTTGCAATGGGCTGCATAAATAAAAAACGTAAAATTTTCAGATTTGATTTAATATGTGTCGACACACAATTTCATCAAATGTAGACACTTGCACCAAAGAGTAAGCAAGAAATAAAGATGAGACGCACTCTGAAAGCACTACAAACCACTGTTCAAGAAAGAACCTGTTTCATCATAATTGTAGAGGACGGCAATGCAGAACGATTTCCCCTTGCACCAGCGGCCAAAAGTAAGGCTGCTTCTCCCCAAGCATTACCAACACATAGAGTAAATATTGGAGGCTTCACGTACCTGAAGCAGAGTAGAATTTGTGCATAAGCACGCAGTTAGCAGTAGTCCCCATAGATTTAGTTAAAGCAAAGTAATATCCGCTCAATATATATCGATTAAATCCTGTTGTGTAAACAAGAGCACAAATGATTACTCACCCCATAACATCATATATTGCAAAAGCTTCAGTCTCATAACCCAACTTCTCACCACCCTGCAAATATAAAACCAAAAAAAAAGGTCTATTATTTAAGTGATACAATGGACAAACCAAGAAAATCTTAAAAGTTTGGTTGATCGACCGGCTAATGCAAAAGAAAGAGGGATAATAATTGTAGACTTGTAGTTCAAGCAGAACTTAGGCATCACAAGGCAAGCAAATTTCTAAAGCACACTGACATGCCTATGAGCAGCTAATCTCCAACCATATTCTCTCTGTTCTTGATTTTTCACCCCACCTATGGCTAAAATGTGAAACTGCAAGTGTTGAGGTTGTCAAAAATTCCAAAAAGTAAGAGCGATCTAATAAAGAATTCTATGAAACCAACATGAAATAGAAACATAAAGCATTTGGGCACTTTTTTGTGTAGTACAAAAATCTCTTAACAATTCAATTATGAGATAACAAGAGGAAATCAATGAGAGATACAAAATATCATGTAAACAAAGTTCTGAAAAATAAAGAGAATAAAGGACAAGATGACCTTGGTCGTTCCAGTGGAATTTATGTAAAGATAAATAGGCTTCTCAGCATCTTCATACTGAAGGTACAGAAATTCTGCTAGTATCAACTCTGTGACAGAGGGAACAAGAGACATGCCCAAGTACACGATTCGATTTTTATACAAGTACGATGCTAAGTCTGGAGGAGGTTGCTCCCATGCACTTCCCCTTGAAAATGGAATAACCTGCAGAATGCATACACGAAAGTCTCACAAATCCAACGCAAAAGAAGATTGGTAACAAAATGGAAAGTGAATCATAAAATTTTTATGGCGTCAACACCAAAAAATAAAAGTAGAAAAAACTTAAAAGTACATTTTAGCATGAAACTCCTACAAATCATAGTTGGAATGTTAAAACAAAGTTAGCTACAACCTAGTATATATATATAGGGCACCAATCTAGTAGGTACTTTTTTTTTAACCTATCTAAAGGTATTGTTTTTCCAATTAATATTCATCAGGCACGTCTTTTCATAATAAAAGGTAGAGAGAAAATCACTAAATAATGTGATTTTATTGTTTTTTTTTTCTAACTACTATTATGGTAACCGTTAGATATGATCCGACGACTTAAAAAAAATACCTATTGTATCAAGGCTATAGGAAAAATACCTACTGTATCAAGGACTTAAAAATAAGAGGGAGGTGGAAGAAAAATACAACTCTGTATCAAGGCTATAGAAAAAATACACATAATGAAAATTTTTAAACCACAATGGAAGAACTCGAAGCAGCTTCCGATATAAGCCATACAATCTCAGCAACTTAAAAATCCTACCTCCTCCATATGACAATCACATTTAAAAGTTTCCATGTCTCCAAGGGGAAAAAAAAATTCATGTCAAATACATCCCCTTCATAATCGTTTAGAAATGAAAACAGTTAACCATTATGCCAAATAAAACTAAAATGCAATCAAGTAGATAATTTTTTTTTTTTTTTTAAAGTATTATCCTTACATGGTCAGATAATTTGACAGAAGAAATCCACCAATATTCTTGACTAAAAACATTCCCACTTAAAAATCCTTCCAATATTTTTAGTAATGTTAAAGGAAATGCATATCCAGAGAAACTCACTGACTAAAAAATTGATATCTGGGTCTCAGAATAGAGAAAGAAGCACAAAATCGAAAACAATACAGAATAAGCCTCTTTCTCCTTTCATCTTCACCAAATATTAGAATTCAAACTTTCCCCAAATCCCTAAATAAAGTCAGAAAGCCAGTGCCAATATCACCATCCTTAAAATCCCTCCAAAATTTTATTCATCCTGTCATTGGGATACACTAGCAGGAGATAGCTTTCCCCAAAACACTACAAATTCTACAGTTTCTAAAAATCAGATAAGAACAAAATCAAGGGCATATTCTGCAAGCATATATCCAAAAAAGAAAAAAATTGGGGGAAAGTACCATGGTGACGACGCCTCGTTTGGCCTTGGAGCTGCGAAACGACGCCGGATTAAGAGACGAGGGTCGGATTTTCTGACCGGTGAAATCGGCGGAGAGGCTGCCGCCGGCGAAGGGAGGGAGGAAGTTGGAGGAGAGAGAAGCTCGGAGAGAGAAGGGAGAAGAAGAGGAAGACGGGGAAGACGACGTCGTCTGAGCGCGGAAACGGGTTAGGGTTCGGGAAGGAGTGGGTGGTGCTAACATGCGCGTATGGAGGGCGAAGGTCGAGGCTGTGGTGGCGACCTCCATAGCTATCGGTTGTTGAAGCTGCGAGACTGTCTGCTAAAAGGAATTTGAAGCAACTGAGAAGTAGATATTGCACTAGTATGTTCATTCTTTGCCCCCCTTGAAAGCATGTGCCGTGTAAAACGACTGTCGTTTCTAATGTGAGAGTTGGTTGTCGTTTCGGCCAACAACGACATGCTCTTTGCTGTCTATATCTTTAAACGATATGTAGTTGATAAATATTATCTGGAAACTTCTATAAATAGCAATTTTAAAATTCAAATTTTGCCTATAGCAGCTAGCTCAATGTATTTTGAAGTATATCCGTTTTTACCACAATTATTCATACTATGTATTTAAATGGGATATTATCATTTTTATATCTTATATTTTGACACTTTGTTCAAATTATACTTTATATTTTGGTCATTATCAACATTAACCCTTAAAATTGAAATCTGTTATAAATTTATACTCTGACACCAATTTAGAACAGTTAATTTACCAAGATGTTGTTTAAAAAATTAAAAATAAATTATATCAAAATGGATCCGAGAATAAGTTTGTTAAATCGTCTTGGTAAATTAACTGCTCTAAATTGGTGTTAGGGTAACAGATTTTAAATCTAATAGTCATTGTTGATAATAACTAAAACACAAGGTATAAATTGAACAAAGTGTCAAAATACAAAGTATAAAAGTAATACTATCCCTATTTAAACCTCAACCAGTTAGTTGACAAAACTTAATTCGTTAGTGGACAAAACTCAATTAATTAGTAAAAAAGAATAGATTAATTAGTAGACAAATCCCAACTAGTAGACAAACAGAGAAATCAAGCAAGAAATTATTATGGTCCTTAATTATCTAAGAAACGCTCATTAATTCTTTTTTTTTCTTTTTAATCTAAACTAATTTCTTTATCTAACAGTTGAGAAAGCATCTTTACAAAAGCTATACAGACTCCTTGACAAATCTCAAATCGTCATCTTCAGCCAGCTCTAGGGAGTTGGGGACCTTACGTAAAAATTTAATTATATCCCCATTTAAATTTTATTCTTTTAGTAAAGTTTTATATGTATTTCTTTCTCGTTACTATTTTTTCTTCTAAATGTTTCTTTATAAGGTTAATGGATTATGCAAAATTGGACTTCTATTAACCGAGATTTTGGTATTCTTCAATAACAATATCGTTCTTAATTCTAATATGTCATGATGTTAAGAAATTTAAAAATAAAAAGGATTACATCCGACCATAGTTAATATTCCTTCATTGAAGCTCCATAGCAATAGTCAGGTGGTACTATCTTGAAAGTAAAAAAATGTATAAATATTTTAAGGAGAATTATTAAATATTAGAGACCATGATGAATTTGAAACTAAATCACGCACATGTACTAGAGTAGATTTTTAAGTATAAAACTAGTTAGATAAAATTGAAATCATTCCAGAATTTTATATATATATATAGTCTTCCAAAAACACTTCTTATATACACATATGTTCTCTCTAATAATGCCTGCTTTTTTAAAACTATAATTACTAATCGAATTTATATATACATTTATATATATATATATATGATCTTGATGTGTATACCTTTTTACTTCATATTCAAACGAATAAGTTATATATATATATATTGCACAATGTAAAAGGGACCTCTTCCAGCTAACAGACCCTAGGTTAGTGCCCCACTCGCCTAGCCCATGAGGTGGCACTTCTGCTAATCAGGTACAAGACGCGTGCTTCCTTCATCTCTGACTATACCCACTATAAGCAAGCTAAGGATATGTTTACTAATCTGTTATGAAGAAAAAAGAAAAAGAGAAAGGTAATGTCATTCTCTTTGATATGTAACTAAATGCATCATGTAAATACATGAAAGAGAATCATAGTCTACCCTACTTATTGTTTCTTATTTCTCTCTATTCCCTTCTCCCTTTATTTCTTTTACGGATTAGTAAACATGCCCTTAATATTGATACAACATTAGAATAAAACGATTTTTATGAGTTGTGATGTTGAAATAGCAGAGGCTATATATGGCTTAAGAAAGAGCATTCAAAATTGCCAAGAACGCGAGCCTTTTTTCTCTAATGATAGAATCATATTCTTTTAATGTTGTTCAGATTGTTAATCATTCCTTGGTATCAAAATTCGGTAATTGCAACCTTGTGAAATAATTTGCAAATTTGAAGCAAGAAAATATGGAAAAGGCACAAGTGAATTCTTAGTTTCTTGGTATCGAAATTGGGTAATAGTTTCTAGGTTACTTGGTGCCAACTTAGGGACTGGTTTCTTAGTTTTTTTCGTGTCAAAATTGGATAATGTTTCTAGCTTGCTTAGTGTCAACTTGGGGACTGGTTTCTCAATTGGTTTCTTGGCATTAACATTGGATAATGGTTTCTAGGTTGCTTGGTGTCAACTTAGAGATTGGTTTCTTAATTAGTTTCTTTGTATCAAAATTGGATAATAGTTTCTAGGTTGCTTGGTGTCAACTTAGGGATTGGTTTCTGGGTTTTCTATTGTCAAAATTGGGTAATAGTTTGCTTGGTGTCAAATTTGGGGACTGGTTTTCTTAGTTTCCTAGTGTCAAAATTAGGTACTGTTTTTCACATCAAAATTATAACTTATTAATCTCCTGAAATAAGCAAATCGGTTTTTGGCTTGCAAAGATCAGTCTGGTTATTGAAAACAAGAATCTAATCTAGTTTCTTCTTCTAGTAAGGAGAATGGTTGGTTAATTAAAGAAAACAAATAAGATATAGGTAGCTAACTTGTAACCATATCGTAGATAAAATCCAGAAACCAATTGATCATTTCTTTCCATTGGTTGACTAATATGAAACCAATCTAGATTCTAGTTATAGAATTTATTATGGTTTCTGTTTGTCTTGAATAAGATTAAATATAGAAATTAACTTCTTTTATTTATATATTTTTTATTTTTATTTCTTTTACAAGAAGGTGACTTGAATTCTACAATGATTTTTATCTATTATGATGGAAAATAGAATGAGAAAGAGGATTATATGGATTTCAAGATGATGGGTATACTAGTACCAGCCAATTGTTCTTTTAGGAAACTATTCTAGCCGTTGCTTACATAACTAAACATGACTCTTTTAGAGAAAAATGCAACTATTGAGTACCGAGTGAGCAAAAGGTGCCCAATAATGTAAATACATAATGACAAACAGTAGAATTCTATTTAGAAGTGAAAAAAAAAAAGATGTGCATTATTAACTCTATAAAATTAGAGTTATCTAGTGCTAATTTGCCTTAAGTTTTGTTATATTCTTGTTTATATTAAGTTGGTTCAATTGTTTTTCTTATTATTTTGATGTTTCGTGTGTTTGTGCATATAGAAGAATAAAATAAGGGTGTTTAATATAAATTAAGGTAAATTTATACCTCACAAATATATTTTTCAGACCATGAGGATCAAAGTGGAATCTGATACGAACGTAACGAAACAAAAATGAGGCAAATCAGAGCTAAAACGAAGAAATAGTACATCAAGAAAGTCATGGCACTAAACCAGCTAAAAAGTGGCCTTGCAGCACCAAAAGTGGTGCTGCAATGCCAACTCTCAAGCACCACAGTACTAAAAATGGCGCTGCAGTGTCACCAACTGTGTCTTAGGTCAATAATAGATGACCAAGATCAGCTTTTTGACGATTCAAGGGTCCAGATTCGGCCTACCTCAAGTTTGTAAGAGCCACCTCTTTATAACCCTATCTTTGGAGTTATAAGAGATATGCTAGGATAGAGAGAGAGGGAGACAACCATGGAAAGAGAAACGGAACAGGAAGAAGAAGAAGAAGATAAGCTTCAATCCTCCATTTCTTGATTCCCTCCACAACATCAACATCATTCTTTGTTCATACCATCTTCTCCTTATTTTTTTGTGAGTTTTTTTTTGTATTTTCTATATTTAGAGAGTATATAGTTGTGAGCAAATCTTAGAGAGAGGATTTAAAGGAGCAAGAACCAAGCTTGGAAGAGGAGCTTGACAACCTCCGTGAATACCTTCAAGCTTTTCAAAGGAGAATTCTATAACTTTTCTCTCTTTAATTTTGTATTTCATGAATTCATTGGATTATAATTTTATTGTTCTCAATTTGTATTATGAACTAAATATTTCTTTGTCTAGTTTTATTATATGAACTAACCTACTATCTTATGTTTATTTATTTCCCTCCTCTTTCATTAATCAAATCCATTATTCAGTTATTTGTTTTACCCTTATTGCTTCTATTTAATTGATTACTAATTAATCTCCTGAAATAAGAAAATCAGTTATTGGCTTGCTCTAAATTTCGACATCGACCCTAAAGATAAAAACTTCAAAGTTTTGAAATGGTGGCAAAGACGTCATCATAACTCTTTCGTCCAAACAACTCTTAATGCGTTTGGAAAAAAAAAAAGTTACGTGAAAATCATTAGGTATAGGATCTTTGCAGTACGTACCCACATTAGAAAGAATTCGGTATATCTCTGCTTAAAAAAAAAAAGGTCTTATCAAAAGAGTGAGAGAGCTTGGCTTGTAGGCCCATTGGGCTCCTAAGCGGGCCCATTGTTGGCCCATACTTGGTCCGTTTTCCAAAAAAAATGAAAAAAATAAAAAAGATATTATATATATTATTATTAATTAAAAGAATTAAAAATTTAAAAATAAAAGTTATAAAAATAAATAATATATCATGTAACTTAACTTATGTTGATAATAATTTAAAAATAAGTATATAAGTTGATAAAACAAAAATTAAAAAGAAAAAATATTAAGAAAATTATTTAGAATTAGAATGAAAATGTGAAAAAAATAAAGAAACAGTTAATTTGGAATTTAATTTTATTAATTTAATTTTTGACTATCTCTTCAAAAACCTTACTAAGAAAAATTTGTTGAGATAAAACCTTAGTAAGGAAAAAATAGTGTAGTCTTAATGATTACAATTCAAATTATTTGAAAAAAAAAACTATTATATCATCAATCATCATGGTTCAGGTACAAGTTATTGAAGTTTTCAGCCAATTCTTCATTATGAATAGTATGTTGATTTTCCTTGGCTATATATTCTCAATCTTTAAAATATATCAGCGCCTCAACTATTACAAGGGGTCAACGACGTCCTTCGCTCTTCTACTATACTCTACTGGTGCTAAAAGTAGACTCTAAAGAAATCGTGGATACTGGAATAGTTAAGACATTATTGACTAATTATGCAAGTACTAGGAATCTTGTTAGTTAAGCTCAGAGGATTACAGCAGATTCGTAGTTGGTAATAGTTGACTTGAACTTAACGATGATGATGATGAGCTATGCCCACGCCTATAAGAAAAAATAAAGCTCCAAAGAGACTTCTTCTGTAATTGGTCTTGGTTATGTTGTGGCATTTGTTATTGTTATTATTGTTGTTGACTCCTAAGAGCTTTTGCAAAACGTACTCATATTAGAAAGAACTCGGTATACCTCTTCTCATAAAAAAAAAAACAGTTCTACCAAAAGAGTGAGAGAGCTGGTCCGTAGGTCTACCGGGCTCTAAGCGAGTTGGCCTGTACTTGGTCCTTTTTAAAAAAAAAATAAAAAATAAAAAAAGATATTATATATATGATTATTAGTTAAAAGAAATAAAAATTTAAAAATAAAAGTTATAAAAATAAATAATATATCATGTAACTTAACTTATGTTGATAACAATTTAAAAATAAGTATGTAAGTTGATAAAACAAAAGTTAAAAAGAAAAAATATTAAGAAAATTATTTAGAATTAGAATGAAAATGTGAAAAAAATAAAGAAACAATTAATTTAGAATTTAATTTTATTAATTTAATTTTTGACCACCTCATTAAAAACCTTACTAAGAAAAATTCGTCAAGATAAAACCTTAGTAAGGAAAAAATAGTGTAGTCATAGTGATTATAATTCAAATTATGTTTTAAAAAAACTATTACATCATCAATCGGTATCATTCAGGTACAAGTGAATAAAGTTTTTAGCCAATTCTTCATTGTGAATAGTATGTTGGTTTTCCTTGACCACATATTCTCAATCTTTAAAACATATTAGTGCCTTAACTATTTCTGGGGTCTACGAAGTCCTTTGCTCTTCTACTATCCTCCCACTGATGCTAAAAGTAGACTCTAAAAAAACCGTAGATATTGGAATAATGTACTAATTATGACATTATGTACTAATTATGCAAGTACTAGGAATATTGATTGATGTCTTTGCCACCATTCTAAGACTTTGAAGTTCTTATCTTCAGAATCCATGTCGGAATCTAGCTTAATATATTGGTTAAGCTCAGAGGATTGTAACAGATTCGTAGTTAGCAATGGTTGACTTGAACTTGATGATGATGATGAGCCATGTCCATGCCCATGAGAAAAAATAAGGCTCCAAAGAGACTTCTTCTTTGATTGGTCTTGGTTTTGTTGTGGCATTTGTTATTGTTGTTGTTCTTGACTCCTTATGCTGATAAACTTAGCCTCATACATACTATACACTTCAAAAAATTTATCACGAACATTAGTATATTCGGAATCAAAATTCATCTTAAAACATGAACAAATATGGATAATTATACTAGAAATACCTTTTAATTTAGCTCTAGGATCTAAAATAAAAGTAAAAGAATATAATAAAGGACTTAGAGACCAATATTTCAAAAATTTATTTTACAAATGTGTTATGCTGGGTTCAAATACAGGGTCATATCTTCATTAGAAAACATTCGAAAATAAAAAATATATGATGTTGTATAAGTAGAAAAGTAGGATAATAAATATCAGATAAAACAACAGTAGCATTATAAAAAACTTCTAAAAATTGAACAAATTTTTTGCAAATATACCATTCTTCATCTTTCAATACTACTGAATTCATTTTTAAATTGTAAAACACAGTAATAGTATTTTTATACCCAATTGTATTTTTCAACATCAAATAGGTAGAATTTCACTTTATGAGCATGTCAAGTTGAAAATTCTTAGTTTTAGCCTTCGGCTTTACAATATTTTTTCCGAGGATTAGAAGTATGAATATAAGCAATAGCAAATCGAATACTATCAATAGTAGTTGTTTATTACATCCAAACTAGATTTGATAATGAAGTTGATGATGTAAGATACACAACATTGATGTAGTAAAAATAATCTTGTCTGTGCATTTTGAATATGAACAATGTGCAATTATGCTTAAATAATCTTATTTGGAATTAGCACCCAGACATCGGATTTTAATACATGCAAAAGTTTAATAAAATTAATTCAGATTTTAGTTCTTTGCGCATTTTTTTATATAAACTCTATTCAAATCATTTAGTTGTATTTCTAGAGTTTGGATAATAAGATCTTCTAATATGATCTTCATAGTAATCGGACTCATTAAAGCCTAGTTACAAATTCTTTACAGCAATTAAATGTGCTAGAGACTCCCTAGCTACTAAAGGATCATAGTTCTAAGTACTTATTGTACCATCCTTGTTGAATTGAAGTGTGGATTAGATAGGTTTCTTGACTCCTTGATGCTTCTTGAAATATATATCATTATATCTACTGGGATGAGCGGTCCAGGTATATGGTTTATTAGTTAATAGTTTTTTACAGTATTTGCATCTCGTCATTTTTTGACATCTTGCCAACGACCTCATCTTTAAATTCCATATTGAAATGGTTCTATACATTGAAAGTTGTCCTTATATGTTTTGAGATTGTGTTTGCACTTGACGAACAACTATCTTGAAATTGAGAATTACATTCCACTAGCATTGTGATTAGTTTGCGTTTTAGGGACTTGGTCATCTCTTTCTACTATACGAATTTGGTCTTCTTCTTTTTTAGCATCCATATCCAAATCAATAGGGATATTTCTGGATATATTCATTCCTACATAAACATATTGATACATTATTTTTTTTTGACATAAACATATTAATACATTAATTAATTTGAATTAGCAAGAGAATAAACATACTAATACATTAATTAATTTGAAATAGCATGATAGCAAACATATTAAAATTTTAATTAATTTAAATTAGAATGATAATAAACATATTACTAAATTAATTAATTTGAATTAGAATGATAATAAACATTAAAAATATTAACAAAATAATTAAAATTAAAAAGATAAGTACGTTAAATTAAATTTGAGATATTTAAAAAATTGAAATTATACCTTGAATTGAGACTTGAATCTTGAGAGTTGAGATACTTGAACAATTAATGGAAGATTTTTGGATTTTGGAAGAATTAGAAATTAGAGAATATAATTATTTTATAATTGAGAATTAGAGAATATAATAATAAATTATAATTTGGTAATTAGATAATATAATTAGAGAGAAAAGAAAAATTTGAGAGATTGAGAATGAAAGAATAAGGGAGTATTGGATTGAAAGTGTAAAAAAGATGACTGAGAGGAGGTGGTATTTAGAGGTGCAGAAAGATTTTTTTTTTTTTGTAATTTAAAAAAAAAGAGAAATTTAGGTGGATGACTAATATTTTAAATTTAATTAAATAGATGTCCACTCTTTAAATTTTATAGCTAAATGTCTAAGTATATATATTTTTACACTTGGTAGATATGTTTATCTACTAATTTCAGTTACTGTACTGAAATATACTGGATATATAATTTTTTGTACTTGGTATATAAAATTTTACACTTGGTATATAAATATATATACCAGACATTTTGCTATAACATTTGACAAAATGATATTTACTTAAATTGGGCCTAAAATTTGGTCATATTTCTATAAGCCCCCAAAAAAAATTGGGGTGGAGGGGGTTCTGCTAGCTATTATTATGACCGTTGGGCCCAAAGGCTTTATGACTCCTTGGGATTTTGTTTTAAATCCAGCCCCAATTTCGGACCCGGTATTAAAAGCAAATGGGTGAGGGCCAACCCTTTCGGCCCGGCCCGTTTTGCTAGCAGTATCCTTGATAGAATAGTCGAGCATGGACATGATGAGTACAAGTTGCCAATTCTTCGTCCGGAGGTAGACAACTTTGAAAGATAGTACTAAAACAATCTTTCAAGTATTTTCATCACTTCGGGAATTTCAGACTGCCTTATACTGTCCTTATCTTGCTACTTGGAAAAGCTGATATTTACATTTTCGTATTAATGCTATGTTATGAAAATTTTCGTGTTATGTCGCGAACTAAAATCCAAGGTCGTGAGTACAGATGAGTTTTGGTATTAATACAAAATAGATATTTAAGGGTGTTCCTATTATGAATAAAAAAACTTGGTTTATATGAGGACATTTTAAAAACAATATTGGATTTGAGTTTTCTATATCTTTTATCTAAACAAGGTTGAGATTGTATCAAAACAATTGTTAAACAAACTAATGGGATTTCTATCCTTAATTGTTTTGGTCTCAAATTATTGTGTTTGATGGAAAGTTTTCTTTAAACTGGAGTTATGGAATTTACCGAAACACAATAATTGCATGCTCAAACAATTCTCACATTTAAATTTAAATCTTTCCGTTCACACTTTCTAGCCAATAAATTTACCAAAAGTCACGATTTTAGCTTTTTGGTGAGAGTTTCGGTCTCCAAAAAGCCACGCAACACGATATATTTGTTTTCATTAATCCTCCTCTATTTAAAAGCACCTCAACTTCTTTCTAATGTCTTGATTTGTTGCAAGCAAAGTAAGACTGATGGTCAACTTCTAACCAGCATATCTTGAGAGAGGGCTATTCTAACAAACGTTTCGGCAGTGTTGCATCATACAGCTATTAAACATTATATTTTATATAAATCAACAAAAATTAATAAGTTAATCTGGACAACATACCTCAAAAATAAACATAAATGTCAGTTTGAATAACAACGTGATTAAATAAAATAAATTAGTAGATAGCTTTTAACTAGTTGAGTCGTTTGGTGGTGGACCCAGAGTCAGAAATGGGGTCAGGTCGCCTCCCTTGCCAGTTGCCAAAGTTGGGAAGAGATTGCGAAAAGATAGAACATTATTTACCTGCTACCAATAAAAAAAAAAAAGCAGAAATTTTGATCAGATAATCCAATATAAAATAAGATTGTGAGAGATTTTATAGTACGTTGCTGAAATTAATAATCAAAACGCTATAAACGCAAAATCAATCAACATATTGCTTTTTATTAATTTAACAATTGAAAGAAAAAAAACAATTCAAAAACAAAATGCTGTTAGTGATACAGTGGCCGCCTTGCGGAAAATTGTAAAAACAGTGCTAAATTAGTCTGGCTTTCAAAGTTTTCATGAGGATCCTTATTTTATATAAGGAAATATCTCAAGTTTTTCTTTTTCGTTATTTTTAATGAGTACTTTCTAGAGTAGATATAGAGTAGATATGGTTGAAAAAATTACAAGATGAAACACCACTTTTTCTTTCTAAGGAATTACCACATTTGAAAGATAAATATTAGAAAATCATGTATATGTGCAATTAAACTGTCTAACTCTGTCATCCTCTTATATTCTTCTTCTTCTGGCCTTACTTTTAAAAAAAAAAAAAAATGAATATCCTTGTTTTAATTAAGTGGTGCTTTCTTTGATCCTTTTAATCTGATTGTAGCTGTTAATTATGTAACAGATATTATATGTGAAAAACCACACTTTTTCTTTTTGAGAGAAAAATCTAAATGACTTAGTTTAAGGAAATGTACATAAATATAGGAATATAATTTCCCCGTGACATTACAATTTTTGAGACTAATTTTCATAACGATTTTTTAGAACTTGTAATTTTAATTGTAAAAGTGATAACTAATAGTAATAAGTTACTATTTTTTGAGGTCAATAGTAATTACAGTTTTGTCAGTTAGTAATTGCTAGTTTGTTATATGCATGCTCGACCGAAATAAAGCTTACGAGTCCTAAATAAACTGTAGTCCTATAATCGTCATTTTACCTCAGAACAGTTTTATGAGTGCTAGCAACTGTTGAAGGTAAACTTCACCCGTTACTTTTATATTTATAAAGGGTTTTTTGATCACCTTAAATCATAAGTCTGTTGTTCTTGAGCTTGAGGCCGTGATGTTCATATGGAGGAAATTTCGACTTCTTGTTGTTACTGATTTCCCCTTTCTCAAATAGAGAAAAAGTTCTTGAGAGAATGAATGCATTGACTCAATGGATAATTGATATCCTCTCATTCCTTCATTATCCTCTTTTACCAGTTATTAGAACTATTATTGTTCCCTTATACGAGCGAAAGTAGCACAGTAAATATAATTTATGAATTATTGTCAATATTAACCCTTAGTTTTATTTCTGTCTGTTTTCTTTTTCCTTTATATTAATTATTGCATACATCATCATTAACTCTTGTGTTTTTTATTTTTTTTCTTCTTTTAAACATTCAACACTCCCATGTTCCTTTCCTATAATAAAACTTTTGTGAAGGATATCTGTTTGTTACAAATTCCTAAAATCCAGGAAACAAAGATGGCTGTTTTTTGATTACTACGAACTTGATTCTTGGAGTGATTAAATATATTCATATATGTCACATCGTTAATTAATAAATAGTTGAGGCATCTTTTTTTCTTTTTAAGAAGAAAGATATTCGACACGTTCGGCTTGGGCATTGAAATGCACTAAATATATGATTTGTTTTAAGTTGTAAAAAGAGAATCTTAAGATCTAGATGCACTAAATTTTTGATTTTTTTTTAATCTCGTGATCTTAGACTTTACTCAGTAGTAACTATACTTTTTTTCAATGTGCATTTTCTGTGGAGGGTCTTGAGTTTGAATTCATACTCTTCAAAAAACGAAACTCTTTTTCTTATTTCTTGCTTAAAGATATATTCATAATTATTTAAATCATGACATGATAACACGATTTGAAAACACCACGAATTTAATGAGTTGAGCATACTTGTGTTTGTGTTAAACTTACGTCAACTAAAATATTGTGTTTCAAGAACCTGTTTAACCTAAACTAAGTCAAAAATGGCATGGTTAATTGTGTCATCCTGTTCAATAAACATATTGTGTTGGGTTGACGTTTCTGACACAATTAATGAACAGTCGTGTTTGGATTGGCATATTTTGACTCGGATTGAAAACGGAGTCCTATTTGTGCGAAATATTGCCACCAGTGCTAAGTTGCACCTACAATTATATAGGACTGTTCTAATGACACGTTTAGTTCAGTACTGTACTCGTAAATTGGAGGAAAAGATTCGAATACAACTGATTATCACACAAATATTCCCGTTGAGGTTGAGTAAATATGACATGAGATTATACAAATAAGTTTACGCGAATATACTGAAAGTAGACGAGTAAAATATTCTACATGTATTTAAAATATAACAATAGTATGAGCTTGTTCCGGGATTATAAATTATATATTGGAGGAAAAGATTCGAATACGACTGCTTATCACACAAAATATTGTTGAGGTTGAGTAAATATGACATGAGATTATACATATTAAGATTACGCGAATATATTTAAAGTAGACGAGTAAAATATTGTCTACATGTATATAAATATATAAATAGTATCAGCTTATTTATCGGGATTATAAATTATATATATGTCTATATATAAAATTAGTATACAACTGTACAAGATTTTTTTTTTTTTTTTTGGTTTTATTATTTCAATTCTTTTTCTTTTGGTGTCCAGTATTCGCTTCAGTACTATAAATGAAGACAAAGTTATCTGGTTGTATCCCGGAAGTTCGGAAGAAGAAAGAGGGTTTTCTGTTGTGTCCAACTCAATTCGTAACGTTTCTGAAATTATTCTTCACTAGAGATTAGATAATTTCGATTATCAGACGAAGGTTGGGAAAATACAAATAAAAAAAGAAAAAAGAAAGTGAAAAAATGGTTCTAGAAGAAAACAAGAGTGGGGAGGTGAAGAAACGTGTTAAATATGGGTCTATACGTTCCCTTTTCATGCACACAGATAAATTAGATATGTGTTTGATGGCTTTGGGTTTCATAGGAGCTGTTTTCGATGGCCTCACTGACAGGCTTGAGTTTTATCTCGCTGGCAAAATGATTAACATTATTGGCAATGCATCAACGTTGGACCCCGATGTTTTCCGGCATAACTTCGAGAAGGTCTCTCTCTTTCTCTCTCCACTCTTCAAAACTCTAAATAAGTTGTTGTTGTTGTTGTTGTTTTTTTTTTTTTTTTTTACTTTATTATATATTTTTTTGGCAGAATGCATTGGCGATGTTATACTTGAGTTGTGTGTCATTTGTTGCCTGTTTTCTAGGTAATTTTATTATGCCTAAAACTCTCGTTTTATTGCTTTTTATTTTTTAGAACCTAGCTATCCGACGTGATCAGCAACTAGAGCATCTGGACATTAATGGTTTTTTTTTTCCCGGGAGGGGTTGGTTTTGGTTTTTATTTATTTCAGAGGGATATTGTTGGACAAGAACAGGTGAGAGACAAGCTGCAAGAATGAGAGCAACGTACTTGAAAGCAGTATTGCGACAAGAATTGGGTTATTTTGACTTGAATGGAACAAACACATCTGAGGTTATAACAAGCATTTCCAACGATAATCTCTTAATTAAAGACACTATTAGTGAAAAGGTACTTTAAGAATATATGTATATGTTTATACGTGTATATATATATGTATATATATGTATATATTTTATACATGTCTCGCACTTATAACTAACCTCAAATATTACAAGACGTGAAATTTAATAGGATATACCATATATGTCTCTTGTTCCTTAATTTGCCTAAAATAGGGTACTCTTTGAATTTTGAGAAAAATATAATACATCCCTCCAGTTGTTTTTCTTTTTTGATGAATACATCCCTACAGTTTCGTAATACAAACAAATTTGTATCTTTTTTCATTGGATATATTTGTATTTCTAAATTTTTTTTCAAGTTAAATAATTAGATTCGATACTTGACCATTAAGGTTATATATGTAATATATACATATAAGCACCAATCCAATAGATATATATATTTTTTTACTTATCTATAAGTATTGATTTGCTCAATTAAAATTCATTACGTATCCCCCTTTTGATGGTAAAATATAAAGAGTGAAAAATATTAAATAATGTATATTTATTATTATTATTATTATTTTTAATTATTCAAATTATGATAATTATTAAATAATGATATAATAATTAATAAAAAAAACTTATATAGATAGTTAAAAAAAATACCTGCTAAATTATGGCCCATATGTGTAAACAAACTCCAGGGATAGAGGCCCGTCAGCTAATAATTACACCAAACCAAGCTTTGAATTGGGTGACGCCTTGATGGGTTCCGGAATTCTCAACCCAAGCAACCCAATCCAACCTGAGTACTTTTCTATACTTCAAAAGAAAAATATAAACTACATTAAAATAGGAAAAAAACTGACTTTAGTTTATATTAGTATATATTTGTTAGAATTTACATATTAGTGTAAGTTTTCGTATCAATATTTAAAATGGCTGAAACTAAAATGAGCAGTGTTTAATAATCAATTTATATCAAAATTATTTTTGTTTAAGAGACTGTAAACTAAAATAACCAAGAAAAAAAAATATAAAAACTCACAACCAATAACACGATGAAGTTCAGATATTGAGCTTCTCGGGTTATGAGTTTCCCAAACTGATGCCTTGAGTTGGGTCCAAAGAATGTTAAAATTAACTTAACCCAACCCATATACAAACCTAAGAGAGACCCAACCATGAATAAACCTCTGAGAGACGTTGTATTTAGGTGAAAACAATGTATTATTAATGGTAATTTCTCAAGTCAATATTTCTACAACTTATGCATTTATTCTTTTCACTTTAATATTTGAAACAGATTCCAGACTTCGTATGCAAAGTCTCCACGTTCATAGGGGGTTACATGGTAGCATTTGTATTGGTGTGGCAACTAGCTATGGTGGCACTTCCCTTAGCCATACTGGTAATAGTTCCTAGTTGGTTGTGTGGAAAATCTTTAATGAACATATCAGGGAAGGTGAGGAGTGAGTATAGTAAGGCTGGAACAACAGCGGAGCAAGCAATCTCTTCCATTAGAACAGTTTATGCCTTTGTTGGGGAGAAAAGGACAGTAGAAATTTTTTTAGGATTTCTAGGTGGGTCAAGGAAATTGGGGTTGAGGCAGGGTTTGCTAAAAGGCTTGGCCATTGGAAGTAACCAGGCTAGCATATTTGCTACTTGGATCTTAATGTTTTACTATGGAAGCAGATTGGTCATGTATCATGGTGCACAAGGAGGGACTATTTTTGGTGCAGGCGTTTTGATCATCATCGGTGGACAGTGAGAATCTTTTTTCTTTTTCTAATTATTATTTTTTTTTATGCTTGTATTTCTTCCTATATTTTTGGGATAATATTTATATTTCTACTCTTCTTCTTCTTCTTCTTCTTTTTTTTTTTTTTTTCATGTCCTTTCAGACACTTTTGCTCTGAAAAGGACTAACATGCTATCAATCTCTCATAATCATTTGACAAGGTTAATATCAATATAGTTATTAGATTAGCATGCAGTAGTTATATGTACACATATATTTATATATATATATATAAAATAAATATATACATGCACGTATAATTTAAAACTCAAACACAAATAATCCACTATGTATATTTGCACATACCTAGAAACATAATACCCATGTATATATATATATACTTATAATTAGTAGTACACTCCAAACAATAGCAGTAATCCTCTATATATAGCATCATTCAGTAATTTATCAGAGATCTCTTTGTTTTCCCTTTATGATAATGATTCATGAGAATGAAAACTTAATTTGATATAATAATTATGTTGCTATTTTATCATTTAACTTCGTATCTTTTTTATTTTCTTTCAAAAAATAAAATATTTAAGAGAAAAGTAACACGTTGATGGTATTTCTAGGAAAACAAAATCATTTGATAAATACAATTTGATCAACTTTTTGTTCAGGGCTTTGAATGCTGGGTTCTCTAGCATGAAGGACATAGCCGATGCATGTATTGCTAGCAAACGTATAATGGAGGTGACACAACGAATTCCCAAAATTGATTCAGAGGATACAGAAGGCATAATCTTGGAGCATGTTTCTGGTGAAATTGAATTCAAGCAAGTAAAATTTTCATATCCATCGCGACCCGAAAGTGTTGTCTTAAAAAATTTTAGCCTAACCATCTCAGCAGGAAAGACGATTGCCCTGGTAGGTGCTAGTGGCTCCGGAAAATCAACGGTTTTGTTATTACTACAAAGATTTTATAATCCACTTGAGGGAGAGATCTTTTTAGATATGATTGCCACTAATAAGTTACAACTTAAGTGGCTAAGGTCACAAATGGCGCTGGTAAGCCAAGAGCCTTCACTCTTTTCAACCACCATTAAAGAAAATATACTCTTTGGCAAAGAGGATGTTACAATGGAGGAAATTGTGGAAGCTTCCAAAGCTTGCGATGCTCATAATTTCATCACTCAATTACCTCAAGGTTATGATACTCAGGTGTGAAATATTCCTACTATGATATCTCCTTCACTAATGTTATTAGATGAACATTTATAACAATGTCACTAGGTAAATAAACATATACATAATGTGGGCCATAATTCAATAGGTATTTTTTTTTAACCTATCTATGAGTTTTTTTTTTTTTTTTTTTCTTTTAAGCCGTTAGATTATTATCTAACAGTTACCATGATTTGAGTATATAGTTGGAAAAAAATAATAACAATAAATACACATTATCTAATACTCTTTCTCTAGATCTTTTTACCTTTTACTATGAAAAGATATGCATGATAAATTTTTAATTGGGCAAAACAATACTTATTGATAGGTAAAAAAAAAAAAAATAATACCTACTAGATTGGTATCCTATATATATATATATATATAATATATGTGGGATCCCTATCTAATAGATTATTTTTTTTAATTACTTATCTGTAGATATTGTTTTACCTTATTAAAATTTATCTAACACATTTTTTCATGGTAAAAAGATAGAGATAGAAAGAATATTAACAAGTGTGTATTTATTATTTTTTTGATTTCAAACTATACAAATCATTATAGCCGTTAGATAATGATCCAATAACTGAAAAAAAAAAAGAAAACATATAGATAAGGAATTAAAAAAATACCTATATTGTATATACGCGTATACTTTTTGAAGAAAACATCATAAAATAACCTTATATTTTATATGTTTTTTCATGAAACTCCTTGTGCTTTAAGAAATATGAGAAAACCTTTTTGGATTTGATTTTCTTTTTTATTTTATTTTATTATAAAAAGTCTTGTAATTTGACTATTTCTGAAACTTGACCTTTTTATATCATCAAAATTAGGGAAATTAATGTAAAATGAAAGAATTCCCTTAGTGAATATAGTATATTAATATTTAAAATAAATTTAATAATTTTCTATATACTAGTTTCTAAATAATATCTTTATTTTTAAAATGATCTCATAAGTGATAAAATAATTTTCAAACAACTATCTACGTATCCTAACCTAAATATACTAACTATTAAGGGTAATTTTTTGTCATTTCAATTTACATGAGAAGGTAGGATGTCAAAAATAATCAAAAATACAATGTTTTTTTTTTTGTCATAAAAATTCGAATTTAACAGGCATTTTCTCACATTTCTTAGAACACAGAGAGTTTCGTAAGAAAAAAAGTTGAAATAAAATTATGACTTTTTTTTTTATATATAGGTAATCCCGACAATATGAGGGAAAAGATCGTTTAAGATGTTTTTCTCTACTTTTTATACTATCTGATAAGAATTTGAAATATTAATATGAAATATATATAGGTTGGTGAAAGAGGTGTTCAACTTTCAGGAGGACAAAAGCAGAGAATAGCAATTGCTAGAGCAATCATGAGAAAACCTCGAATCCTCCTCTTGGATGAGGCGACCAGTGCCTTGGATTCAGAATCAGAAAGAGTTGTTCAGGAAGCTATAGACAAAGTGGCCGTAGGTAGAACTACCATAATTATTGCGCACCGCTTGTCAACCATAAAAAACTCGAACACTATTGCAGTGGTGGAAAATGGCCAAGTTAAGGAAATAGGGTCACACAATGAGTTGATACAAGAAGAAAATGGATTCTACAAGTCACTAGTTTGTCTGCAACAAATGGAAAAGGAGATAATCCCTTCTTCTCCATCAAAAATGGACTTAGACATAAGTACTTCAAATGTTGTTGACTTTGAAAAAGCACCGGATTGTCCCACTTTAGAACTAAGAAGTCATAGTTTCAAAGATTCAATTAATACTTCTCGACCTTTATTTTGGAGGTTGTTAGATTTGAATAAGCCAAAGTGGAAGCAGGTAACCTTAGGGTGCTTAAGTTCAATTCTTTCTGGTGCACTTATGCCTTTAAATTCAGTTGCCATGGGACTAATGATCTCAGTGTATTTCTCAACCAACCGGCATGAGATT
The DNA here is from genome assembly GCA_002914845.1 of Trema orientale. Taxonomy (NCBI): domain Eukaryota; kingdom Viridiplantae; phylum Streptophyta; class Magnoliopsida; order Rosales; family Cannabaceae; genus Trema; species Trema orientale. Next base: position 1,260,736 of record JXTC01000029.1, on the reverse strand, counting down.
AAGGAAAGAGTTAGGAATCAAGCATTATGGTTATTTGGTTTATCAGTGTTTTCGATCGTATTTAATGTATGCCAACACTATAGTTTTGCAGACGTGGGAGAGAATCTAACTAAGAGAATTCGGGGGAGAATGCTTTCAAAAATACTTACTTTTGAAGTTGGCTGGTTTGATAAAGATGAGAATTCTAGCAGTGTCATTTGTTCTAGACTCACCAAAGATGCCAATATGGTATGTATATGACATCTATCTCTTTACTCACCATATATATATATATTTTTTTAAAATGATTAATTTTGGATAAACACTATTTATAATTAGAAATGAGATGTTTGTTATTTTCGATTTCCAGGTAAGATCATTAATGGGTGACAAAATATCTTTTCTTGTACAAGCATTCTCAACGATCACCATATCATGGACAATAGGACTGGTCGTTGCATGGAGACTTGCCATCGTCTTAATAGTCGTCCAACCTTTTATCATTGCAAGCATTTACGCCAAACATTTCTTGCTTAAAAACATGTCTAAAGGGGCCAATAAAGCCCAAGATGAGAGCACAGAACTAGCTGCAGAAGCAGTATCCAACATTCGAACTGTTACTGCATTCTCTTCCCAAGGTCGAATCCTTAAAATGCTCGAAAAGGCCCAAGAAAACCAACGAAAAGAGAATATTTATGAATCGTGGCTTGCCGGTATTGCCCTTGGTGTTTTCCTCAGTGTTAAGAGTGCTGAGTGGTGTCTGACCTATTGGTACAGTGGTAAACTTGTTTTCGAAGGCTATATTAGCCCAAGAGCAGCATTTCAGACTATCATTATCTTAATGGTTGCAAAGCGTGCCATTATAGATGTTGGTAGTTTAACCACTATTATTTTTAAGGGTTGTGATGCTTTTAGTTTGGTCTTTTCTATCTTAGATCGGGACACAAAAATTGAGCCAGAAAATCTAGAAGATTATGAGCCTGAAACGATTATAGGCCACATAGAACTCAATAATGTCCATTTTGTGTACCCAACTAGACCTAATGTATTGATCTTTAAAGACTTCTCCATGGACATTGAAGGTGGAAAATCAACTGCTTTGGTGGGTAAAAGTGGGTCTGGTAAGTCCACGATAATAGGCTTGATTGAGCGATTCTATGACCCACTTAAAGGTGTAGTGAAGATAGATGGTCGTGATATAAGGTCATACCACCTTAGGTCATTGAGAAAATTCATTGCCGTTGTTAACCAAGAGCCAACTTTATTTGCTGGAACTATAGGAGACAACATTACGTATGGGTTAGATAATGTAACTGAATCAGAGATCATAGAGAGTGCAAAGGCAGCGAATGTTCATGATTTCATCATGAGGCAAGAGCATGGTTACAAAACATGGTGTGGAGACAAGGGATTGCAGCTCTCCGGTGGTCAAAAGCAACGGATTGCAATTGCACGTGCCATATTGAGAAACCCAGCAATATTGCTGTTAGATGAGGCGACTAGTGCACTTGATAGTCACTCAGAAAAGATGGTGCAAACAACATTAGAAGGGGTGATGAAGGGGAGGACTAGCGTTGTTGTAGCGCACCGATTGTGCACTATACAAAATTGTGATCAGATTGTAGTGATGGATGAAGGGGTGATGATCGAAAAAGGGACACACTTTTCTTTAATGGCCAAAGGTCCAGTGGGAGCTTACCACTCACTCATCAGTCTCCAATCCGTGTAGAATTCAAAAATTGTCTCCCTACGACGAGTCTATTAGTATTGAAAAATGCTAAAAGTTAGATACGGTGTTTAGCATCATATACTAATAAAAATTGTACGTAATTTCTCTTTATTATTACTTTATTATTACTTTATGGCGTTGGTTTATATTGCATAAAACAACAAATATTGATTTGTATTTTAGTTCAACCGTGGGTCACAAATATAGTTAATTACTTTTATACTAACTCTTATGAATTGCAGTATTTCTTTATATGAACTAACTAACCTGAATAAAGAAATTACAAGGGGAAAATATCAAAATGAAATTCAAAAAGCCAAAGATATATAATTATTGTTTACTATCATTTTAAATATCATTCTTAACTCATACATCATACGTAAGGAGCATAAATAGGTGAAATTTATAGGACGTAATTCTCCCAAAATAAAAAGATTAGAAATAAAGCCAGTATTTGAGGCTAGTTCAATTGATCTAGATTATTGGGAGAGTGTGTGTGAACGTGTGGAAGCAGAGGGGTTAGAATTCTAGTTAAGTCAGTTTATGTATAAATTTTATAACAATTTATTCAAAAAAAAAAAGAAACAAAATATTTATTTCATGGTAAATACATTTTACCATAATTACTCATTGTGCTATATGCTAACATCAATCAATAAAAATTCTCTTAATGATTGGAGGTGAATTTGACTACGTACGTATTTCTATGATGAGTAAGGTTTCAAGGTATTGCTCGAGCCTTATTAATTTCAAGTAATAATCAATTACAAAATGATTATTAAAGTAAAAAGTTGCCCCAAAACATCCCTCGTAGGTTGAGCTTAAGTTTAATTAACTAAGCCACCTTAATTGCAGAGAGTTAATTTATATGGTTAAAGTCTATATTTGTTAAATTGTTACATATGGATTAAGTGTTAAAAACTAAGGAACATAGTTCGAACTAATTATACTTGGACAACCACATATATTGTCAGATTAAATACTTACATTACCTTCTTTATTTAAAACAATCTATTTGATAAAGTTTACATACACAGA
>JXTC01000029.1:1242225-1257915 GCA_002914845.1 Trema orientale | reverse complement strand
GGCTCTAAACTATTAATTTGAGCTAGCTAGCTGACTCAGTTTCGGAATTATTATAATTGATTTCGGGCAAAGCTTCTACAATACAAATAATATTTATATTGAAAATCACTACCAACTAATACGCATACAAGTTCACTTTTAAATTTTACATTTTAGTTATAGGTGCATGTATATATATGTTTGGCGAGAATTGGTTTCAGTTACTATTATTCTTTTTCAATGAAAACTACTCAATCATCTGTGCTGTTGGCACCCCTCGAAGATCTAAAATCCTATGCTAAGCATTCTGAGAAGAGCTATTAATTAATGGAAAAAAAAGATAAAAAAATAAAAGAAAAAAAACTGTAGCAATAATGGCAAATCACACCAAGAATAAGTGATTGAAATTTGAAAGGTAACCCCTAGTTACTGTGAGATAAGTATTAGTTGTATATTGCTTCTGAAAAATAAAAATTTGATTTATTTGAATCTATGTATGGATTTCAAAAGTCTTTATATATATATATATATATACAAATTTATTTATATGATGGTCTAAGTAAATTTTTCTCAACATAGACCTTAAAGGGTTAAGTAGACAATTATCACTTTTTTCAAATGTTTAATTAAATTTACCAACACTATTAGATTCTACCACTTTGGGAGAGAATTAGTCAAGAATCTGTCAAGAATCCGTCAAGATCGTCAAGAATTCGTCAATAATTCATCAAGAATTCATTTGAAAAAATGGTATGGTGGTAGATTTAATTAATGAGGAAAAAAAAGTGGTATTCACCAAATTTATTCGACCTAAAGCTAGGATTTAATTTATTAACAAAAGGCGAAAGCGGGCCAGGCAAAAAAAAAAGGGGCTTATAGAAATTTGACTAAATTTTAGGCCTAATTTCAGTAAATGTCCCTTTGTCAAATATTATAGCAAAAAAGTCCAGTATATATGCTTATATACCAAGTGTAAAAAATTATATACCCCGTGCATTTCAGTACAGTAGCTAAAATTGGTAGATATGTATATCTACCAAATGTAAAAATATATATACATGGACATTTAGCTAGTGGATATCTACTTAATCAAATTTAAAATCTTGGTTATCTGCCTAAATTTCTCAAAATAAAACGTTGGCCAGACTGGCTCGTAGGCAGGCCGAGCTTGGAACGGGCCAAGATAGGCTAGCCCGTTCATGGTTCTTCTTTTTTTTTTTTTTTCATTAAAAACATATTATGTTAATATATATGTATATTTAATTAAAAATTTAAAAATAAAATTTATAGAAAATAGATAACATATAATTTTTTTTCTAATAATTAAAATATAAAAATAATTAAGTAAGTATATAAGTATTTAAGTTGAATAGTTGATAAAAGAAAAGCTAAAAACAAAAACTTCAAGAAAATTACTTAGAATTATAATGAAAATATTTGAAAAAAATAAAGAAACAGATAAATTTTGAATTTATTTTTATTGATTTAATCTTTGATTACCTTATTAAAAACTTTTCTAAGTGAAACTCATTGGATAAAACTTTAGTAAGGAAAAAAGAGTGTAGTCTTTATGATCACAATTCAAATTATTATAAAAATAAAAATAAACTAGTATATCATCAATTATGACTCATTATCATTCATGTTAAATGTACAAGTTAATTTTCTTCAATTTTATTTTCCTTTCATCTTCTTATCCTTATTTTATTTTGAAAACGCTTCTGAGTTTGTATCAATCCTGCCACACCCTATAATCCAATATCCAAATTCTGCCAAATTTCAGATTCTAGAAACTTTTAAACTCAAAGTACGTATTGCTCTTGTGTTTATTTGCTACAACCAATTTATTGACAACTGAGTTTGAGATATTTTGCTATTATTGTTGAAGCATATAGGATATGAGGAACAAGTTTGTTTTTTAAAACAAGGCAACAATACCGCTTGTAATCTTAGGGGGTCTTGGTCAGGTTATTGCAAGCTACGATGGTGTTATTAGAAAGCTGCTTAATTTCCCCTCCTCTAACTTCCTTATGGTTTGATCGCCGCTAGGTTCCGCCAGGTTCTAGGTTGCTGAAGGTCAACATAGATGCTTCGTATATTCCAGAGACAAGATTGGCAGGCTTTGGCGCTATTAACCGAAATCGTATGGGTGATGTCGTTACCTTTTCCTTTAGGAGACTGTGAGGTACGCTCTCTGCCTATCAACCGGAGTTATCAGCTCTTCGTCAGGGCTTTCTTCTTGTTGCTGAAAGAGGTTTGTCTTTTGCTTTAGCTAAGTATGATGCTATTAACGTTGTTACTGCAATTAATAGTTTTTTTTTTAATTGTAGTGATGATGTTATTTCTGAAGATATTGTTGAATTGTTCTCACTTGTAAGAGATGGCGAATGTCATTATATTTCTCATCAGATATAATATAGTAGTATTATATTTCTCATTAGATTAATATGGTAGCTCACACTCTAGGGTCAGTGAAATTGAAATCTTTTGATGTTTGTTCAGAGGATGGGAGCAATTTTCTTCTTTCATGTATGATGGTCTTAAAGCTGATTTAGCTCCTCACTCTTTATTTAAATAAAGATTCCTCTGAGGATCCTTAGAAAAAACGAAATCCAAGAAAACATAAGTATTAACGATTGATAATATATAGTAATATGATTAATGCATGGAAATATACTTTCAATATTAATAAATTAATTGCATTTGTCGTGGTTTAGTGAGATAATTTTATTAATCATTGTTACAAATGTAATTATTAAAATCACTTTGTTTTTAGTGTATTTTTCACGTAATAGAAATTAGTATTTTTGAAGTAGTATTATTTCTAGTATTTTTGCAAACTGTTTTATTTTATTTGGTATTCTTGCAAGGTCCATGAGCAGCCCAAGACTCTAGCTCTCTTTGCTCGACCCAGTTATCTCAACCCCAAGCTTTCACGTGCACCATTTAAGCTCAGCCCGTTTGGTGGTGTTCAATCATTTCCAGCGTGTTTCACTCAGGCCCAGCTTCATACTCATTGGAGCCCAGTCCACGATTGCCAGCCTTGTTTTCGTTACTGTCCCGCTTTCTTATTTTGTGTGTGAAAAGCTTGCTTCAAGTCTCGGCCAGCATCTAGAATGTCCAGCAAATTACATGGTATTGAGCAATCAATTCCATGACAATTGCCTAGTTGATTTGCTAAGCACAGAGCCCTGAGATTGAAAGCTCATATGCATCTTGCAACTTTCGAATTAATTAAGTAAACCCTTAATTTTGTGCTAATCTTAGCTGCAGCCGCATTACACCTAGTGCTTCCAAAATTAGCATAGTCAAAAGCCTTCAATTTAAGGGATGCTGTTTGGTCTTTTCCTCCATGATCTAGTTTAGGGATGTCAGTTTCACTGAACGGCGTGGTGTACTGCGGTGCATTGGTTCGAACGGGACAGGTTTTCGTCGCTATAAATGGTGCGGGCATGGGATGGAGATTCCACGTTTAATATATAGTGCAAGCTTGTGTTTGAGTGCCTGCACTAATTCTGCCCTCCGGTTATATCTAACTTAATTTCTTTTTTTTTTTTATATAAGTATAATTTAACTGGATTTTGAAAAAAAAAAAAAATCTAATAGCATATAGTTACATACTAATACTGTTTGAGTTTAAGTATTTGAGATTTTATTATATTTTGAATGAATGATATGTTATATAATTTTGGTATTAAATATTTTACATTTGACAGCTCTCAACATGTTAAAGCTCTATTTGAATATGTTTTTTCAAGTTACTTATGTTTTTTATTAAATTATAATTATAATAAATTTGAGTTAAAATTAGAGATTTCAATGAAGTTAATTTTAATTTAGATTTTTCTTCGATATATTTAGACTTTTAAAATACTTGGACTAGCATAGGAGTTTAATAAAAATTATTGAGAGAGTTTCGCTTTTCTTTTCTAAATTCCTGGTATTCTTTTGAGAATCAACAGTTATTTGAATTTTTTTTTTTTTTTGGTATTCATCTGCATTAAATTAAATGATGAATGATACAGGGATAGTATAGTAAAATAATAACGGAAACGAGAATGGTAAACACAAAACTGATCTGCCCCACCCCGTTGACATTCCTAGTCTAGTTGAACCATTGTATATATATATATATATGGTTGCCAATCCAGTATTTTTTTTTTTTTTTTTTTAACTATGTGTAAGTATTTTTTTTTTAAGCCGTTAGATCATTATCTAATGATGATGATGTGTATGAAAAGACGTGCATCATTAATGCTATTTCTCTATCTTATTTTTTAATATAAAAAAGTGTGCAAAAAAGATTTTCATTGATCAAATTGATACCTATGTATAGGTAAAAAAAAAAAAATACCTACTGGATTGGTGTCATATATATATATATATTTATATATATACACGTGATTAAGTATAAAACAAGAAGATTAGAAAGATGATTTGATTGGACTTAATTGAGGTAAATTGGAGTAGGAGCCGATTTGTAAAGCAAATAATGGAAACCGAGGACTCTCCTACCGATATATAAAGGAGCCCAGGCATTTCAAACTAGGATACCGATTTCATAGTTGAATTCTTACTTTCATCTCTTATTCTTTCTCTCTAGAATTTTTGAGAATGATTAATAAGTTAGGCTAAATATTTGAGTGAAGTTAGAGAGGATTTTCTTTGTAGATTTTCTCTGTTTTCTTTTTTTGAATCTTTTAGAGAGTTCTCAGAATCTTACAATTTCTTTTTATGTGCAACTTGTTAGAACATAATTATTAATGGTAGATCTATTTATAGGTTGATATTTTATTGTAGTACTGTCTCCGGATATATTGTTATAATTAATCTTAAATAACTTATAAAAATAGATCTTGATTGTTCTTCAATAAAAGAATTTTCTCAAAACAATTGCATTAGCTTTTATCTTCTGTGTAAGATCGATACCTTAATCAATACTACGATAGCCACTAGTATATTTTAAGCGTGAATATAATAATAACAAAAAATATTTTTTTAGAAAAAAGAAGAGCTATGTACTAACAAAAAAAAAAAAACCTCTTATTTTTAGTCACAATAAAATTTGTGACTGAAACCGAAAAATTTGTGACTAAAAGAATGTTATCATTATTATATCGTGGTTAAAAAATTGTCTAAAAATTTTAATCACGAAAAATTACATTTTTTGTGACTAAATGTACTTTCAGTCAAAACTAACAATTTCATTACTATGTATTAAATGTTAGGACTATAAAATATCAGTGACAACTTGTGAGTAAATGTTACTTTTTAGTCACAATAAATTTTTTTTATAATGAGTAAATATTACTTTTAGGCGCAAAAAATAAAATAAAAAAATTCATGACTATACAATTGTCACTAAATGGTGACTTTTTTTGTATTAAGGCACACACCTTGGCTTTCAAAAGCAATCAATTATCGGATGATTTAAGCAACAAGCATTCATCTAATTGAAAATGTAATTAAAAATGTGCATATGATTGATTCATCGTCTTTATGAGTCTCACACGTATTTATCAAGAATAAAAAAAGAAAGAGCAATAAGTATTAACATGATCTGGACAAAAAATTCCCAAACTCGAAAAAGCAAAAATAGTGGAATACAAAGTCATCTATGAAATTAAAAAAGATATCTTAACTTTTTTCTTGAAAAGAAAGATTATCTTATTAACTTATAGTCCTACAAAGAAGTTTGGCTAAGAAATAAACCAAAGTTTCAAAAATCAGAAGAAAAAAGGATGAAGTACGTCGACCAGCCTATGTTTGGTAGAGAGGAAAGAAAGTAGGAGGGAAGGAAAAATTAGGAGGGAAAGAAAATGTGTAGGATGGAAAAGAAATTGTCTTTCCTCAATTGTTGTTTGGTATGTAGGACGGAAAGAAAATTAGTATATTTTAAAATGACTATTTTGCCTTTTTTATTAAAATTTTAAAAGTAGTATACAAGGTTAATTTGGTAAATTTACTTTAAAGCATTTGTAAAAAAACTTTTCCTCTCCCTTTTCTCTCCATTTTTGGGAGGAAAATATTAGAGTAGGTCCCACCATATTTTTCCCTCCCCTTTTCTCTTCCATTTTCTCTTCCCTTCCTTTTTCTCTCTTACCAAACAACCCAAAATTTTTTTTCCCTCCACTTTTCCCTCAAAACTTTTCCTTCCTCTCCATTTTCCTTCCTACCAAACATAGCCTAAAAGTTACATTAGACGCAGTGGCAAGCTCACAAAAATCAACAAATTATGCTAAAGTCAAAACGAGGTCATCTAACTCAAACTTAACGAAATACATCCCAAATGGAAAATTAAACCCTATACTTGAAGAGGTCATCTCCCTTAAAATTCTCCACAAATCATAGACTATATATATATATATTTTTTTTAACTACGTTAATTTTGTAGGGCAACCTAATTACTAAGCTTAGGTCCAATCTCAACCCAAACAAAAAACCTTAAAATTTTTTAGGAAATTTGATTTTATATTGTAAAATTTAAAAAAAGAAAAGAAAAATCCTGAATTTCAAAATATGTTGAAATATCTCAAACTTATTTTACATAGAAAAATAGAAAATTTTCAATTGACGAGGTACTTAAGGTAACTTATTAAGTTACTTAAAATAACTATACTAGTCACTTCAAGTAACTCAATTGGTTATCTCAAGTAACCTGAATCGTTACTTTGAGTATCTTTGAAGCATACCAATTTCAAAAAAAATTAGTATTTTTCTAAATATTTTTAAAAAGTGGTACTTTTCGAATTAAAGTTTGAAAATAATATTTCAAAATAAATCTGGATTTTCAAAAAAAAAAATGGTCCATTTGACTTTATTTCACTTTTTTAACTTTGGGCTTGGGTTTTTGTAAGAGGCCCAAAAGTTTTCAACAAGGTCGACAATTTATCTTAGAGAACATTTTAAATTCCATGTAAAGTTATTTACCTAAAAGTTTTCTAAATTTCAAAATATGTCTCAAATTCCATATACGGTTATCAACTGAAATTTTCTTTTAAAAGGAAAAAAGTTCAATGTATGAGAAATTTACCTAGGAATTTTTCGAACTTCAAAATATATTTTAAAAGGATAAATGACCTTGTTTCATAAACTACGAGGAAAGTCTCACTTTAATCCTTAAACTTTAAATTTTGATATTTGATTCTTAAACTATTAAAAAAGTTCCATTTTAGTCATTTTTGTGTTGTATATTTCATTTTATTCTTAGGATAAATAACTCTATTAGTCCTTGAAATAAGGAAAAAGTCTCACTTTGGTCCTTGAACTTTAAATTACACCATATTGATCCTTGAATTATTAAAAAAGTTTTATTTTAGTCTTTGTACTGTACATTTTGTTTGATTATTTACATAATGAGTACATGAGTTGCATTTCATATCCTGTATTAGTAACTTTAACAAACTATCACATTTTGTATGATATTTTAGACAATTTTACATTGCATTCTAGTCCAATATACAAAGAATTTTTGTTTAGCCAATCATTTTTAAAATATTTCAATTCAAGTGTTAATCTCTTTATAGTATTGGACTATACTTTTAGATATGAAATAAGTACAACAAAATAGTAAAAGTATCTCATGTACTCATTCTGTTAAAACTATAACATAATATATAACAAAAATAACCCACCGAAATGAGAATTGTTTCATAGTGTAAGAACCAGCAAAGTCATTTATCCTTATTCTTAATAGACATATGAGATATTCATCTTTTTTTGTTGTACTTAATTCATATCCAAAAGCATAGTCAAATACTACAAAAAAATCAGAGCATAAATTGAAGCAGTTTGAAAATGATTAGTTGAAAAAAAAAATAGCTACATTGCAGAACTGTCCAAAATGTGATTTTATTGAATTAATACGGAATGGCAAATACATCTCATATACTATATTTTGTTAAGAATCAAATAAAAATTATAGCAAAAAGACTAAAATGAAACATTTTTAATAGTTTAAGACTAATATAATGAAATTTAAAGTTTAGAGACTAAAATGAGAGTTTTGCTTTAGTTCAGGGACCAATAGAGTTATTTTAGAAAATTTAAAAAAAAATCTTCCAAGACCTGATCTCTCAAAGAGATATGTAGGACTAGTATGGTATTATTATGTTATGATGCATCTATGCTGTAGCCCTGTTATAACTTTGTTGTCATGAGTAAGAAACAGTTGTGAGGAAAAAAAGTTCAGGCATTTGGTAAATTTAATTTACAAAACTACTATGTTGTTTAAAGGCAACATCTAAGTGTTTGATAAATTATAGATTGAGTATGCTATTAAATAATTTGTTTTGTGAAAGTGGAATCATCTTTGAAAAGTAATATTTATCGTGTTTTTCAAATTCTGATTTTAACTTTCAAAATATGCTAACCAAAAAAGCAAAAATTAATTACCAAACGCCTTTCTCTCTCTCTCTCTCTCTCTTTTTTTTTTAATCTCTTTTAAAAGTTAAAAGCAACATCTAAAAGCACTCCCAAACGGGCCATAGACAACTCAATCAAACTTACTAGGACCAGAATTTTCAATCAGCACATTCCTTTAAAATTAATGAGTTATTCTTATAATCATGAATCGTCAAAGTCAAATTTATAAATTCCTATAATTTTAAGTTTGACATACATAGATGAATTTTGTTATGTCCAAATTCCCAAATATAATTTCTTTTTACTCGAGATATTCAAACATGCTAAAATATATCCTATCTACCTACATATAGAAAATCATACATCTAATTACACAAATACAGTAATAAAGAGTCGTATAATTTGTGTACAGATTTTAACAACTCACAATGAGTACTTTTCGATTTAAATAAAAACAGCTCTATAGAACACTAAGAAGTAACCAAAAACAACGGTAACGGATAGAAATTGTGACCTGCCATCATAGAACTGCTAGATTATATACAATGCACGATTTACACACACAGAAGAATGGCGTGATCAAAAACTCTGCTCAAATACCCAGCTGGAAATAAGGGGGAAAAAAAAAGCGAAAATTTGCGCCACCGTTTTAGATTCTGTACCCTTCCCGCCTTTTCTTTTTTGACCAAAAAGCGAGTGTCACCATTCTAATTCATGATAACAATACTACATGAAGCTACTATCTTGCATAATACATAAGTATTCAACATGTTTAGGATTATATTTGATAGTGGACCTATCGGAATTTTTCACAAAAATCAAATCAAATATTATCCTAAAAGTCCAATTTAGAAGCCAATCCTTTTTTCATACCATCCGTAAGGACCACGACAGAATAGGAATCAAGGCATACAATGAAAAGTACATTGAGGCACCGACCGAATAATTTGCCTTCTTTAATTTGGGGCATGATTTTCACTGGACATTTTCCAAGAGCCAAAAGAAAAAGAATACTAAAGAGTAACCATTGTCAACACCCGAGACGAATGACCAGAGATTAATTTTCACTGGTGTTGATAGGACAACAAGGAAGAGACCAGTAGTACGCAAGAGAAAGTTATTCTTTTCTCTTTTTTTCTGTCTTTCCTCTTTCTTACCCCAAGTTGTTGGCTAGCTGGCTAGCACTCATTATGTTCCCAATCTTGCCAAAAGGAGTGTAGTTCTCAATGATGAATGGGGAAATTTCTGGACTCTGGCAAGCTGTAGCTCTTTTTGTTTGAATAGAGATAAAAGAAGACCAAAAATTACAGCCAAATTTTGCGGTTAAGATTTGTGAGACAGAGGAATTTACATCCAATATAACAATCAAGACTCTTTCCGAGAAAAAGAGAGATCTAAAAAAAGAACGTGGGAAAATTAAGTTTGTTAGTTTTGATAAAAATGAGGAACACAATAAATTAAGCTAAAACTCAGTCACGAAAATGACATAACTCATCCATATTCCACAAAACACAATTAAAATTCATAGGCGCTTAAAGTATAGAGAATAGAGCTTTATCTCATTACATTTGTCTTGATCTTCTGGCTGCCAATTCACCAAACTAGTCCTATACATTGAATCCCAGAAAGCAAGAGATCAGTGATGAACTCTCCTCCACTCTCCCCCTCTCTCTCTTTCACCAGCACACATGCCACAATGTTTCGTCCGAAAAATGGAAGGAATTAAGAAAAAATTAATTATACGAGGAAAATAAAATAGAAGTAGTAGAAAGTAAAAATATTGGTGTTGTTTGGTACATAGGAAAGAAAGAAATTGAGTATTTAGTAAAACTACAATTTAGTTATTTTAATATATATTAATTTATATTCAAGAAAAATTAGTAATTATATTTCAATTCAAAGTAGGGGTGTTTATGGTTTAGTTTTTTCAGTTTGAACCCAGTTTAGTTTATTCAGTTTGAACCTACTTTCAATATACTAAACCACATGTGCGATTTAACTATAATCACAAATCGTGCGGTTTGGCATGGGCTATATAAATTGGCCAAACCGCACCTATATTTTGTGGCGCAGTTTGGTACAGTTTCCGTGGTTTAGGTTTTAGATTTAATAGATTTAGAGTTTTATTGCTATTTTAGGTTTTTTTTAATCCATTTTCCAAAAAAAAAAAAAGTTGAAATAAATCATATCCTTGTTAAGAAATCCAAATACAAAACACAATCAACTAAACTACAAAATTCAAAATCGAAATTAAAAAATAGACAAAAACAAATTAAACTACAAAATCTAAGATGATTGAAAAAATAATAACAACAAATCTGTTCATTTATCTTGGGCTTTTTTCTCAGATAGAAGCTTCTTAGAGTGTTACAAAATAAGTTGGATTTGACATTATGTAAAAAGTTGGGTTATGTGTTATACAAACTAAAAGCTAATTAAAAATAAATAAATATTTATGTCTGCGGCCAGTTTAGTTTGAACTGCAAAATTAGACCGATAAATCGCAAACTAAATTGCACCGTGTTGTTTGACATATTTTCAGACCAAACCAAATCGCAAAAACAGAAAACCACTCGGTTTGGTACGATTTGGATTGGTTCAGGCAGTTTCTGTGATCTAGCAGTTTTTTGAACACCCTTAATTCCAAGTTTTACAATTTTTCTTTCCACTTTTCTATCCAATTTGGAGATTAAAATTTGGTGGGCTCAACCCTTAAATTTTTCCTCTCTCTTTTCCTTTCTATTATCTTCTAACCCTATTTTTTTATTTTTTCCCTATATTTTTATTTTTTTTAAGTGCGGCTTAACTAATGACCTCTACTTATTACAAATTAAAAAAAAATACCTACTACCACCCAATCACCATCCCATTCCATTAGAGATCATATGTTTTTACCACCCCATCCCATTAATGATCATAGATTTTCACGCCTACCTCCGGTGTGATTCAAACCTAGGATCGAAATTCTAGGTACTGGATACTCTTACCACTTGAGCCAACTCACTTCGTTAATTAAAGGAAAATACCAACTATTACTTAATCCCCAACCTACTCCATTAGGGATTATAGGTTTTCACGCCTAAATGACATAAATTACTTACCTCTAACCCTATCTTACCATCAAACATAGCTAAAAGAAAAAGGAATGAAAGAAAAAAAAGTATTAAAAATAGAAAATAAGAGTACAAAAAGGAAAATATTTTTCCTCTTTATTCTTTGGTATGCATTAGAGGTGCTCATTAATTGGAATCTAACCTATTTTGGTCATATTCCATCTAATCTAATTACATGTTAGTTTTGAGAAATTGTAAATAAAAGCTAATCCAATCCAATATAATTAGTAATTAGATTGGATCGATTTCTGTAATTAGTTATGTGAAAATCTTTTCGGAACTTTTACCCCAAATATATATTTCAAACCAAAAAAAAAAAAAAATTTAAAACTCATTTTTACAGAATAGAACTCGTGGAATCCATACTACTGACTTTTTCCAACATATTTCTGAGGACATGTGGTAAATTATGATGGAATGAGATGGGTATACTACTTAGTTGAGTTTTTATTTAATCAAGTGGGTAAGATCAATGTATATTAAGAGATATAGTAGCCAAAAATAGAAATATAATTAGATATATATTTTTTTATTTATCCAATATAGATTAGATTGGTTCGATTCTAATTAGATTTTCTTATAATGAAATATGCTCACTGAATTAATCTAATCAAAATCTAGAATTTAACATTCAATCCAATCTAATTGCATGTAATTAGATATCCAACGTTTTGCAATGGGATTAGATTGGTATGTTCAATTAGTTTGATTTGGATTTTGAGCATTTTACTATGCATGAATGAAAAGAAAACGATAAAATAATAAAATTATAACTCACCCATTTTAAATAGCATTATTTGCAAAAAATATATATATATATATATGAAATATAGTCTTTCTGCAAATTTAACAATATCATTTAACATGTGTAGTAAAATTATACCTTCATATTTCATATCTCTGTAAATTTGTATATTCTGCATACAAACTGACCAACAAATTTCTCTCTCAAATAGGGTTATTTGAATTGAGGACATCTTATTTCTGCTGACTAATGCAAAAAATCTATTAAAAATAACTTAAAACAGTTAATACAAATCACTGAATTTGTACACACAAGGTACAAATTTTGCAGAGATTTAAAACGTGAAGGTATAATTTTGCACAAGCTAAAAGACAGTATCAAAATTGTAGAAAGGTCATACTTTAGGTATTTTTTTACAATTAACTCTTTTAGATATTTTAATTTTTGTTTGAAAGTTTAGGACAAATGTGTAATTATCTATTAAGATTAAGTATCTAAACTTTTTTCCTTTATTTTTCTCTTCAATGTGGAGATATTAAAAAAGCGTGGGACCTACGTGTATTTTTTTCAATCTATTTTTCTTTCCAATGTGGAGATATTACCAAATACAACCTATTTTTGCATTTTTCCTCCAAGTTTCTCTCCACCTTTTTCTTTCCTTCCACTTTTCCACTCTATAAAACAAGCCTAAGTATGTGTTTATTTTTGCCAACGTGATACACCAAATGGGCCACTAGGGCTTTATTCTATAATGGTAATTATAGAGGTTTCTTAACCTAATAGAGACTTTCCTTCCACTTTTCCACTCTATAAACAAAGCCTAAGTATGTGTTTATTTTTGCCAACGTGATACACCAAATGGGCCACTAGGACTTTATTCTATAATGGTAATTATAGAGATTTCTTAACCTAATAGAGACTAGCCAAAACATTACGAGTGAAGGAGTGCATAGAGCTCTTACTAGTTAGTTAATTAGCATTCAACCTAATATGACCCGTATATAATACCATATAGAAATAGTCATTAATTATATAGTTCTCCATAATATATATGTTTATTAGGTAATTTGTCACTGATTATGCTAGTACACATAAAATTTATTCTAATAAGGTTCTCTAATAAAAATTGTGTAGAAAAACGCCTTAATTCCCATATCATGTGCATATAAGTTAATTATGTAAAATACTCATACAGCTTGCATTCAAGCATCAAGCTAGTATTTCTCACTACACTGGGTTTGTCCCCAAGTTCGACCTCAGTCAAACATACTCGACTCTGTATGTTCAACTATAATAAATTAGTTCGACTTTGGTTTGAGTACCAAACTAAAAAGAAGATATCAATCCCTAGTAGTTGTTTCACCGTAGTGAAAAATATTCGACCACACAAAATATATACAGGAAAAACGACGTTTGCAATA
Source organism: Trema orientale (assembly GCA_002914845.1). Classification (NCBI taxonomy): domain Eukaryota; kingdom Viridiplantae; phylum Streptophyta; class Magnoliopsida; order Rosales; family Cannabaceae; genus Trema; species Trema orientale. The sequence goes on along the minus strand of JXTC01000029.1, from coordinate 1,244,293 downwards.
AGAAAACAAATCGTGCATATAAAATTCTTGTAGATAAGAATTAGTTCTAATGTTTCCCACTAATATAATACGCCCCACAGTGACTAAATTCCTAAATACTCAATTGACATGTACGTATCGTGTTTAATTTTCATCCANATCATCAAGTCTTCGAATGAAAATCTTAACAAATTTGGTTTCATAGCCTACAAAAGGGAGCAAACGATTCCATCGTACGTATTCTTACATGACTCCTCACTTCTTCCTTTATTCAAATATATTTCATCACTTCTTCCTTCCTTTGTTATACTCAGATCTCTTTGATAGTTCATTCTTCCATCCTTGCACACAATTAAAATCTCCCCTCCAATATTGCTATATATGGATACGGACGCCATGGCCGAGTTAAAGGCCGTTTCCGAAGCGGGAAACATTGATGCGCTGTACTCATTACTTGGAAAGTGTGTTCATGTCTTTGAACAATTTGATGGGAAATCACTGGTTGAGAACCCCATCCATATAGCTGCAAGAAATGGTCACACCCATTTCGCGTTGGAAGTTATGAGATTAAAGCCATCGTTAGCCTTGATATTAAATGCTCAAGGGCTTTCTCCCTTGCATCTTGCTGTCCAAAAAGGACGCAACACAACGGTGCTTCGGCTGGTGGAGATGAATAAAGACCTCGTTCGTGTTCAAGGTAGGGAAGGTATGACTCCTCTACATTGCGCCGCTGAAAAGGGCGACCGTCAGCTCTTGGTTGCTTTCTTATCTGCGAACCTGGAGTCCTTAACAGACGTGACGATTCGCAAGCAAACTGCTTTGCATGTTGCTTTGGAGAACAACATGGTTGACTGTGTGGATGTCCTACTATCCGTTTCATGGAAGAAATTGCTAAATTGGCAGGATGAGGATGGCAATACCCCGTTGCACATTGCTACAAAATACAATCAATTCCAGGTAATCTCTCTATCTCTCTCTCTATCCCGATTAGAATTCTATTATTTTTACGTTTTTGGTTCCTGCCGTGGAAAAGCTTAGAACCTGCTGAATACACTTTTTTTTTTTTTTTCCTGTTTAAGTAAACAAAATTTTACAAATTTTTTTGAAAAATATGTTTGGTAAAATTTTTTTTGTTTTCTACTTATAAAAATTGTGAACAAAATTTCTAAAATTAATGGATTCCAAATTTATTTTAAAAGAAAAGTAAACCGAAAAAGTGGTATTTTTGCCAAATAAATTTTTTAAGTGGTTGTTTTTATATACTTTCCATAAGTGATATTTTCCTAAATAAAGTCTTAAAAGTAGTATTTTTGTGAATAGTATTTTTTAAAGATGAACTTTTAAATGTGGTATTTTCTAAATAAAATTTTAAAATGGTATTTTTGTAATTAACTTTTATAGTTATCAAGGGTGTTTATGTTATTTGTTTTTTAAAATTAGAAGTGATCTGGTGTATTACCAAGAAAGTTTCTGGTTTTTAAAATTTAAAAACATAAACAAAAGTTTGGTTTTTGTTTTCAATTTTCATAAACAAAAAATTGAAATTGTATCCAAGTATGGCCTTCGTAAAATCAATTGTGCTAAAAAAAAAAAACAATATTAATAAAGAAACTTTGCCAAGTAGGTAGTTCTTTAGTTTTTGTTTGTTTTTATTTGTTTGTTTGTTTTTTTTATTGGACAAATTCAGTAGCCTTTTTAGCCCAATAATATATTTTTTAGAAGATTTAGCCCAATATTTTTATGATTATACTATATGCTTTTTCTCCGTACAAAAGAATAGTATTACTAGCTAGTTGTAGAAAGTCAATTAATAGTAGTTTATTACTTGTTGATCGCCAAGACAGATAGTGATTGGCATAATTGGTTAGTTCTAGCATAATCAATATCAGTTATAATGCAGGTTGTAAAGAAATTAATTGATCGCCAAGTTGATATTAACGCCACTAATAGGGAAAATTCGACAGCTTTGGACGTATCACAGCAATTGGGCAGTCAAGAAATCAGGGATTTGCTACTTGCATTTTGTGCTCCTTCAATTCCTAGAGTTTATAGCTCCGTAAATAATTACATGAGGTAAAAGATTTCAATT
>JXTC01000029.1:1190150-1241826 GCA_002914845.1 Trema orientale | reverse complement strand
CAAAATAGTTACCTCAAATATTACGTGCACATGCGAGGCTTAGATGATCCTGAAACTAATTCTCCTACTCCTCTTCAGATTATTATTAATGGGCAAATTTGTGATCCATATTTTATAGAAAGAGGTGAGTGGACTAGCCCTATAATGTTTTTTTATATAAGTACCACCAATTAAAACAGGATTTAATCATCGGCATAACCATCAATATTGCTAATTTTCCTTACTGTTACTAATTCTCGTTCTCTATCTTTAATAAACAAGCTAGAATTTATATGCGCTACTATTAGAATTCCAACAATTTCACTGTACCATATCCTTAGTGCTTGTCATGACCTGCTTGTTTTAGTCCATAAAGTGCCTTTTGCAATTTGCACACATAGTCCTGACAAGCTCTACTCTCAAATCTCCTGTTTTGAATGTATGAATCTCTATCTAGCTCTCTCTGCATAAAATCATGCTTTATATCCATTTTCCATAACTTTCGGTCTTTACAGGCCAGAAGTGCGAAAAGAACTTGTGTCGTAACGATCTTTCCCACCGGATTGAATATTTTTTTTATAGTTTATTCTATATTGTTGAAAGAATTTTTGAGCTACCAGCTGTCGAGCTTTGTATCTCTCAATTGGTCCATCAGTGTCAGTCATAATCTTTAAAAACCATTTGTAAGAAATAGATTTCACATCTCTTGGCTTCAGCACCATGTTGCAAGTCTGATACTGGTCCAACGCCATGATTTATTCTATCATAGTTTATATATACACAATTAGAGTTTTGATATGCTTCTTCCTATGTCACTGGTTGATCTTTTAAGTTTTGTTCCGCTATGGCTACATTGTTGTACTTGCAAGGATTTTCTTTTTGTATGCTGGTTGACATTTTAAGCTGCACTTGAAGGCTTGTAATTTCTTCTTGACTTAGACTAATCTCTTATGTTAGTCTCTGTTGTACTCCAGTTTGTCAAAAAATTTACCTTACCACGTCTTATGCACCATCCTCATCAATGAACTCTTCTCAATGGTTTCTAGACATGATTGTACCTTGACGATTTGCTTCCATATCTTCTGTTGTAACCTATCTTTAGTTTCTTTTTAATTTTGTGAATCTTCCTTTTCTGGAGACCACCGTGACGATGCTTTGTCAAATACCACATTTCATCATATGTCACTGACACTATATATATCACAATATTTTCACCCATTTTCTTTGATTACCGTATCTCGCAAAGATATGTCGAACTGCCCTTATTATCGAACTTGCTATATAGGGGACTTGAAAAGAGCACGTAACACAAATATCCGAAAACTCGGAAGCGACCGATTGTATATATTTAACATTCTACAGTTCTCGAGTAGAGAAATAACCTTAAGCTATAGTTGGGGAAGCTTGTTTATAACATAGGTTGTTGTCTTCAAACACTCAACCCAAAATCTGTCTCATACATTTTATGTCATGTCACATACTATAACAAGTCTCAAAACGATGTCAATCTTTTCATTAAGTTACACTATTTTGTTATACTGTATTTGAATTATATATGAACTGGTGATGTATCTTACAATATCTAATGTATTAAGAGAACTTATCTGACGTATATTCTCCATTATTATCTGTGCCCAAGTATATATTAACTTTTTCTTCTGATTTCTCCTTCAATTATTTCTTTGAACTCTCTGAATTTCGTTACTTTATTGGATTTTAATTTTTCTAATAAAGAAAACCTAGTAAACTTCATCATGTATCACATTCCACTGATAAATGATAGCTTGACAGGCTAAAAACATCATAGTGTATAAGCGTGGTTCTAGCTTTCACTCTAAACTTAGTCTCTTAATACGGTAATTGGTGTGCTTTATCTTACTAATATCCTATACTGATAGTCTCTACACTCACTTCAAGCTGAGGAAGACCTCTGCTTATTAATTTCTTCATCATCATTCTCAACTTGTGATAGCTTACATGTTCCACTCTTATATGTCATAAATCCGTTGTCTCACACTTTTATGTCTTGTCTATATATAAGTAGACTCCGACTGATATTATATAAACAGACTCTATGTACCTTAATATTATGCGGTCGAAACAGGACATAGTAACCATATATTAGCTCCACTATTGATAGCAAAACTTTTTTCATGTCGAGACATGATAGACATGTTGTAGTGGCATTTGGTTAGAACTAAAATGAAGCAATATAAACTAAAGCAATATTATAACAAAAACTACATAAACTAAATAAAGAGAAATACTATGAAGAGATAGATAGGAAAAATAATCTTTCTATTGTTTCATTTCTTTCTTTCTTGTGTGTTTATAATGAGAATGAGAGTCTCTATTTATAGTTATAAGATACAACTGATAAAGAAATACAAATCAAGTCATATAAATTAGGGAATCAATTTCAATCAATCGATCGATGAATGGTGAATTAATCTATAATCAATTGGAGATTGATAGTTATCTAAAATCAAATAATTGACTATATGTCTTAAAATAGATATTCATATTATAATATTTATAACAATCTCCCTTGAATATTAATTATACTAAGAATATGCTTCATTAAAACCTCACCAAAAAAATCTAGTGGGACAAAATATGGACGAGGAAAAAAGAGTACATTATTTATGTGTATGATATGATTAGATACTACCTCATTAAAACTCATTTCCAGGAAAATCTAATGGGACAAAACATAGACCAAGAGGAAAAGAGTGCAGATTGATGACTTCCTCTCATTTCGATATACATATTTAATTTGACATATTCCAATCTTGTATACCATCTTCTAAAAAATAATTGGAGATGTGCATTTAAGAATATATAAGTTTAGTTGTCACTTGAATGAATTTGATGGTTCTATATCGTATGTCTTCTGGAGCTGTGGAGCTCGTGGATATAATGTATTTGGTTCTGTCACTTTAATGTAGCATTCATTAACTTGAGTAATTCATATCCACATTATCTTCATAAAATTGTCGGATTTCTTTGAGCAATAGAATCTCTTAATAATTATGTTTATAATATTTCCTGTTAGATGTTTATATTTTAAGAACTTGTCTTGTTAAAACTTTACTAGGTAAAAATACTGTGGGATAAAAATTCTAGTAAAAAAAAAGAGTACAATATTCTTTGAATACGCTACTAAAATTATCTCGTTAAAAACCTTACTAGAAAAATTCAGTGGGACAAAACTTTAGCAAAGGAGAAAAAAAAAGTGCAGTGTGTATTTATTTCCTTCTCAAGCCAACGTCCATTATTGGTTGCATAATTGATATCACAGAATCAATACCTTTATTGAATGAATACTTGTTAATAATACAATAATATTACAGAATTAATAAGACTAAAAGATTTTACTGTAGTGACTTATGAACGTAATGACGAGAAGATCCCATGAGGTTTTAAAAGTTTAACATAGAACAAATCTAATACTAATCAATCAAGTTAACAAGATACATAAAATAGTATGGTGCTTCAAAACTGAAACTTTTTTCTTATTCCTTTAATAAGATTCATATTAAAGCATCATAATACTTCAAGATCATGAGTTAGTTTGGTATCTTCTCCTCACCAAATGAGTTCTTTTATCACATCAAGTGAGCAACAAACCATAACCATTTTACACAAGTTCAATTTGAATAAGCATTTTGTTCACAACTCTTGATCAATAAGTCACGATTAAATTATTCGAGATTTTTCATCTTAATTAGTTGTTACTATAAGCAAATAGTTCTTATTATGGACTCTTTGAGAGTCTTTATATTAGCAAAACCAAACTTTATGAGTTTGTAATAATTGGTTAGTTGACATAATCATTCTATAAATTTGAACAAGAATCATTTCATTTTGCTCTAACATATACAAGGATCTTTGTAATTTATAAATATATCATGTGATTTAGAACTATATGCTTAAAGTATTTTTTAACCTTCAAGGATTTTATATATTTATCAATATGTTGTCACAACATTCATGAGACGCAATTGGTTTATAATATCACGTGATTTACTCATAAATATACACTAAGTTTCTGCAGGAAACTTCTTGATATAAATTGTCCTTTTATAACAATCATATATTCTCATATAAATTTTGATGAGATTTTTCGCTTGTACCTTATAGATATTGCATATGCTTTTTGACATTTGGACTGTTAGTCCATTATATTTTCCTCTTTTAGGATTAAGCTATATTGCCTAGATTATGTCTCCTCATCTTTGGTCGAATATATTTATGTTGCTATCATTGAACGGCTCTTAATTCAATCTCCTCACTATCATATAATAGCAATACTAAATGTAGACAATTTGCAATTCATTTTTGTTTCCATAATGACATAATTCAATGAGATCTCTAGTACTTAATAACTCCAATAATTTTAGGTATACCTGTTGAACTACTTTTGAGGTTCAATGTATAATTATAATTATGTCTCTTATTTTGAAAGACGCCTCTTCAAGGGACCCAATACTTCTAAAATTACCTCTAGGAGTAACTATTCATTTGTATAACCTCTTCATAAGTATATGATCTTCTCAAGTGTATAAATTTGTACGTAAATTATTTTCTCTTCCAATAAATATTGGTGTCTCATAATAAGAGATTTATTATACATCTAGCGTATTTATACGTATTTACTGTAAGATAACGAATTGTTCTTCAAGAATTCTAGTCCGAGCTATAATATTAGTAGTTCGTCTGAGTAATTTACACCGCAATGCTTTTATATGAGAATTAAAACTTAACTATAATTTTCCTCTCCCTCATGATAGGAAAATTTGATTAAATTTTATATATAGACAAAATTTTTCCTGCTATGAACTACTATCTGTAGGGATTTCAATCATAAATATTTCTAAACTTAATAAACGTTTGGATTAGTAAACTTCTAGTTCAACATAATAGTAATACATAGAACTTGGAAGAGAATAATCATATCTCACAATTACTTACTCTCATACACCCCTCTTGCATGAAGCGAAAGTAATGCAATGATATATATTACAGAACTTACTTGTATGATAATCATATTTACTAATTAATCATGTATTATAATGATAATCACAGTGTGGGCATTTTTATAGTCAATAAAGTAATAAATTCATTTCAATCCTCAAAGTAATTTAGAAACTTAGTGATATTCAAAATTCTTTCATTTCTCTTTACATTTTACTTTTTTTAGGCTTAATATAAGTACTATCAATGCATGACCGAAGCCTATTTAATTTTTTATAACTATAATGTAGGTATATAACTAATTCTATATGTCACATTTTAAATAAATATACATTATTCTTGAGAAATTATTAATCTTTACCTTTATTAGTTTTTCTTTGTAACATACATATAAGGTTACTACATGTGATGGAATCTTAAGGAATCATTATCAAACTCGAAAAGAAATTATATTTTGAATATTTTCCTTATTTTTTTTCCCTTTTCAGTAAGGATGGAGTATATCAATCATATATGTTTTTTCTAATTTCCCAATATACATCTCACAATATTTCTCTAAATTGATTGAAATATTTCTCTAGATTGATCGAAATACCTAGAGTGATTAAAATACCTCGTATTTATAGATGAACAGATTAATTTATCAGTTAAATCATTTAGTGAATTTTGCAATTTAGCGTGTTGAAAAAAAAAAAAAGGTGAAAAAAGAATTTTAAAAATGAAAAATATAGAAGAGGGAGTTTTAGAAAAGGAGTGGCCGAGGAAGAAAACAACCCACTGTATCTCATCTTAACACACCTATGAAAGATATATTTGTCTTAGTCAAACTTGCTCTCCAACTACCTGCGGCGTCTTCGTCCTTTATAGTCATACGAAATGTCAAATGAACTTGAAGAACCATATCTCCTACAGTATGTTGATGACATTCCATTTGCTGAAACTCCTTTGCACGTAGCAATTCGTTTCGGCCATTTTCACTTTGCTGTGGAGATATTGAAGTTGAAGCCATCATTTTGCCGGAGGCCAAACCAAGAAGGGCTTTATCCAATTCACCTGGCCACGAAAAATGGACATAACTGCAAGATACTACAAAGACTCCTGGCTGTCGATGGCGGAGACCTTGTTCGGCTTCCGTGGAGAGAGGATAAGACTCCTTTGCATCTCGCAGCTGAACAAGGAGACGTCCATCTTCTAAGGATGTTGTTATCAGCTTGCCCGCTATCCATTCTTGATGTGACAATTCGAAATGAGACTGCTCTACATATCACATTGAAAGAAAACAAACTCGATGCATTTCATTGTTTGCTACGACAGCTTCGAACAGCCTTGCATGAAGGTTCTAAAGAACAGGAAAAAAAAATTCTCAACTCGAAAGATGAGGAAGGGAACACGTTACTACACATTGCAACCCGTAATAATTACCCTCAAGTAAGCTCCCTATTCTCCTCTATTTAGTTATATATATATATATATATATATATATATATATATATATATATGTATATATACAATTATGGTAATGGTTATAAGTTAGGAATTAGCACTTAACAAGAGAGAGAGAGAGAGAGAGATGAGATTTGAACCCCACACCTGGTGCTTATCAAGGAAAAGACTTTTGCACAAGAGCTACAGCTCATTGTACATCTCCTCTATTTAGTTAGTTCCTAAGCTAGTTGTGTGATAGCTTTTGACAAATGATGTATCATTGGAAAGCCATCAACAACAAGCGGAATAGAAAATTTTTCTGCTAGAACTTTTTTTCTTTGTTTGATTTTTTCTTTTTTTTCTTTTCTTTGGTTGTTTCAATGATTAAGATTAATCAAGCAATAGACATCCTTGTATGAAAATGAGAGTACGCATGCATGGTTATAAGATTCTTGGTGAAAGTTTTCTAATAGTGGATCTTTTAATTCATAAACAATTTTCCATGAATAAGATATTCGTAGTCAAACATTTTTCAGCGAAGGCAAATTTTGGTTTTAGCGAGCCTGTCTTTAATCGTCAAATGTTAGCTATACTTTTACTAACATGTAACGTTGTTAGAAGCAGTATTAAATAGTCCTTCCTCTCACTATCATTACCCTATATCATAACAACACAAGGTGAAGTTGTTAGCCTAATCCTTATTGTAGTTTTCTAAATGACATAAAGACACATGTTGTGAATTTATGGTCCTTTTTGTTATTATCATTGTCTAGAAATACTGTCCTTTGGTAAGATCTGCTGCCATTTTGTCGATATATTGTCGTTTCCAAGAGATGCTGTCGTTCTTGACTTCTTGTATATCATATTAATGTCGCTTTTTGTTTAACTAACATGTAACGTTATTAGAAGCAGTATTAAATAGTCCTTCCTTTTGGATAGATAGTGAACATGATTTTGATGAATATTTATAAATACCGGATTCTCAGGTTGTTCGTGTGCTACTTAGTTGTGGAGTCAAGGTAAATGCCAAGAATTCAGTGGGTTCGGCTGCTTTGGATGTCGCACAAGGTGACAGTCATAAGGCTATTAGACAAATGTTGACGAAGGCTAAACCCTCACGTACAATTACTTCTTCTGATCATCATCAAGGTAATAATATTCAGAGGTCGGAGTTATCTTTTGTGGATCGTACGGTTTTATCTCTGATGCGTTACAAGAGGGATATGTCGATGGAAGTCCGGAGTCTGCTGTTGGTAGTTAGTGTGCTAATAGCAACCGTCGTTTATGAAGCTGCACTAGATCCTCCGACTATAAAAGATGATCGTGCAAAGAACAACAATGTTTCTTTACTTCTAAACATCATGGCCATGACCAATTCTTCGAGTAACACTCACAATTATACCGTTAGCTTTTCCAATATCAACGGCAGCAGAAATAGTACTACTAGTTCCCGTATTCATGCCCTTCTTGGTGATACTTCATATACCACAATCCTGTTCTGGACATCTAACATTTTAGCCCTTTCGAGTTCAGTGTTGACTGTCTTTGCAATACTCCCAAGTGAGTACATTCATTCGGTACTCTTCGTGCCACTGTATGGCTTTTCACTCTGCTACGTGGTGTCAACGGCGTTCACTGGCTCCTTGCTATGGTTTGTGATTACGCTTGTATTATTAAAAGTATTACCCGGTGGACTATTATATGTGTATAGAGTGAGCTTTAGATTTAAACCAAGTACTTATTAAAGAGAAATACTAGCTAATAGTAAGGTGCCTCCATTTCTCCGGCAATGTAAAAACATATTTGATTCGATATTTATGTAAGTTTTCTCATTTTTATTAACCCTCATTTACCCCTGAAATGTAGCCATTGAATTAAAAAGACTTTACTTTGTGAATTTAAAGATCTTAGTTGAAAAGCTACGAGGCACCAAGTCCCTCAAAAGGGATTGAACCGATGGCTACCAATGTAAGACTTTAGCCTTGGCATATATATATATATATTGGGTTCGGCTAAATTTGTAGTTTCAAGAATCCTAAAAATAAATTTAGAAAGTGTACGGCTAAATTTGTAGTTTCAAGAATCTTAAAAATGCATATAAATTTAGAAAGTGTATGGACTAAATTATTTTAAATCAAAAATTCAGAAACTTAATTGGTATATTTAGAACTTTAAGAACTAAACAACCATAAATTGGATAGTTCAGGAGACCACTTGTGCCATGAAACCCATATTTTATGTTACAACATAATTAAATAATTAGTAAAATTATTTAATTTGGCTAAAATTATTTAATTTGGTCATATCTGAAAAATGGATCTAACATTAGTAAATACAATAGTCACCATTGGTGTTTGTCTAGGAGATTGATATAGTATATTTGTTACAATTTTTAAATATAAAGTTCAATATTAATAATAATAAAAACGGAAGATATGAACTGAACAAACAATATAAATATATGACAAAAAAAATATTACCCAAATTGCTAGACGTAATCTAGTGACTCGATTTCACTTTTCTATAAATGGATTTGAGGTTCAAGCATTAGGTTATATCTTTCCGTTTTAATGTCATTTTTTCTTGAAAATTTCAACCTAGCTTTTTGTCTCATCGTGTTTCTGTGAATTTTAGGAGTATAAAGTATTGAGAAATATCAACTTACTTTGCACGAAAGCAGTGAATAATTTTATTATCAGAAATTAAAAAAAGCAGTAAATAATTTAATACAAATAGCTGTCCACATTCTTTTGCCCAGTAACAATTGGCTTAAGTGCCTAGCTAATTGATGAAATTCGTTACACCAACTACAAGACATACATATGCTTCCATCTATTTGCTACTATTTTATTTGATTTAGAATTTTTTAATAGAATGTAGTAGTAAAATTAACTTTATTGGCAACTAGGACGTTGAGATTTAAGTTTCAAATCCCTAAATTTATTTATGAAAAAGAAAAAAAAGAAAGGTAAGTTTTCTTATTGGTTCTTAATGTATAAGAAAGTCTTATTTTAATCCTCAAACTTTGAATTTTATCATTTTAGTTCTTGAACTATAAAATAAGTTTCATTTTAGTTTTTTTGCTATATATTGCATTTTATTCTTAGTAGAAGAGTTACACTTATTAATTTCTTATCTATATGAATAGGCCAACACATTTTAAGGAGATTTGAGCATATAATATTAGAGCGCGCATTATAAAAATAAGAATAAAGGGGCGCGTCTACAGTAGGGGCGCCCCTACGTAGGCTTCTGTCTATTCACCGTTGGATGGGAATCTGTATATAAATAGATTCTCCACAGATTCCCGTTATTCTCCACAGATTCCCATCCAACGATAATTAAGGCATGACCCTACGTAGGGACGCCCCTACCGTAGCCATCCCCAGAATAAAGATAACATATATGATTAATAAAGAAAAAATCCGTTTGCAAATTAGACAATAAAGCATTTTAGAACTCTATGAAATATGATATTCTGTTCAAAATAAAAAAAGGACAAGTGTGTCTCATGTGCTCCTTATATTAGGAATCATCATTTATAGCCAAAAAGGACTAAAATAGAATATATTTTATTAGTGTAAAGACCAAAATGACAAAATTTAAAATTTAGGAATCAAAATGATTTTACATAATTCAGGGACTTATAAAAATTATTAACCAAAAATAATTCAGGGACTTATAAAGTTCTAATCGAAAAAATAATTAAAATAAAAAATTACTAGTTCGGGAAAAACTAAATTATTTTGTTGACATGCCAGCATGTCAATTGTTGAAAAGTCTCCTTCAACTTCAACATTTCCCCATTCCATTTTCTTCCAACCAAAAACAAAAAGTCACACGACGTTGTTATTCGCTTGTCAATTGTTTTGATTAAAACACGACGCTTATTAACGTGACTGGACCTTTTCCTTTTTTTTTTTTTTTTTTTTGACGGAACGTGACTTGACTTTGCAAATTATTGATTGGAACATCTTTTCATGTATTTGTACTATTGGAAAATAAATGTCAATATTAGACACATTCTATACACTAATAAAGCTTCAAGGATGACTGTTAAACTAACATGATACAAGCGGTTAATTGAAATTTGAAAAATAAAAAATAAAATATATAAAAACATTTAGACCAATGACCATCAACAATGCCATTAAAATCCAAATGGACTAAATGAACTCGCGGCACTTGACTTGGAGATCAGGGACCATAAAAGTACTAGGAAGTTACATGTCAAAAGTAGAAACTTCTTCGATTCCTCTCCTTTACTAGAAACTCTTTGTTTTGTAGTGCCATTTCTTTAGCTAATTCATATTTGCCTATCTGGCCGTCTCTTAATTTCCTTGACTTCATCATAGAAAGTTGGTGCTTTCAATAGTTCCTGGAATTTACTATTGACTTGCATAGAAGCTTATAGGAAATGGGGCTTTTAGTACTACCACTTATCTTTTCCATATTTAGGTCACTTCTAAATTGTATAAAAATAGTTCGGGCTTTGTGCTTGTTAGTCTATTGTAGTGGAGGACTGTGTTGCAATATTTCCTTGTTTAGTGTAAGTGCTTTGATATGCATTATGTCTCTTGCATATTTCATGTAGACTTTTCAGTTTTATGCATCTTGTCTTTTTTTTCGTTTTTGGTTCTCTCAAATAGTTTACTTGTATTGAAGATTGAAATAGCTACCAATAAGCAATTCTATATTCGTATCAATCAATCTCGCGGTTTTTGGTAAGAAAAAAACAAGAGGATTTCTCTTTACCAATCCGCAAGGAAGCCAATTACTGGCTGCATCTGAATATCTTAAAATGGACAAGAAGTTGAGTAAGGCTGCACATGTAGGAGATATTGATGTCTTGTACTCATTAATTGGGGAGTCAGCAAAAGTTTTGGAAAGCTTTGATGACCTCTCATTTGTTGATAATCCTTTACACATAGCGGCATTTGAAGGGCAAATACATTTTGCCATGGAAATGATGAGACTAAAGCCATCATTAGCCAGAAAGCTAAACCAAGATCAATTTAGCCCTTTGCACTTAGCTCTGCAAAATGGGAAAACCCAAATGGTGCTCCGGCTCATCGACATCGATAGAGACCTTGTTCGAGTACAAGGAAGGGAAGCATTGACTCCCTTGCACCATGTAGCTAAAGAAGGAAACTTGGAACTCTTGGCTGTTTTCTTATCAGCTTGTCCAAACTCCTTCGAAGATGTCACGATTCGGAATGAGACTGCTTTGCATATTGCATTGAAAAATGACAAAGTTGAAGCCTTTGAGATCCTTTTCAGATGGCTTACGGAGTTATGCTATGAAGAAGTCTATCAATTGGAGAGAAAGATTTTGAATTGGAGAGATGAGGATGGCAACACTTTGCTTCACATTGCAGTATCAAGAAATCAAATCGAGGTAAACTCTCATGTCTCCTCAATCCTCATATCAAAGTTTGGCTTCTGAAATATGAAATTTGTCTCCTTTCTTAAAAATATAGGCACTGTTAGTAGCCTTCATTGAGAAGCAAGAGAATACTCTACTCTATTCACATGCAGCCATGAAGAGTATAACCATTATAATGACTGTAGAGATAGTCATTGACTTTTTCTTTTTCTTTCTTTTTTTTTCACTACAAAATGAATGGTCCATTCTAATTTCTACTGTACTGAATCATTTCATATCTGCATTAAGGTGATAAAATTGTTGCTAAAGTCTAAAGTAGATGTAAACTCAAAGAACTTGGTGGGTTTAACTGCCCTGGACATCTTACAGCGTGAAAGCAAATTGGACAACAGAGGAATTAGGACTATGCTATGTTCTGCTGGAGCTATGGGAAAAGCGTCTCTTCCTACTGAACGCACATCTAGACGTTACTTAAGGTTAGACCACACGACTTATAAAACTTTGTTATCCACTTTTAGCATAAAGGCATGGAATTAGCCAATATTTCACTCACAGCTGCCTCGGTACATGGACTCAAATGCACACAATAGGAAGAAACATCTGATACAGAGAGCAAGAGCTATCTTTGAACTTGTGATGATTTACATTTATCAAAAAAGATGAAAGACATTCTGAAGCTAGAACTTTCACCCTTATAAAGAAAAACAACTACAAATTTATGTTGGTGATCTTTATTTTCTCTCAAGAGTAAAAACAGAAAGTTTTAGTTAAAAAAAAAATAAGAATGTATTTGTGTAGAATGTTAGCACTGCATTATTGTCTTTGTTGTCATTACTATTCCGAGGAATAAGACCAGCTCTATTATCACGTAATTAAGTTATCTTGATATCATATAGTATGTCTAATCACAGTAATTTGGAGCACCCTGTAAATGCTACTAGTTCATGAAACCAACAATTGATGTTACCTTTCCTTGAGTTTAAAATTTATGTGAGGCTTCTTGATTCTGGTCACAGATTAGTCCAAGAAAAAGAATGTAAACATACCTTCTAGCTCAATACAATAATCAAACAAGCATAAGTCTTATTGGTTACTGGTTAGTGTATATTGCTACCTTGGTCAAACATTTAGGCATCATATATCATGTAAGCCTCAGAAAAAGTTCATGTAGAATTGCCGCTATCGTACAAGATTACATTGTAATCTTTCAACTGCTTAATTCTCTCTTCATCTCAGGACAGATCAGAGGTTAAAAAAAGCGGCTCGAGAGGGAGATATTGATGCCTTGTATGAATTGATACACGAGGATCCATGCATCCTAGATCGCATTGATCAAATACCGTTCATTGATACTCCTATGCACATAGCTGCATCAGCTGGGCATACCCATTTTTCCATGGAGATAATGAGGTTAAAACCAACATTTTCAAGGAAGCAAAACCAATATGGCTTCAGCCCAATGCACCTTGCTTTACAGAACAATAAAATCAGGACAGTGATAAATCTCTCATCTGCAGACAGAAACCTTGTCCGCGTGAAAGGGAGGGAAGCTAAGACTCCCTTGCATTATGTAGCTGAAATAGGAAATGTTGATCTTCTGGCTGAATTTTTAGCTGCTTGTCCAGAATCGATACAAGACTTGACAATTCGAAAAGAAACCGCTCTTCATGTAGCTGCAAAGAATGACAAGTTAGGAGCTATTGAGGTCTTGTTGGGATGGCTTCAGCATGTTGATATGGATTTGATCCTACACTGGACTGACGATGAAGGCAACACTGCCTTGCATATTGCCACATACAGAAACCAATTCCAGGCAAGCTCTTATTCTCTCGGTTTCATTGTTCTAGAGGGGAATAACTTGGTATGTGATTCTGGTACAGATTATGTGAATGGCGGCTTATTATAAGATCTGACTTATTCAGATCATTGAATCTCATTATTGATTTTGGTCACTGTCTATTAGGATAGTCTTATGTTTTAGGCATGATCAAAATTTTATTCTTCGTAATATTTGTTTTACTTGTTTAGTTTGAAAAGTAAAAATATTTCTTTTCTCAATATCATCTTGACTTCAGTTAAGTGAACGTTTATTTATTTTTGGTCTCCATACTAGCTAGTCTCATCAGTATAGTTATGCTACTGTCGAAAAATAATGAGAACGAAGATTTCACTCTAACTTGTTGATGAACTTATAGTGTCAAAAACAAAGTTAATTGTTGAAGATAATAATGGCCAAGAAATAGTCCAAACAGTACAAGGTAGTTAATCAAATGACCAGAAGTAAGAAGTTCCTTCATCTTCTCTTAATGGACAAAAGGACAACAATGCAAGCTCTAAACCAATAGCATGTAAATCCCTAAGGTTTTCTTTGCACTGATATTTGATATTTCCCCTTGTTTCTTTCTTGCATTACATGTTACAGTTCAATTAAGTTCTTTTTCATCCTTAAAAATGCAGATGGTCAAATCATTAGTGAATTATAGGATTAACGTAAATGCAAAGAATTTCGATGACTTAACAGCTCTGGACATCGCCAAACTGCCAGCGTGTGACACAGAGATAAAGGATTTGCTACGCGAAAGCGGAGCTATAGGAGCTTCTTCCCTTCCTCGAGTTACTAACCTTGCAGAGTTCTTAACTACAAAGATGACAGTGCTCGAAAAATGGATAACATCCACTTACCTCAGAAAATCTTGCATGTCAAACGAAAATCGAAACGCTCTTCTAGTGGTAGCTGTCCTGATAGCAACGGCCACTTTCCAGGCTGTCCTCAGCCCTCCGGGTGGATTTAGGCAAGGTTCTGGTTTCAACCCCATAATTGCAATGCCGAACTCTACTAGTGATCAAAACCAACATTCACCCTTTGCCAGCTTCCGCTACATGGCTCCATGGGTAAGCTTCTTGGCTTTCAACACAGTGGCCTTCCTCACATCAATATCTGAGATATGGTTTCACCTCCCCAGAGGACTCTACTTCTTACTAAAGCTGGTTCTACCGCTGTTGTTATGCTATATGCTGTCCTTGAGCCTCACAACACCGGTTTCAAGCGTCACACCATATTACTTGATTTTGTTGCTTTTATCACAATGGAAAGCAGTGGCAAGGATTTTCTTCTTTAAGAGATCTTTGGAACTTAAGCTTCACTTGTTAAAACACTGCCCCAACTTGCACAGAGAATTGAAAGGCGCATAAAGTTCTGACATCATTGGCATTCAGAGACATGCTTTGTAACTGATCTAGTGGATAGTACATGAAAAAGTTTTCGACTGAATTAAGAAGATATAGATGTTTGCTAATGCCTCAAAGAGGCATTGGCTTGTAATTAAGCTGTTTATAGTTGCAAATATTATAAGAAGAAAAACATACTTGTGTATGTAGTTGTGCTTGTGGGACTTTGCCAATGTTCCAATTAGTTTGGTCCTCCTATGCTAGAAAAGTGTTTATATATGTATGTACGTAGTTGTAGTACTGCGTCTCTAATAAAAAATCAATTATTAATGCTGACAAATTCAACTCTGACATAGAAAATTAGATAGTTCAGATTAAAGGTACATCAATATCAGTAAAATTTGTTGGAAAATGCAGATGTTTGTTTTTTAAATTAAGTAAAACTTCTGTATTTAACCCTGCCAAAATTGAACTATTGCTCACCTCAAATAGAAAAATTGAACTATTTCTTTTTTTCTTGTTTGTTTTGGGGGGTTCACCAAATAGTATACCGATATACACATGCAATATTTATTCGCGCGAGAATTAATGGAGAATTTACTCCAAATAGACCTAGTAATACCCTTTTTTCCAGCAAAAGGAAGTAGTAGTTACCCTTTGGAGCATAAGTATAGGGTTAATATCATCTGAAGTCCCCAACCTTTCTCCAATGTTTCACTTAAGTCCTTTTTTTTATTTTTTGGCTCTTGACTCCCCAAATTTATTGTTTATATAATACGTTAGTCTTTTTTGTATTTCCCGTTAAAAATGTCCGTTAAATCACATATAAAGGGCTCGTGTTTAATTTAGTAGAGAATTAGGCATAATAAAATAAAATAAAAAATGTTCTAGCCAAAATTTATTAGAAAATAAAAATTTAAAAACTAAAGAATAGGAAGTCAAGAAAATTCTTGAAAACCAATAAACTGATTAAACTTTTTCAAGCTATATTCCCATTAAACTTTGAAAACCAAACTTAGATCCTCCAAATCTGTAATGAACATTTAGTCAAAAAAAAAAAAAATCTGTAACGAACATAAAAGATTTAAAAATTAAAATTTTTCAAATTTTCCAATCAAACGAGGAGAAACCATGAAAGAAATCAAAATCCCATATCTTTTTTTGAAGGGTCAAAATTCTGTTTCCTTTTTTAAGTCAAAATCCCATAATAGAACGATAATAAGATATTTTTATCAAAGAAAAAAGAACAACAATAAGACATCAAAATCCCAAATCAGTAGAAAAGAAATCAATAACGTAGTACCAACCAAGATTTGGGTGTTTTCTTTTTCATTTATCTACAAGAAGATGCTTAAAATATTCTTAAGTAATTCCTTTACTCCAGTGAAAAAAAGAATATTAATTCTTTCCATTGATGGACAAATATATCACATGTATATATAACCAAAAATAAAAAGTAAAAAAAAAAAAAAAAACAGTGCCAACTGTCAATGGTGGACTCAGGATTATTTTTTAGGAGCATAATATAAAAATTTTATACAAAATTAAAACACAAAAAATACAAATAATGCTGATTTTTTCTAGTACCATTAAATAATATATTTTTGAGTACATTACAATTGCTCTCGACGGCTTTTCATACCTTGAAATCACTGCATAATAGACTCATTATCAATATTGTCAGAAATTTCTTTCTCAATGTATACAAGCAAACTGTCATTCATCCACTCATCTCCTATTCGATTACGCAGTTCATTCTTAATAATATTCATAGAAGAAAATACCCTCTCATCAGAAGCAGTAGCAACAGATAAGGTCAATGCCAACATTAGTACTCTATATACTAATAAATACACATTATCTTTTCTTGTTTGAATTATTTTTTGTGCTAGCTCACTTATACCTTTCAAATCTGTAAACTCTTTAGATGTAATATAAGTTTTGAGTTGATCCTCAAGTGTCATGATATCTATTTCAGAAAAGTCTTTTGGGTAATACTTAGCAAATTGGATTTGCTTTTCCTTCTCGAAAGCAAAGAACAAATCATTCAAGTATAAACAAGTCACACAAAGAAGCAATTCAATATTTACCTCATTAAAACGCTCATTTAACTCTTGAAGCTGTATATCAATAACTAAATAGAATATATCAATGCGGAAGATTTCTTCAGTTCTGCAACGTGATCTACCTCGAGACTTAAAGACAGAATCCATATCAGGAATTTCGATTTTATGTTTAGCACAAAATGAAGAGACTTGGTCATAGAAAAACATCCAAATCATTCTCTCTCATCGTTTGGAACTGTTGTTTACATACTTTTACTAAAGTCATAGCATTCATAATGTCTTGATCTTTTCTCTATAATGCCTTTAATAAGTCATTTGTAACACTAATTAATATGTTTTTCATCAAATATAAATTAAATATAAAATCAAATAACTGCATGAACTCTAATAAAGTATCAGCTTCACATCTTTGTTCAGAATTTGATCCATCATTAGCAACTTTTTCAAGAGCTTTAACTGTTGACGAAAACATCATAATCAAACTCATTAAAGTGCTATAATGAGAGCCCCAACGTGTGTCTACTAGACTCTTAAGAGTAGTATATTGATTCAAACCTCTCCCACTTGAAATCTCACTACTCTGAAGTGGTTTAACATTTTCAATAATTTGTATATCTTGAAGAATATCAGAACGTTTTGCTGAAATTTTAATAATATTCTCCATATTATTAACCAAACTGAAGAAAGATATAATATGAATATCCTTTTCTGCCATGGCTGCAAGAGCCAATTGGAGTTGATGAGTAAAACAATGAATATAA
Organism: Trema orientale; assembly: GCA_002914845.1. Lineage (NCBI taxonomy): Eukaryota > Viridiplantae > Streptophyta > Magnoliopsida > Rosales > Cannabaceae > Trema > Trema orientale. The sequence goes on along the minus strand of JXTC01000029.1, from coordinate 1,224,064 downwards.
AAATCACATGGACTGTCTTTTATAATAAGTTCTTTAAGACCATTAGGCTCACCTTGCATATTACTAGCTCTGTCAAAACCCTGTCCTCGTAATATCGACATACTTAGTCCATGTCTTAAAAAAGAATCTATCAATTGTAACCTTAAGTGAGAAAGCTGTAGTACTAGCAACATGTTCAATACCTGTAAAACGCTCAATCAGATAACCATTTTGGTCCACATAACGTAATATTATGACCATTTGTTCTTTCATTGAAATATCGTGAGATTCATCAACGATAATAGAATATAATGCATCCATTATGTCTTTGATTATAACATTCATAGTTTCAATAGCAATAGCATGTGTAATGTCTTTCTGAATCTTAGAAGATGTCAGTTTGAGATTATCAAGAGCATTTTGCAGTGTAATAGCTTTGACTTCGTTATTGTGATTAGCAAGAAATTGTAGAAGTTCAAGAAAGTTACCCTTGTTTCTTGAATCATTAAATTCATCATGACTACGAAATAGGAGCCCTTGTTGTAAAAGGAACCGAGTACAAACAATTGATGTATATAAGCGAGTTCAATAATCATCTCGAGTTTATTTTGATTGCTTGGAGATAATTGTCTCAATATTGATTCTGATTCATTAACGCTTCACAATTGTTCAAAGCTTGATTGTGAATACTGCTAAGGCCTCCAACATATTTTTTCAATTTTCTTTTTTTCTTCTAATTTGAAAATCCCTCACTAGTAAAACAATCACCACCTATTTGATGGACTCTAATACTTTGTTTAAAGAGGAAACAATACAGATAAAATGCAGCATCTTTTGTTATGCTATATTCCAACCAATCATGACATTCATCAAACCAAGCAGAGTTGAATCTTCTTCGTGTTTGCCCAATTTTGGTGAATGAAAAATCATATTTTTTAGGTTGACAAAGATCTTTTTGTAGATATGCTCTTTGAACTTGATCACGAATATTATAATCAAAATATTCTAAAATTGGAATTCTTAAACTAGGATCTGTAGGAAGTTCTGCAAATTTGATCTCTATACTTCATTTTTTTGGTAGTTTCATCCTTTTCCCCATTAGAAACTAATGAATATGATTTTCTTTTAAAATATTTCTCTATATCTTCTTCAAATTAATAGATTTAAAAATAATTTAAACAAAATTAAAAAAAAAAAAGTAATATAAACATGTAGTCTGTTCTCTTAGTTTGCATAAAGAAACACATAAGAGCTTAACTTAATCAGGTAGTCCATTATATTCTTAATTCTAGATCATACAGTCCTAAAAAATACACACGACAATATTATTAACATATAGTTAGTATTAAATATTGCTATAAAAAAAAAAAAAAGAAAGTACAAATATGCCTTTGAAATTGAAAGGATCTGCCAGAATGTTACAAAAAAAAAAATAAATAAATAAATCAAAAGACGAGTAAATTCAAGCAACAGAGAAAAAAAAAAACAAAAGACAAGAAAATTGACAGCAAAAAAACAAAAATTCATAAATAAACACCCAAGGAATGCCAAAACAAAGTTAAATATTAACAATTCTCAGCCAAAAAAAAATATATATTAAGAATAAAAGGTGACAAAATCGATAGCAATGGCTCTACAATCCATTTATATATATTGTTCAATATAAACTAAAATAATGAAGGAAAAAACCTTACCAATGAATTGATTGGAATTTGAAGCTCCTCATTTACTGTGACACCGTCGACCAAATGAGTTGAGGCTAGAGAGGAAACAAGTTTCTAGAGAAAAAAGGAACCTTTAATATTTTGGTCCTCACTGTTTTTTTCCTTGAAACCGTATAACATTACACAAGATACTAGAAGTAGGTTTTTTTTATTGTAAAAATTAAATTCCTTTGAATACCCTCATAAATGAGTAAGCAGCTACCATTGAACTTAGACAATAAACCACAGCCAGGCAAGGGGGTATATCTGTAAATTTAAAAGAAAACTAAATAAAAAATCAGAAAAAACAAAAGTTGAGGAGGCAAGTTACCGTGATATCAGTCTGCCTCTGCCAACTGTTACGATTCATATAAACTTAAATTACATTTAAACATTATTTCACCGATCTGTTAACCTCTATAACACTAGAGGGTTTTTCTTTTTCGCTTCGTAGATTTGGGTTTCCCAAATATTAGGACAAAAAGAAAAAGAAAAAAATTAGATGGAAATCTGCAATGACTTGAAAATTTTCTCATAAATCAAACAAGCAATCTCCTACTAACCAAACAATCCGTACTCAGTTCCCGACATAAGATGCGAGAATCCAAGCCCAAAATTATCGCAAATGATGCCATATCATCTATGCTCATCGTTTTGCCTCTGCTCTCTGTATTGGAAGCCGATGTAAATACGACCAAGATTAGATGTGAGAACACCACCATGACTTGGGTTCGTTTGCTCTTTCTACTGGAAGCCAGATCCTTGAACAATAACATGACTTTAGTGTTTGGATTTGCCAATCTTGACTTGGATTTAGAGCCATGAGTACTGGGCCTCTTGGGTCTGCCAAATTAAACACGTGTTCTTTCACATGTGATTTAACAGACATTTTTAACGAAAAATACAAAAAGACTAACGTGTTATATAAAAATAAATCTGGGGAGTCAAGAGCTAAAGAAAAAAAACAAGTAAGGACATAAGTGATATGTCAGTGAGAGATTGTGAACCCCAGGTGGTATTAACTCTTAATTATACATATCCTATGATTTAATTACTGTTTGCGTTCCAATTCAGTCAAATTAAAGCGCTCTACTTAAACAAAATTACCAAAAATGTGTACAAATCCTAAAATGATCTTTGTTTTAAAAGTTTACTAAGAGAAATATTGACAAGAAAAACACAAGAATATCTCATTGGTCACTAATGGTGGTAATGGATTTCTGAGACTGTCAAAACGAAACTCGAAACGAGTATGAGGATAAAGGGATTTCAACAAGACATTTATGTCGGATAACTAAAAAAGAACCGGCGAATCTTAGCCATGGATGCAAAGAAAGGTAGGTTGGTTTAAAACAAGAACGAGTTTCTAAAGGCCAAAATAGGCAGGAAGAGAAGAACTTTGACATAAATGTTAGCGTTACTCTTTGTTGAGAGCCAAAGACCAAGCTCTAGAATATCTCATCTCATCTCCGGAGAAAAGCACTACCGAAGTCATAAGAGACATTTGACCTTTTGTCAAGAAAAGGAACTCATAAGAGACTATTTTCTTTTTCTTTTTTTTTAGGGGAATAATTCATAAGAGACTATTGAATGTGAGTTGCAATAGAGAAATTTTTCACTTTGATCAGGGGGGCATAGAATTCAAAAGCGAGTCTTGCTATTGGTTGTGATTAAAAGATAAGATGTATGCTAGGATAAGTGAATTTGTCTGGTTGTGGTGACCTGGCCAATGGGCCCAATACTCTGTTGGCAGGTCCAGAACTATAAAAAGACATAACAAATATTGACTTAGTCTATCCCTTTTTTTTTTTTTCTTTTTTTCTTTTTTTTTTTTAAATTACTAGTCTATCTATTTCATTCTATTTTTACTGAATAATTGCTCAATTAATTAAAAAGGGGTAAGAAGAAACTCAGAACCAAAACACTTTTCTGCATCTGCATAACAAATATGATTAAGATGATTCACTTTAGATCATTCAGAACCAAAACACTTTTCTGCATCTACAATCTCTCTCTCGGTAATTTTAGATCGTTCACTTTTGGTTTCTAAAAATAACAAAATGTTTTCTTTGGATTTCATTTTATAAACAAATCTAAATTTGAGTCAAAGTTTATTCAAAATTACAATAAAGAAAAACTAAAGTACCTTTGGTTAACTCTAAAATATAAGCAAGACTGAAAAAAAAAACACAAAAAGTTATCCACGAATTAAGAAAAGTGCTAAATTAAAAAAAAAAAGTTACATATGAAACAAATAAAAATAAAAGAACCACACGTATAAATTTTGTGATAGGTCTTAGTTGCCGGCAATTTTCTACACAACGATACGATTCTCGAAAACGACACAAAATAAACGGATTTGAGTGACCCATTTAATTTTCATGTCAATTTCAAGTTGACACGTGTAATATGTATAATAAAAGGGTGAGTTTCAGGTCAACCCGCTTAACTTGAAAATAACTCGTGTAGCCCATTTAATTAAACGGGTCGTTTTTGTGTCGTGTCAATACAACACTAATACGACATATTTATTGATATTTTAATATTTTAAATGTTATTTTGATTAAATCTAAATATATGTACATGTATAAAATTGAATTAATTAGTGCATAATCATGTTAAATTAGAGCAATTATGTCAATTTTAAATAATCATGTCAAACAGATCATAATATGATACACACCACATTTATTAAATGGGTTACATATATCGTGTCTTGTCACATGTGTAATAATCGTATAGTGTTCGAGTTTAAGTTTTGACATATTTATTAATCGTGTTGTATTCATACTGAGATATTATCGTATTATGTCTTACTCATATCGAACCGAACACAATACGATAATACGAATTGCTAGCCTCGTCTTACGCCTCTATTATTATGTTAGTGTGAGTATTATTATACTCCTTGTGGATGCAAAAAAATAATCTTAAAATAAATGGTAAAGTTTTTTAAATACAAGTTATACAACTTCATTTTTATGTTATATCCATACCCTATTCCCTCTCCGAAAAGGGCTTTTTTTTTTTTATAAAGAAAATTCAATTTACTTTCCCTTGAACAAAGGGGGAGAGAGTACACATTCTAATAAAACACCAGACAGTTATTTTTCAATATTTTAATAGGCAAGCTTGTAAATAAAATACCACAAAGCAGAAAGCAAAGCCAATTGGCTTAGTTCTAAAGGCTGAGAATAGCCCAAAGAAAGCAGCCAAAGCGCCATGCTCTGATATCCCCAAGCTGCTTCGACCTCAACAATGTCTTCCATGGCCTTGTTTTCTCCGCCAACCCATCTCCCAACTCTCTCTCCTTCTTCCTATTCCAAAACCCATTTCGCTAACAAGCCTCATCTCCTTCTCAGACCCAACACTCCTCTCTTTCGCCGTCTCTTAACCCCCAAGGCCTCTGCTGATAATGGAGCCGGAGCCCTCGGCTCTGCTGCCACCGCTGTCGAACCCAAGGTCCCAGAACCTTCTGAGCCGCCATTGGAGAAGGTCGAGAGCTCAGCTGGGGGAAATGGGTTGGTGCCAAATGCCCCTGAAGTGGAAGTGGTGGTGAGTAAGTACGAGAACCCCAAATGGGTTAATGGGACTTGGGATTTGACTCAGTTTCAGAAAGATGGCAAGACCGATTGGGATGCTGTCATTGATGCTGGTGAGGTTTTTTTATGTTGATTCTCTGATTGTTTTTGGCTCTGATTAGTAAAGTTAACTAAAGAAACTATGGGAACAATGCTGTGTTTTACTGTTTCTGTGATAAATGATAGCCTGGAAGTGTTTGAAGCCATGAATTCTAGCTCGAAAATTCGATTTAGTGGATTGTGTACTTAGGGAAGGAAGATGGTTATGATTGGAAGTTGAAAGGTTATGAGATGTTTGGCAGATGGAGAACTGGTCAGCCCCATGGAATGGCTGGTTCTAAGAATAAGCATTGTTTAGTATCAAATAAAAAATGAGAATTTTTTGGATTTTAGTTTCACTACTCTAGGATTTGAAGTAGTTCCAAAGCAAACGTCTTTACGAGCCTTTCAGTTTATTTGGTGTGTAAACTTAATTTGATCATGCACTACATTGTTCAACAAAGGCGTGTGCCAAATGACATACATAACACAAAAGGCAAACTAAGTTTCTAACTGACTGTGTTATGCTCCAAACTCGTTCGGAATTTCGATTGAGTTAGTTTAAGCTATCTGGATATGTTTAAAACAGAGCTCAGCTAATTTACAACTTGCTACCCCCGCTTGGGCTTTTTTGAGTTTCAGGATTAGATTGGTGTCTTCTGATGATGATGATCTTTCTTTCTCCTTACCCTGTACACCAGACCCCTTTAGTCTTAATAAAAAGTAGTTTGAGGATGACATTTCAAACTTGAGCATAAAATTGCGTTTGGCCAGTCCACCTTCTTCCTTAAGCTTTGTGAATTGGTTGAATACTTGGTCACCAGAGTACTTTTTGCTGTAAATTTTTAACTCAAGGTCGACTAATAGTTAGTACTGAAGCTTAGCACATATAAGTACTGTGATCAGTATGATCAAGTGGCACTTTTTTCTACTTGGATGAAGGTTTTGCCTCACAATTGTCAAAAAGTTAAGTACCTCCGTAATCTGTATTCCACTCAAATGTTTCATGCTTGCATAATGCAATTTAAAACATGATTTGCAGCCACCGCCACATGGCTGGGATATTCTGTTGCTTCTTCTTCTTCTTTCTTCACTGTTGTGGTAAATTTATTTAGTTTGACTTTTAATTCGTTTGCCTTATTTTGTGTGTTGTCTCTTTGTTTTGTTTAACATTATTTAGTTTGGTAGAGAGTATCGGATATTTATTTCTCATTTTCATATAACTCAATTCATCTGATTATGTTGTTTGGTGTGCTCTACATGAGCACTAGTTGCTATCCTAAATAGAAGAGTATTTTGATTTTACTTCCCATGATTCCTCTGAAAACAAAGAAATATCTATTTTCAAAATGTTAAAGTATCTGTTTGTCATTAAGGAGGGCTTTATGTATATGGCTAAATATATTTTGCATCAATTGGATACTTCTAAGGAGAACATGAAAACTGAAAATGTGAAGTTCAAATGCAGTTGTATTCATTTCAGTATAGTTTAACTTGTATGCGTCCTGATAATCCAGGAATTACTTGATTGCTGATTAGCAACTTTACGCAATGGTTATTTTCAGAGGCAAAGAGGAGAAAATGGCTCGAGGACAACCCAGAATCATCAAGTAACGAGAACCCAGTAGTCTTTGACACCTCCATCATTCCTTGGTGGGCATGGATAAAAAGATACCACTTACCTGAAGCCGAACTACTAAATGGTTTGTTAAGATCTTTTAATTGAAACAAAAAAGCGGATATTCTGCAAGCCTGTATTGATCCATCAATACATTGTTTTATGCAGGCCGTGCCGCCATGATAGGGTTTTTCATGGCTTATTTTGTTGATAGCTTGACTGGAGTAGGTTTGGTTGACCAAATGGGCAACTTCTTCTGCAAAACGTTGTTGTTCATAGCTGTGGCTGGTGTACTTCTAATCCGCAAGAATGAGGACATTGAAACAATAAAAAGACTGCTGGAAGAGACAACCTTTTATGACAAGCAATGGCAAGCAACCTGGCAGGACGAAAACTCTGGCGGCTCCAAGAAAGATTAGTTAAACTTGTTCTTGAGTTTGGCTTTTAATTAGGTGGTTGTCTTCAATTTTCCATTTTGTATTTACTGTAACTTTTCTTGCTAGTGAAGACGTAAGATATATGTTCCTATTTATTACTGAATCTTTCTTTCATGTTCTTTCTTTTATGTCGTTCTATATAGAATATAAACATATGGTTAACCGGGAGATAAAAACTAAATAACGTTCTACGAGTATAAACATATGGTTCACAAATCCTAGTGATCAATATTTCTTCTTTGTTTTTTGGTTTCATCTACTCTTGTCTGTAGCCTTCAAATGTCTCCGATTTGGATACCCAGACTACGTTTTTTTAATTTCAATTTGAACAATCCTGTTATAAACCATAGACTATAGACTAGACAAAAAATATATATATATATATATATAATTCACCATATTAGAAAGTGACATTGTTCTTAAAATGAGACAAACGCATAGTTTATGTGCAAATTCTAATAAACATTCTGAAACATAGTCGAAATGGTATTTGAATTGTTTCTCACATACTAAAATAGTGTTAACCTTTTTTGAAAAAGATGACATTACGTAAACCTTCCAAAGATTTTGCACTATTTCTTTTTTTGATAGGTAACCGAATTCCAGCAACTACAATTACTTTTTTTATTGGGACAATATTACTAAAATATAAAGAAGGGCCATTTATATTAATAGCCCCAAATTATACCCGTTATATTACTTTGTTTGTGAATTTTCAACTTACATAATACACTATTATACCCGTAATACTACTTTGCCTCATGAATTTTTAACTTACATAGTAGACTACCCTTAATTATATAATTGTTACAACAATGTCACTTTTGTCACAAATTATTAAACTTTTAATTAAAATGAGTCAAATAAAAAGCATACAATTAGGTAACCATGGTTGAAAATGAGACTTGACTCTTAGAACCAAATAATGTCCAATTATACACTGTGTTATATTAAAAAAATAACCGTTGGTGATAAATAAATTATTGTTACAAAAATTACATAATTCATAATAATCTATTATTTAAATAAAAATTCAGAATATCATCTGTGTACATAGTTATCAAAATGTGTGTTTTGTAAATAACTCATTTTCATTACAAATAATTCAATGCTACTTATGTATGGACTTTAAGATAAAGTAGAATAAATATATATATATTATATATATATATACATGTAAAATACATGGTTGCCCTATATATATATATATATTAAGTGGAATGGTAATCTTTTCTTACCTTTTCTTTTCTCTCTCTTTCTCTTTTTTCCTTGGTGTTTGATATATACTGGAATGCTAATCTATATTTTATGCTTTTTTTCTCTTCTAGAATACAATATAATTGGTAAAAAAATGACTTTAATTTCTCCTTGTTTTGTTTGGTTGCGTGTTAAACAAGGCCAAGAGTGTCTTTCTCAAAAAATAAAAATAAAAAATAAAAAAAATATCCCCAAATATTATGACCATGGCATAAATTTTTAACAAAATTCAAATCTCAAGGTCACATCACTAAGTATTGAAAAGAAAAAAGAAAAAAAAAAAGTGCAAAAAAAAAAAATTTAAAATAGAGGTTCATTTCTGTAACTAACCCTTGAATATTCTAAGTTCAGAATATATAAATTTTCCTTAGGAGATCGCAAAAGCAATAAACCACCAATCTGCAATATCTATAGTCAAACAAAGACATGAAGATCTAAATTGATGTTAGCACATTTTATCTTTAAACTGAAACAGTTTCTCTTCAATTTGTTCCATACATCACCATTGTTTTCTCTCCTTTTTCTATAGTGAAACACATCACATGGCAATTGAAATGAACCAATTCAAGATGGTTAACATCAAGCTTCCCAGCCCCTCAACAGGGTGGCACGTGCGACTCGATTGACTCCGAGTGTAAAGGCTCCCATTCGGAGGTTACAACCATGAGTTTTACACATTCCTTTGATGTCACCAAAAGCTTTCCTCATGTACCTATTTAGCTCTCTGTTCACTTTCTCCTCTTCCCACATAAATCCTTGGATATTCTGCATTAGATAAAGAAAAGAACAGTAAATCAGAAGTTAACTATCATGCTGTGTTTATCGAAAAGGAGTACGTTGACTAATATTTGATGTATTTAGAATGAGAGAAGTTTTTCCTTCTCTTTACTTTCACCTGAACCCATTCAAAGTAGCTCACAGTTACACCACCAGAATTTGCATAGATGTCAGGAAGTATAACAACTCCTTTCTTAGATAAGATCTGCAGAAGAGATAGATTTGATCACTATTGATGATGATTTGTTATAAAGTTGGTGACATAAAGGGTTATGGTTATTATACTACCTCATCTGCTTCTGGATCAGTTGGATGATTTGCGGCTTCGATTATGAACTTCGCCTTAACATCAGCAGCATTTTCCCTACAAGAAAAAAATTGTAAACGACGATCAACTTCAGTAGGAATTTTGTCGAAATCGTCCCAAGAGCCTGAAATGTACCATATTTGATCACAGAAAATCTGTTTCAGGCTATATGACCTGTTACATAGAGAAACTATGTATCATTTTATGGTATTCGTGGTGAAGTAAACTACTTACTTGTTGAGAACGCCACCTAAGGCACATGGGATGAGAACATCACATTCATGAACAAGCAAGGCATTTGGATCAATAACATCTCCACCTGGAAATTCCTTCAAACTTTCATTGGCCTCTTTGTGTCTCAGCAGAGCTGGGATATCAATCCCATCTGGGTTTTCGATTGCACCTGTGATATCACTAACAGCAACAATCTTACCCCCTCTTTGATGGATGAATCTTGCTGCCCATGATCCCACATTTCCGAAGCCCTAAAAATCGCAAATTGATATCAGTCAAATGGATAGATTCATCTAATGGCATGTTTTCTTATCTTTAGTAGGAATGGTTATGGATGTGCTTACTTACAAAATTAGGTAAGAGATTACAACAAAATTAAGAATCTAGTTTTTGTTTTAATTTCTCTGATTCATCTTCTCTCCTTTTCTATGCCTTTTCCTTTATGGATTAGCAAATGTGCCCTTTTAAAGTATTATTATAGAAGTTTCAAAATGATGTTGGAGAGACCTGTATGACAAACTTTAGATCAGAGATTGACTTCCCATATTCAGCTAGTAAAGACTCTGTTGCAAAAACCACCCCTAGTCCTGTTGCAGCCTCCCTTCCAAGTGACCCTCCAAGATCCTAACCTCAAACATGTACAAAACAAAAATCAGGCACTGTCTACTTCCAACATAATAGGCTTTTAAGCTTTGCACAGATTGACTCCATTTCAATACTTACAATGGGTTTTCCAGTCACAACTGCAGGTGAATGCCCGTGAAACTTCGAGTACTCATCAAGAATCCAAGCCATTGTCTATAACAAAAATAGAGTACTGAAAAGTACTTCGACCTCCCAAAATTAAATAACGTATAAAGTAATGCTATGGACACACATTTTTTCCACTAGAAATCTGTACCAATTGATGTGACAGAGGAAAATTTCAACCGATATTTTGTTAAAGAAAAAGATTCATAGGGAGCAGGATACCTGTGCATTAGTTCCCATGTCAGGGGCAGGAACATCCCTGTGGATTCCTATAAGATCATGGATCCTTTGAGTGAAAACTCGAGTCAAACGTTCTTGCTCACTAATACTCAGTTCCCTTGGGTTGCATCCAATCCCACCTTTGGCGCCACCATATGGAATGTTTGCTACTGCTGTCTTCCATGTCATCAGCTGAGCCAGAGCATTAACTTCATCTGGGTCAACCTTGACAGCATGGAAGTTGATAGTTCAGTAGTTAATACAAGTAAAGATAGTAAGCATAAGAGTTTTTGCTTGTGTCAATCTACAACAAACCTCGATGAAACCAAATTAAGAGTTTTCACAAGAGAATCCGTATAAGAGTCTCATTTGTTTTTATGACAAGAGCTGAGAGTTCCATTCTACTTGTGAACCATAATACACATCATACTTGGATAGAAAAAAGAACCAGCCAAAGTAATCATCTTACAAATTATACTAGGCAAAGAAGTTCAACAAGGAAACATTCTGGAAACCCAAATCAAATTTTGAGAATACAAAGACAAACTATACTAATCAAAGAGATGGGGAAGAAAGGAAAAACCTCAGGATGGTAACGAATGCCTCCTTTCATAGGCCCACGAGCATTATCATGTTGGATTCTAAATCCAACATAGGAGGCTAGAGTCCCATCATCTTTGGGGATTGTACACTCAACCTGAAAAGAGTAACTATATATAAGAACCAAATAAATCAAAAATGAAAGAAAGCAAGAGAAAACACAGATACCAAAGATCATTACTTTGATTTCTCTGAAGGGTATTAAGAGACTCTTCTCAATCTTAGAGTCCAACCCCAGAATTCGACTTGCATGGAGAAAATTACGGTTGGTGGCTGCAAGAGCATTCATGGCTGCCTCAATTACACTAGAAAATTTAACAAGAAATTGAAGAGAGAAAAATTAACAGAAGGCTTAGAAAATGGTACTAGGGAAAGATTGAATGGACTGAGAAATAAAGCTACAATTTTCAAGCTAAGGAAAAGAAAAAACAAAAGAGTAAAAATGGCTTAAAACCGGACTTTTATGCATCGAGTTAGATATTGTATTTTAATGTTGTTGGGAAGTGGCAAATTGGTCTTGTGAGAAGCTGACAATGTCTGACTCTTTTAAATGTAGTAGATAGATAGAGATGATATTGAAGCGATAGAGACAGAGACACCTCATGGGATGGGACACAAGGACGGTTCTTATCCGTGGTTTGTACCATGTATGACTTGTTTGGGATCATGCACAACTTTTTCATGACCTTATGTTGGTTGTTACGATTGTGCCTTTTGACATATGTTTATGTTAATGCTAAATTTTAGCATTTGATGAGAAAAAATATATTTTTAATAATATTGTATATTTGATATAATTTTTAGCATGTTTTATTTATTTTGTTAAATATAATACATGTTAGTATGACTTGTTTGGGATCACGCACAACTTTTTCATGATTTTTTTTTTTAATACGAAATCTTATGTTAGTTGTTACGTTTGTGCCTTGTGACATATTTTGCGACCCCCAATGGGCAAGCTAAATTTTATGTTAATGCTAAAATTTAGCATTTAACCAAAAAATATATATTTTTGATAATATTTTATACTTAACATAATTTTCAGCATATTTTATTTATTTTGTTATATTTAATACATGCTAAATTTTAGATGTTTTGAAATTTACCATATTGCTATTATAACAAGTACTAAACTTTACAATTTTGCCACAGTTATGTTATATAATTTAATATATTGTCATTATAGCATGACTTAAATTTTATCATTTTTCTATTATTTTAAATTTAACATATTGCTATTATTTTAAGTTTAACATATATATATATACACACACTTTTAAATATGGCCAAATTTGATATATGTATATATTTTTTGTTTTCTATTGAGTTTCATTTACAGTTTCATTCTCACTAAATTTCTATAAATTATAGCTCCCAATTTTTTTACTCACAAATCTAATAAAACAAAGAAAAAAAATCAAAAGTGAAAGAAAGCGTAAAAAACCATTCACACTTGCTAAGTGGAGTGGAGTTTTTATGATTAGTAATTATATGGTAAAATAACATGAATTTATAGTAGAAAAGATGTTTTATAAATAAAAATTTTATTTTTTACAATAAATAATATTATTTAGATATAAAATAGAATTATTTTTTTAAAGAAAATAGTATAGTTTTTAGCATGCATGTATTGGAACAAAAACCTTATCGGAGTATCCGTTGGGATAAGAAAATTATCAAACTTAATTTGAAGCAAAAAAAAATAAAAATAAAAAATCAAACCTAATTTAATGATCAAATTTTAAAATAAATCGAATTGGATTGTATTATATTTTAAAAGTTAAAATTTCAGTTATCTCCAAAAAAAAAAAAGGAAAAAAAAAAAAACAACGGTTGGATTGGATTGGTTTTGATTTTGAATTACAAAATTCAAACTAATTTAATTCAATCAAAATAGATAACGTTATACTTTTAGTTATATTCTATTATTTGGATATGCAAAATTCAAAGTAGTTATTTCTAAGCGATTTTATTTGCTTCCATTCAAAAAAAAAAAAGTGATTTTATTTGCTGAAACTTTTTGATTGGCTTGCAAACTAGTTATCCTACATCTCACACTCATGAATTTTGTCGGTTTAGGCTTTACATTACTTCAGTTCTCTTGATTTTGTTTCCAAGTATTGCCTATTTTTAGATTTTACTATTGTTAGATTTAATGACTATTTAACTATAACGTTCATTCATGTATATATAATATATATATACAATATCTATATATATAACTTAATGTGTTTGTTGATCATCCCTAAAATATGTATTTAATTATTAGGTATATTTATGTATCATGTATTTAGCATATTACTAAAAATTTGAGTTTTATACTTTTAATTTATATAATTTTCATGTTTACGAGATGGTCGATGAAAAATAACCTAAATATTTTTTGCCTTGACTTTAAAAATGTCTAGATTTTGTCCCTACATTATGTTTTTGTCCCACTTTAGTTTATGACATTGATATGTCACATTTTGCTACTATGAGTTGTGCTTTTTTTTTTTTTTGTCTCAATTTCGCTTTTTAGTCCTAGTTAAACAATTTTATTGAAAACCATAGATCTGCATCTTACACAATTCCAGGCCCAAAGTACCAAAAATTGAAAGGATTTTGGACACTTATACCTATTTTTTTAAAAATAATACAAAAAATACGACCTCTAAAAAATAATTAAAATTCCGTACGACCTTTGTTGGCATTTTTCTAAATACTTCAGCTAAAAAATGCGGTGGTATTTTCGTAATTTTTACTATCTTTTTCAAAAATAATCTTTTAATATTAAATGGGCCAGATTAACCGTGGCAACTTTATGGCCTAGTGATTGGGCCACAAATGACTAGGCCACTAACATTAGTTGATGGGGCTCGAGCCCCCATACTGACATTTTAGGTTTTTTTTTCATTATTTTAATTTTTTTTCTATTTGTTTTTAATTTTATTCCTTTTTAATATTAGTTATAAATAATTATCAATTTAGTAACTAATTTCCATTAACAAAATTAATCAAATTAGTCATTAGTTTCTTCTAGTTTTTTATTCATTATTTTTATTTTTATTTTTTCTTTTTAAAGTTATCTACATGTAGAAACCAAATTAGTTACTAATTTTCGCTAACAAAATTATTCAACTTGGTCATTTAATAATAATTCCCTCTTTTTTCCCAATTTTATTTTTTTTTCAAATTATTTTTTCTTTTCCTATTTTTTAATTATTTTTCCCTTTCACTTTATTCTTTTTTTTTTTTTTCCATTCTTATGTAAGTAAGTCACATGAAACTACAAAGATTTCTAAAAAACCAGTTTAGTTTTTTTTTAACAGAATACTCTATAGGTAAGTAAGTCGAAAGAAACCACAAAGGTTTCCTGGAAACCAGTTTAGTTTTCTTTTAGCGGAATGTCTTATAGGTAAGTAAATCATAGGAAACCAGTTCGGTTTCCTTTTAGCGGAATGCCCCATACGTAAGTAAATCATAGGAAACCACAAATATTTCTTGGAAACCAGCTCAGTTTCCTTTCAGCAGAATGCACTGTACTTAAGTAAATCACAGAAAAACATAAAAGTTTCCTTTTAGCGGAATGCCATATACATACGTAAATTAGAATAAACCACAAATGGTTCCTGGAAACCAATTTGGTTTCTTTTTAGTGGAATGCCAAATCACAGAAGTTTCCTAAAAACGGGATTGATTTCTTTCTAATGGAATGCTCTGTATATAAGTAAATCACAAGAAACCACGAAAGTATTCTGGAAACTAATTTGGTTTCCTATTAGCAAAATGTCCTTACAGAAAACCACAAAGGTTTCTTTTAGTGGAATGTCCTATACGTAAGTAAATCACAGGAAACCATGAATATTTCTTGGAAACCATTCTGGTTTCCTTTTTACAAAAAGCCTTGTAGCTAAATAAATCAAAAGAAACCACAAAGGTTTCCAATAAACCACTGGAAGCTATCATGGTTTTCTTTTTGTAAAATATCATGTACCTAAGTAAATCATAAGAAACCATAGAAATCATTGTGGTTTTCTTTAGCATAATGCTCTGTAGCTAAGTAAATCACAGGAAACCAATAAGGTTTCTTGAAAACTATTATGGTTTCTATTTTGTAGAATGCTCTGTAGCTATGTAAATCACATGAAACTACGAAAGTTTCATATAAACTATTGTGGTTTCTTTTTCAAATCACAGGAAAATAATGAAAGTTTTCTGGAAACTATTGTAGTTTCCTTTTCACAGAATGCCCTTTAACAAGAATTAAGTGAGACATTGAACAAGGACATCGTAAAATATGATCAAGTTCTCAAATTAAGTAATTATATTTTTGAAGTAAAAACAACAGAAAACTATTTAATATTAATTTAGATTTTGATTTGAAGAATAGCAATAATCAACTTATTTTTTTTAGGAAACCAAATTAGTTTGAACTAGAAACTAATTTGGTTTCTGATTTCTATTTCTTGATTAACTATTGGATTCTAATGACCACAATCAATAGTTGGAAACCAATACATGATAAAAATAGTTTCTAGCTTCTAATATTAATTTTTAAAAAAAAGAAAAAGAAAATGAGTTTTGAAAAATGAATTCAAAAAAAAATACGAAAAAAGGAATAAATAAAGGAAAAAAGACTTAAAATAAATAAAAAAACAAAAGATAAAAAGAAAAAAGTAATAAAGTTCGATGTGAAAAAAAAATTAAAAAGAGAAAATGAAAAAGAAAAAATAAAGAATAAGAAAGAAGATAACAAAGAAACCATAAGAGAACAAGAAAAAAAAAGGTTCAGGAAAAAGAAAAAAAGTTAAGGAAAAAGGAAAAAAAAAAAGAAAAAAAGTTGTAAAGTCAGGAATTGATCCCGTGATGGGAAGGACAAAAAGGACCATGCTAATCGATAGAGCCAACAATATTCCTAGATAATTTTTAACATTTTTTTTATTATAAATGATTTTTTTACAAAAGATGATTTTATTTACGGAAATACCACCGCATAACTTACAATTAAAAGGTGGCCCATTTTCAGAAAAAAGTCATACAACAAGAAATGTATTAGGCCGGGTCGTATTTTAGGCATTATTTTTCTAAAAGTAGTACAACATGTTATTTTCCCAAACTGAAAAATCCCGAATAGGTTAAATTCTCTGAAAAATTCCGGATTGATTTAGAAAAATATCAACTTTTAAAAATTTATTTATAAAAATAATATTTTTAATAAATATTTGGAAAATAACACTTTTTTTCAAAATTAGTATTTTTCAATGGCACTCGAGGTGACCAATTAGGTTACTTAGGGTAACCAATCTAGTTACTTGAGGTAACTGGCTAAGTAACCTGAGGTAACTCGATTGGTTACTTCAAGTATCTCATCAATATCAATTAATAAAAAGTGGTATTTTTCTAAATAATTTTAAAAGTGGTATTTTAATTAAAATCTAAGATTTTTCAAACAATTTCAAAATCTTGGATTTCTCAATTTTTTAAAAAAAATTATCATAAAAAATCAAATTTTCTCTAGATCAAACTGATACAAATAATAGTAATAATAAATATGGCACTAGATCGAGGGACCAAATTCAGATAAAAATATTATTTAGGAACCTAGTCTGTAAAATTTTAGAAATAATAGACCAAAATGATATCTAGGTTATTATATTATATATATATATATTATAGGTTTCCAATCCAATAGGTACTTTTTTTTTACCTATCTATATGTATTTTTTTTCTAGCCATTGGATCATAATCTAATGGCTACCATAATTTGAGTAGTTAGAAAGAAATAATAAAAATAACTTTTGCTATAAAAAGATGTGCGTGATGATTTTTAATTGGACAAAACAATACCTATGAATAAGTTAAAAAAAAATCTATTGGATTGGTACCGATATATATATATATATATATAAAAATCCAAAATCAAAACAAAGAAAAAGTTAATGCCATCCGAAAGGAAGTGAGGTTTTTTCACAAATAGCAATTTTCAAGTTTTTTTTTTTCTTCTGGACTTTTAGTAGTTTCTTTGATTATTATTATTATTATTATTATTACCACCACTACTACAATCATAGAAAATTTAGTGATTTTCTTCAAAAAAAATAAACTCAACCATATAAGTGTGACTAGTTTATGTTAGTTTTTAACTTTTAATTTTTTTTAAAGAAATGGAAATCTGTTATTAATAGAAGAGTCTAGTACAACAACAGATAAAATATGTGAAGGATCTTCCTCCAACCAAATACACTTATCATCTAACCCTAAAATAAATTTTGCTAAACCATGTTCAGCTTGATTAGCTGAATGATACATATGTTCTAACCTAGCTATAAGGAAAAAAGAATGCAGAAGAGACATCCAAAAGGAGGTCACCAAAGACAGTATTGTCACTCTTTGGGTTATTTATATTATTAACTACAACCAAAGCATCAGATTCCACAATGTGAAGGGGTAGACCGTATACTGAGCCCAAATTAAACTTGAATAAACAGCTTTGGCTTCTATATCACATGCAGAGAAATTTCCAACTAGTTTCTTCGAAAGAGCAGCCATAACTTCACCGTGAGAATTTCATATAATAGCTCCTATACCCATTAACCTGCGAGTTTTATCTAGAGCAGCATAGACATTCATCTTGAACAAATCAGGACTGGGTGCTTTCCAATGATGGTGTTGTTGTAAATCTCCTGAAGATGAAATCGCAGAGACTTTTTCCCCTTGTGCTTTCCGATAGAACTGGAGATAATTTTTTGCCTATAGATAAACAATCTCAAGGCTTCTTTATTTTCCAGTATGAAATCGCTGGTTCTTTTCACCCAAATAGTCCACATCAAACATACTAACCATTCCAACTCGAGTTTGGAGAATGAATTGGAAAGCAACCAAAAGATATCTTGAAAACTTAAAAAGTAGAAAAAAGTTGGAAATCAAACAGAAACTCTGAAAGTCGCCACACAGCCTTAGCATGCTTATAATTGAACAGAGCATGCCCAATGGATTCCCAGGCACAGGAGCAGATGGAGCAATTAGCAGAGATAAATATATTTCCTCAATATAAACCTATTGCTACAGACAATGAATTACTAAGGGCCCTCAAAAAAAAAAATCTTCACTTTCGAATGGGGGGATGATGACCAGAATTTCAGCCATATAGAAGTTTCTATGGAAGGATTGGAAGTAGAGGCTTCATCATCTGAATTATTGGCCAACCATTAGGTAGACTTTACAGGGTAGCAGCCATTGTTAGTGTGATCCCCGATATAGCGATCAAGCCCAGGAAATTGACTTAGTGGAATGGTTAAAATTTTATTCACATCATCCATATGAAAGTGAGTTTTAAATAAGGTGATATCCCATTCTCAATCTGGAGTGATAAAGTCAGAGACTTTGAGGCCACAGTTTAAATTCATAGATGCAAAAGGGGCAAAACATCACTCTGCGTCATCAAAACAATTAATATGTCAACCTGAACCTACTTTCATCCTTAGTCCTTTAAGCGAAAGCTCTCGGCCTCATAAGATGTTGTGCAATATTAGAGAGGGTGAATAACCTAGACCAGTGGTGAGGAAATCATTGTGAGGAAAAAAAACATGCCTTAAGAATTTTTCCAGACAAGGAAGCCGGATTATGAAGTAACTTCCTAGCTTGTTTAGCCAATAAAGCTTGGTTTAAATGGATGAAAAATTTGAAACTCATACCACCGTAAAGCTTGGATTTGCACATGAATTTCCAATTATGCCAATGAATCTTGAAACCACTTTTAGATTAACCCCACTAAAACCCTGCCATTAATGACTCTAGCTGTCAACATAATGAGATTGGGAACTTCAAATAACCCATAGCATAAGTTGGAACAACATTCACTACAGCATTTAACAAGATCTTCTTACCAGCTTCTTTTGAGAACTGATTTTCTTGCCAAAAATTAAGCAGGTTCCACACCTTAAGTTTAATGTTACCAAATAAAAAAAATTTATCACGACTACCTAAAGTCGGTGACCCTAAATATTTCTTATGACAGTCACAAAGATTCATATGGAGCATTTGTTGGAATAAGCTCTTAATTTGGGGACTCGTGTTTGGAGAAAAAGAAAGTGCAGACTTCTGGTAATTAATTTCCTGATTTGAAGCTTAAACGTAGGTTTTGAGAACTCGATGAATAGCATGGCAAGAAGAAGCAGTAGTTGTATAAAACAACAAATTGTCATAAGCAAATAGTAAATGTGATAATGTAGAAGCAGTCTTGGCTATTGAAACCCCAGAAAGAGTTCCTAAATCATGTTCCTTTCATAAAAGACTAGACAAACCTTCAGCACAAACGAGAAATAAGTAAGGTGATAGAGGATCTCCTTCCTGAATTCCTCATTGAGGCATCACATGCCCAATGACCTTGCCATTGATGAGGAAAGAAAATGAGACTGAACGTAGACACTTCATAATCAATCGGACAAATCACCAGCACCTTTGAGAATTTCTAATAGTGCTGAGATAATGTGAGAGCTGATTATGTCCCAATTTCATTGATAGAACATTGCAGACATTCTATCCAAACCAGGTGACTTGTCAGGGCCCATTTGATTTTAAAGCATTAAGTACTTCATCAGGAGTAAAAGCTGCAGCAAGGAGTGATTTCTATCATCAATAATGGTTGGAACAGTAGTGGAAAGCACGTCTTCAAGGACATTGTCATTAATAGGATTTCTACAAAATATCTGTTGGAAATAATTAGTCACAACATTCATAATGCCTTGTTCTGATTCCACGTCTTGCCCTGCTGCATTGATTCTTCGTGTATTTGCTTGAGCATGGAAATACTAGGTGTTAGAGTCTCCTGATTTCATCCAAGAGCTGTATAATCTTTGATGCCAGTATGTTTCCTCTTGGGATAGTAAATCATCAAGGATATTCTCCAAAGGTCTTAATTCCAAAAAATGGGCTAAGCTTGTGTCATCTGAATTTGATTAGGCATGTACGCTATTTTGGGCTCATTCAATTCTTCGTTTAAAGCCACCAAATTTGTCACGATACCATTTTGTTACACATAAATCAATATTAGCAATAACTTGCTCCAAGGCATCTTGCCCCACAGGGTGCTTCCAAACACTTTTGGTGATTTCATAACTTTCCGGTTCATCGAGCCATAAAGCTTCAAAGCGGAACCTGGATTATTACCAAGTAGTACTTACTAATTGAGGTGATTAAGAGACCAGATTCACTCGCAATGCCCTATGGTCAAATTTATAAAAATCAAGGTGCTCCACCATATGTGTTGCAAATAAGGAATATCAACCAGATTTTTCCATCGCGCAATCAATACGTTCCTTAATATTTCGTCCGTATGGGCTCTTGTGCCCCATGTAAGATTGTTTTCAATAAAATCTAAAAGGGAGAGCTGGCAGAGATTCAGCATTTGGCAGAAGGCGTCAATTAAAGGTTCAGTTCTATTAGGGCCACCAAGTTTATCTTGTGGAGACAGGATCTCATTGAAGTTCCCCATTACCAGCCATGGTTCTAATGGAGAAACATGATAAAAACTTTGAAGAAGGGTTCATGTACGTTGTCTATTAACAGCTTTTAGTACACCATAAAAACAAATAAAGTGCCATTTGGGTCCTCTATTATACACTACATAACAATCTATGTGATTTATTGAAAAGGATAACAAGGGTTACGTCAATATTGTCTTTCTGTAGTAAATAAATCACCACCTGGACCGACTCTCGGAATTTCTAGACCATGAGTAACATTTAAAATATTACGAAATATAGATACAGACCTGAACTTAAGTTTAGTTTCCATGAGAAACAGAACTTGGGGTGTTTTCTCTTGGACGAGCAAACGTAGATGATGGAATGCACTCGAGCTCCCCAGACCCCATACATTCCAACTTAGGATAATCATTGTTCTTGGCAGAGTTGCAAAGCAACCTCTGTCAAATCATTTGCAATGTTGTTTGTTGGAGACACGATCTGGAATTGTCTAAGGCAGATCCCTTCTTTTCTATACACTTAAAAACATGATGAGTAGTGGTTCCTGTGTCAATCATCTGGCATTTGAAACTGGCTCATGGTGGAATATTCTCATCAGCAATGCGGTGTTTGGCTTTTCTAGTGGAATCCAAGAAAGATACTGGTGTTGTTTTTTTCGGGCCAAGAGTTGTATTTGGGTCCATAGTAGAAAGGACCTGTAAAGAAATATTTAGCACATGGAGAGCGGTTGAATTTTGTAGTTGGTGATCATGTGTAATAGTTCCCGAATTTCTTTGAGCAGAGGAATTTTGCACCAAAGTTACAGTTGAAGTAGGCCGACCGGTAATTGCACTGCCAAAAAGATCTGCCAGGATGTGGCATCGCTCCGACAAGAGATGTTCAGCGTCACCAATTTCTATTTCTGAAGCAAAAGTTAGAATAGGAAAAGGGGTTGCCAGAGGCATGTATGTGAGGGATGGACTAATGGTGTTACGGGCCAGCCGAGTGATATCAGTTTTGTAGCGGTCCAAACCAGCAGGTCGTGATGATGTACCACGCATCCAAAGATTATAAGGGAGGCTATGTACAATTCCAGTATCTTCTAACACTAGAAATTGAATACAATGATTAAAGCTATAGCCCAGAAGGCCACAATGGTAGCAGAAATCATACAGCCTTTCATATTTGAATTCAACCCATAGTTTATCAGAGAATCTGGGTAGTTTAATCATCTTTCCCCAAAGTAGAGGCTTGGAAACAGCCAAGGAGATATGAATACGCATATATGGACCCCAACCTTCCAATAAAGATGCTTCATCAACTTCAATGAAATCACCTAACTAGTCCCCTAACATTTTCCCCAGTGCCTTACTCTTGCTCATGAAGGGAAGACGGTGAATTTGGATCTAGAAGGGAGTAGCATTCAAAGATTTAGTAGAGATGGAACTCATGGCTTCGGGGATTCCTAGAATAAGAGGATGATTGTTAAAATGCTATAGCTCTCCTAATATCACCCCTCGAAAATCACAACACAGCCAAACTGGAACATGAAGACATCATATTGCATTTCCGTAACCAGGACTCTTAGCTATTGTTAGCCCAAGATTGACTACCTAAGAGGGGGTGAATTGAGTTTTAAAACTTTTGCGAAGACTTTTCAACTATGTAAAATCATAGACCACTATTTTGAAATTTTTAAGCTAAATCAACATTAATAGCAAACATATAACAATAATAACAAATATATTAAGCACACTAAATATCAAGCACTCAAATAAATAGCTTACAATAAAGTAAAGAGTGTAGGAATAGAGAAAGTGCAAACTCGATTTTTACGAGGTTCGACAAACACGACGGTTTGTCTATGTTCCCAGCCCTCGGCAACTTGCTTTGAGCTTCCACTATTCGGATCAAGATTGTGGGCTTAACTAACTTTTTTACAAACGGAGTGAATTCTTCTTAGGCATACCCTAGCTTTTACAATAGTCTTGACTCCGGCTCTATCACGTCTAACTTGGATTGTTTTGACTCCGGTGCCAATCCTCACCTACACGGATTGTTTAGACAATGGTGCCAATCTCACTAACTTACGGGTTGTTTAGACTCTGGTGACAACCTCATCTACACTCGGGTTGTTTAGACTCCGGTGACAACCTCACCTAAAACAGATTGTTTTGACTCCGGTGGCAACCTCACCTCACAAATATAATTTAGTTTTTGTTTGATGGAACACTCAACTAAAATCTCTCTCAAAGATAATACAAGGTAAGCCTAGAGAGAATAAATGAGAACACAAAATATAATCTAGTTTGGCTCAATAGATTTTTGTGAAAAAGTGGATTTAAAAGTTTGGTTCACAAAAATTGATTTGAACACTTTAAAAATATGATATAAGCAATGTAAGAATGTTCAAAGATTGTTTCAAGTATTAGAAAAGCTTCTATTTATATACTTGAATAAAAACTAGCCGTTTATAACCGTTTGACAGACATTCTGTCACTTTCGGTAGACCGAAAGTGTGTTTTCGGTCGACCAAAAAGACTAGCTGTTGGTAGTACGGTTCTAACGGTCGAATCTGAAAATTACTGAAAAATTGTGCAGAAGGAATCGGTAGACCGAAAACTTTTTAGGTAGACCGATTCTATCCGAGAGCAAACTTTGAATTTTATTTCAAGTCTTTTTCAATTATTTTCAAAATGTAACTTTATAAATTGATTTAGGGGATGGCTACGGTAGGGGCGTCCCTACGTAGGGTCATGCCTTAATTATCGTTGGATGGGAATCTGTGGGGAATAACGAGAATCTGTGGAGAATCTATTTATATACAGATTCACATCCAACAGTGAATAGACAGGGCCCTATGTAGGGGCGCCCCTACTGTAGACGCGCCCATTGATTTATTATATAATATAGGAACTATAGAAATTCATAAATCAATTTAAAAGCTTGTGTAAAATAAATTTCATATTTTAATTGGAGATAAATAAGTTTGACAATTTTGCTTTGAAAATTTCCAATTTTATGAAAACTTTGAGCCATTAAGATCATATAATGTGTAAACAAGTATTCAAATATAAGAACTAAGTGTTTAACCTTTGTTGATCTAAGTCTTGTATTCTTGATCTTTATCTTCAAGCTCTTTCCATCCATCTTTAAGCTTGGTTCTAATAAGTCCAATATACATCCATCTTCAAGCCTGATTTCTTGATTAACTTGAGTTAGAACTTTTAAAGTTATTTCACTACACACTCAAGTTAAATCATTAGTACTAAATTAAATATTTGTTATCTTCAAAATAAGAATGAACAAGATTGAAACATCAATTTCTCAACAAGGACATTATAACGACATTTCCAAAGATCAGCCATGGATTTCTTAAAAGAATATTTGTTAAGAGGTTGAACAGGTATAACCTTGCCAACCAGAGTATATGTAGGATTGATAGAAGATTCGCCAAGATCCTTCTCAGTGACTTGCTGAACAGATTTTTTTCCTTTTCAATGAGGGACAAGGAAAACTCAAGATCATTCACAAAATTATCCATTGGAGAAACGGACAGTGTTAAATAATACAAAGGGTTTGCTATGGTACGATGAGATGATTACTAGGAAAAATAGGAATAATGATAAAAAGGAATAAGACGGAGAAAGTGGAAAAACTTCCAAGAAGGAAGACAAAAGGAATAATAACTTACTGACTGCTACAGAGCAAAAAGCAAAAGAGCGGACTTCTGATTAGGTTAGTCTTTAACTTACTAGGTTAGGTTTTGTAAACAAATCTCATTTAATTGGAAAAAAATTAGAGATATATTTTGAATTTTATAATAAAAAAACTGCTATAAATAAAACTTTTTTAAAAAATACATAGATAACTTTACAAATAACTATTGAGCTTACTTTCCCTTTTTTCTTTTAGTAGATTAAGATATCTTTTGGAAACAATTGACTGAAAAATTTTACTTAGTATATGAGTTTTCTAGTCTCTTTTTTCTTCCATATTTACGGCCATCTGACATAATTTTCAAATATTTTTTAGGGCTCAAAAGTCACGTTTAAATGTGTGTGGGTGAATTCTCTTAAAGATTCTTTTATTTAGATGACCTTTCTTTGCAAGCATGGACTTACTAACCATTTTAGGAATGTCTTAGCGAAATAAAAATTATTCCAAAGAAAGTTTTCAGTATCTCTATAATTTAGTTTCTCAAGTTATCACTTGTTATTCACCTATTGAAACAGAACAAATTCATGCTTACTTTCCTAGAATTATTTGAAACTAAGGACTACAATATGGGCATTCATTTTAAGCAGCACTAGTAATAAAATTGCATAATTAGAAATTTAGAATTGCATCAACAGTCATCCATTTGTATGGCTCATAATATAAGAACTCATATCGGGTCAACGGAAAGTAATGGACAACCCTGAATAGCATTTTTTTCTTAACAAAAAATTTCCACTTAATATACGAATACAAATATTAAGCGGGCAAGGTCTGTCTGGGCGGTTTAGGATAATCTCTCTTTAATCAATTCTTGGTAAAATAAATTTTGTCATGGCATCAATGCTTGCACTCTCAAACATGTCAAAGGAGTAAACAAAAGGGTTGCCCTTAAAGAAATTTGGACTTTGGTCAAAGCTTGACGACAGATCTTGTGCCAACGTTCACCTGAATCCAATATCATGATGTCTGAGAGTATAACAGCCGTTAAATACAATATTAATTAACGGTGAAAGGAAAATAGCAAAGATCTAAAGACTATTGCGAGTTAGTTGTGTTTTATTTATTGTATTGAATTCCCCATCTCAATGTAAGTAAAAAATAAATAAATAAACCTTACTTTTTAACTGTTTGTTCAGTTTATATATTGTAATTTAGTTATTATTAACTTACAATAAATTTATACATTATCTAAATCAAATACTAATTTCGGCAATTGAGAGGCTTTTAAGTTTTAAACTTTAAGGATATATTTGAATATTTAACTTGAATTTAAAACTAATTAAAATTAATAGCTAAAAAAACAAATATTAACAAAATAATTTAAGAAATGTGAAAACTTATAAATATTATGCATTTATTTATATATACATTTATCATTTTTGAATAAATTTTAAATTTGAACTTTTTTAAAATATATAGATTTAAATTTTAAAGTGCATTTTAATAAACATAATGGTCAAAATTGATGTTTGACTCAAAAAGGGTATAATTTTATTACAAATTCTAAATATGATGATCAATAATGATAATAATCAAAATGCAAGGTATAAACTAAACAAACAATCAAAATACAATGTATAAAAATATAATTATCTTATAAATTAATAATTAAAAATATAAGTTAAAAAGAAGTCTCAATACACTTACAATACTATCTATGAGACTTCTTTCTACACGAAGGTACTTTTTTTATTTTATATATATTTTTTAAGTTAGCATATAATCTATATTTCTATAGTGTGTATAAATTGGCAATTATTATATCCTGTAATAATACTTGTATGATCAGTGCACTGGCGTCATGAGCCATTTTCTCTACTCTTTTCTTTTCTTTTCTTTTCTAACTAGGCAGAGTCCTTTTTTCATCTTCTTCTAACCCGCCAGAGAGGGAGATCTTTTGAATCCTAGGAAATTTTTTTTTTTCCGTTGTATTTTTTAATAATCCTTCTTTCTATTCGGGAAGGCATAATTCTACCTAGATTTTGATCTGTATTAGTTTTGGTTTTTTTCCCTATCATTGGTCTACTTAGATTTAGATCTATAGTGGTTTTGGATGGATCTTATGTTTTTTATCCTTTTGGTGTAGTTAACATCAAATTCTTTATTATTTCTGACTCAGATTTGGATAGTTTGCATAATGATACTTGCTCTCCAATAGCATTTGGATTCGAAACGAGAGACGCTAACAATAGAGATTGAGTAGAGGACATAACAAGCCAATAAAATTGGAAAGAAATATTGAAGCGCACAACAATGATAATCCTTATGAATCCCTTTATTTTGGGTCACTTTCGCAAAAATCCTAATATGCAAAGTTCCCATTGATTTTAATTTGTTTAATATGGATGCCTTCTACCTAAATATATTGTACGATCTTTCTATTATTAGTCAAAACATTTTTCCTTCTAAAAAAAATTATTGGCATCATATTTATCGTTAAAAATAATGAGAACAACTTCGTTACTAAAGTCTTTTATATCTTATTTTTCTTGAAGACGTCATTTAAGCAGTAGCCAATAGCCAATATCTAACCATGTTAATTTTTTTAAGGAAAGGATAACTTGTTTGAATTAAATCTTAAATAATATATATTAATGTGCTTTATTACTCGTTATCATTCCTCTTTTCTGTTTTCTCTTTTCTCTTTTCGCATCTTCTTTTTTAATTAGAGGAACTATATTTGCACCCTAAATGGCATAAAAGCATCCCTAATCTAAGCCAATCCCATTATAAATTTTAAAATTTGTACGTTTTAGCATTGACACTCTTTATCATTCTTAAAATATTTCTCTTCTTGTGCATCTCAATAATTTTGGCACCCCTAGATCATGCACTTTTTTTTCATTTTTTCTTAAATGAAAAAGTACAATTATTACCCTTAATATTGAAAAATGATTTTGAAAACAATTCAGTAGATCAAATATCGTCATTCAACTTTGTGTTTTCATATATTAAGTAGAGTGTATATTTTTCTTTGCTGCAAAACAAAAATAGAGGGAGTGAATCTGGCGTGTTTTAGCAGGAAAAATGAAAAACAAAAAGAAAACAAGAAACAATATGATTTAAATGCAAGATGCTGAGAATTGAACAGTACCTTTGAATTTGCAATATGAGCATTTGTAAGATTAATAGAATTTGGGTAAGTATTTTAATAAATATCTATATACAAGGTTGAGAATTAGGATCTCTTTTCGCCAATTCATTATGATGATGTACCTATTTGGATCACCTTAATAGTCACACAGTTAGCCTCCACTAGGTCTCCGTTGTCACTGAACGCATCTTCTGCAATGATTTTCTTTTCAAAATAAACTATATAGTAAATAATTCTTTTTTTGTCGATATGTTTTTGCCCCAATTAAAATTTATCTCTTACAGACAATACACAAACTCTTGAACTCAAAAGGAACACACGAACTCTTAGTACAAATACACCTTCCTCCCACACAGATCATATATGTGTCAGACTAAATAATATAAATAATGATTTGGGTTCTACTTTCTAAATCCTCACTATAATCCTCAAATAGAGGTAGAAAAATGATTTGGGTTCTACTTTCTAAATCCTCACTATAATCCTCAAATAGAGGTAGAAAAATAGGCGTGCCGGCCCAGTCCGACCCACCCATAACAGACTCAAAGGGGTGGACGGAACGGGCCGTCAAAAAAAGCAGCCCGTCCCATAAAAGAAAAAATATAGCTCGGCCCAGTCTACAGGGCTCCTAGGCGGGTCAGACCGGGCCGGGTCGGCCTGTTTCAGTCCGTGCTTGGCCCGTTTCTTTTCTTCTTTTTTTTTACAACAAGAGCCCATAATTCTGGGCCCTAAAAAAATTTGCAATAACAAAGGCTCAGAATGGACCCTAAAAAAATGGACTGGCCCACCGGGCTGAGATTTCCAAGTCCAGCCCAGCCCTAGGGGTCGGGCCACCTCTATCCTCAAATTATGAAAATTCTTCATTATTTTTTAATAAAAAATTAAATAAATAAAAGTTAATATGGATTAGAGGTACGACGTTTGTGGAGAAAGTTTAAAGGATGTTTTTAATTGTAAGTGGGCTTGTAATTATTAAGAGTAATTAAAAGGGTTTTATAATTCCAAAACAACCCCCAAAATTTACAATTAGTAAAATTTACTTTCCCGACCTGTTAATATTTAAATTTTTTCACATTATGCTCTGATTCTGCCTCATTATAATGGCAGAATCATAATTTTTTTTTCATATAGATTGGAAACCGCAATCTACTTGTAGAAACATTAGAAGCGTGCAAATTAAATTGTTTTGAATATTCCTTAGATTAATTCGTTAACTTGATGTTTTCTATAGGTCCATCTATTCGACTATTATTAGACCGTAGTGATTTAATGACATGAAAGATGAAATGTAATCTAGATCATTATATGCAAATGCAGTGGAAAATATTTTTATCTTTTCTTTATATGTCTTTGCAAAATTGAATATCGGCATATTAAGACTACATTTTTTTTTTTTTGGTGATCAATTCTTTTGCGTGTGATTATAGAGTTTCTAAAAATCATAAATCATTTCTCTATATGAAGGATTCACTTTTTTTTTTTTCACAAATGCTTTGTCTTCTTAATACAAATATATATAATATATATGAGTGATGTTTTAATGGAGATTTTTATTTTTATTTCATAGATGAGTATCTAATTTGAGCCAATAAATTTTGATCTGATGTGTATAATAATATTAGTAATTTTACTTAAAAATTTTATTGTAATTATTACATATACAAATATAGAAAATTATTTAAAACTTAAAAATGTGCAATTTACTTGTGACGTAATGAGTTAGATAGTTTTTTTTCTCATTCCTTTTCCTTTTTTTTTTTTTTCATTCCCATTTATACATGTATGATTTTATTTCTTTAAAAAAATGTAAAATTGGGGGAGGAAAAAAACTTATGCCTATTACTTAATATTATAATTATTAAAAATATCTTTCAAATGTTCTAGATTCATGATGATCACACTACTTAGTATAGTGCTATTACCTCATACAAAATAGTTCTTTCCTGCAACATTATTTGAAAAAACCATCAAAATACATCTTATTTTTCCAAAGATCCATGAACAAGACTAATATATATATAAACATAGTTAATGGAAAATTCTTCAAAATATTATGTTAGTCTAGACATTTATTACCGATACTAAAACATATCAAATAATTAGGCTAAATAATTATTACATCATAAACCCAGGTGACTTCAACTCACAACTATAGGATATCCAATTACAACTTTTTTTAAAAAAAAAATGTATATTATATGTCTAATAGGATTATATGGTAATATGAATATTTGCGAATATTTGCTATATTTACTCTGCAAACTACAATAACATTCAAGAATCTAAATATAACTTTTGATTTGTAGAACTCTAGAAAGAATATAATTTATTCAATCCTAATATTTGTCTCGTATGAAAATGATAACATTCATCATAAATTTGTTCATACAGGACTATAGACACATTTTTGAAGTGATTGTAAAATATTATATTCTTTTTGGTTCTATATGACTGCATAATATTAATATTCTAGTTTGACATTTTGTCTCTTCATTTTTTAAAAAATATAAATTTCTAGCTACTTTTTTTTTCTTTTTTAAACGAAGCAACAAACACATATTAAGTGAACTATTTTCTTTTCTTTTTTTTCTTCAAAAAAAAAAAACATTCTTTGAAGGGGAAAAAAAGGGGAAAAAAAATTTAAGGAGAGTATGTGGGATTCTCCGAAAAAATAAATTAAAAAAGAATGAGAATATATGAGTATGACTTACTATAATAGGGTTAAAAAAATATACCCGTCCATGTAGCAAAACCAAAAGTCTCCATTAAAAACTCTCCCTATATATATGTATATATTTGTTTTTTTTTTTTTTTTAAAAAAAAGAGGAGTTTAACTAATGACTTCCACTTATTACAAATTAAAGGAAAATACTATTACCCAATCCGTACCCCACCTCATTGAGGATCACGGGTTTTTACGCATACCCCCAATATGAACTCTCCATATATATATATATATATATATTACATTTTTTATGTAAAACATTTCTGCTAAGGAGTGTGGAAAAAGATTTGTTATTTTTCAATGTCATGTTTGGGTATTAATATAATTTTTATTAATATTTTTTAAAGAAATAATAATATTCATTGAAAAAAGATGAGGAGAACAAACATAGGTCCCTTGAAAATTAGGATACCTTTATGTCATTTGGGGTGGAATATCTTTTAATTATTTCCTTGTATGGAAATATCCTTATATGAAACTATATTAAAATACATATATGAATCGAAAAATAAAACTCTTTCTTTCCACACGTCTCAAATTCCCCCGGTTTTTTTTAAAAAAAAAAAAACCATTGTTTAGCTTCTGTTGTTGATAAACCTAGGAAAATGATGTATATCATTAAAAAAATTAACCTAGTTGAAAACCCATTGGTTAGGCATTCATGATAAATGGTATATTGCAATAAACTTAGAAAAAGAATCAATTAAAAATCAATTTGTTGAAAAGAAAAAATACATATCACTTGTGGCTAGAATGATTAAATTTTTTGGATCTCACCTTATTTATCATTTTTTTCGGTACACCCGACATGGGAAATAAGTTGTCACTTTCAATTAGTGAATTGAGATATACTACAAGCAGATTTAATAACATTCACAAATTATATAGTGACAAATTATTGTCATATTAGGTGATATTTAAATTAAAAAAAATTCAGGATGAGATATTTAGGGCATGTTTGGCACTGTTTTTTATTTTTTGTTTTCAGAGTTGTGTTTTCAGAATTGAGAACAAAAACTGTTTTATAATGTTTTCAGAAAATAATAGATGTTTGGCAAATATTTTTTAGAAACATTTTTTAGGAAAAAAAAATTATATGAATATACAAAATCATATTTGTATTATAAAAAAAATATCTAGAGAGAAAAAGTAATGAAAGATAATAATAAGAAAGAAAGTGATAAGAGAGAATAAGGAAATAAAAAGTGTTGAGAAAGATAGAAGAAAAAAAATTAATAAAAACACACAAGAAAGAGAAAGTGATAAGAATACATGGGGATAGAAAATAAAGAGAAAAAAAGTTATAAAAAACAAAGTAGCAATAGAGAATGAGGAGATATAATGTGATTAAAAAAATGAAAAGATAGATAATGATGAGAGAGAAAGTGATAAAATAAAATAAAGAGAGAGAAAATAATGAGAGAGAATAAGGAGAGAGAAAATGATGAGAGAAAATGATGAGAGAGAATGTGGGATGAGAGAATAAAGAGAGAGAATGAGGAGAGAGAAAGTGATGAGGGAGAAAATTATGAGAAAATTTGTATATGAAAGTCATATAAAATTATTTTTATTTTTTTTTTCAGAAAAAGAAAAGATTAAGAAAACGCGTTGAAAACAACATTTTGTTGTTCTCTGAATTTTCTATTTTCTTTAACTCTGTTTTTAAAAATTGTTCTTAGAGAACAATGCCAAACACCCTTATTTGTTTCCAGAGAACAATTTTCTGTTTTTAAAAACAAAAAACTGTTTTTTAGTTATGATGCCAAACAACCTCTTAGTGTTATCCTAAATTTTTTTTTTTGTATAGGAGAATTTACATCTTGAGGTCTACTAAGCCTCTGATAATGAAAAAAATGACTCACTCATAAATATTTTCAAAACTAACCTTCATTGCCATGTCACACTAGTAAACCCTAAAATACATTCTTTTCTAACACATCTTAAATTACTTCTGCTATCGTCGGTCCCAATCCCAATCTCGGTGGTGCCTCTGCTCGACTAGATTCGAAGAATTTCAATCATGGTCGAACTTATACTGCTGCCTCTTCCGGCCATTCGAATCTATTTTCGACCGTTGGCTAGAGATTTTCAACCCTAGTTGAAATTTTTCGACTAGGGTTAAGCCACTATTTTGACTGATGTTTGATTAAGGTCGAGCCAATGTTCGACCGTAGTCGAACAATCTCGACCCAGGTAGAACATAGTTGGCCATCTTCTGGCCCCGCCTCTTTCATTTTCGACTTGGTCAAAAATTTTTGACTAACCTCGAGTTGTGGGTAATTTTGAAATTCCGAAATTTTTATTAAATGAAATGTTCTAATTTTGTGAATGGTTTATAAGCTCTCTTTTTTTTTTTCATCACATGCATTACAAGCGGTCAAAATTGATAATAACCAGAATTATTTTTTTTGTTCTTTTACTATTTTTTTTCTTCAGGCATATTTGTCCTTTTCTGTGTGCATGCAGTTCTATAAATCTATGTTTTAGTTTTTTAATAGTTAGTTTTCTCTTGACTCTAATAATGTGGGTCGAATTTTAGAAAGACTACGTAGCTAGATCGATACACTTCATAGGTCACACAAAATAGATAAAGGATCATGATCCCTAGTAAACCTTGACGAATATAATTTACGAAGACAACTAATCTTGAAAAAGAAGAAAATACACAATAGGAGAAGTAAAAACAAGGTATAGAGTTCTCAAATTTAATAATAAGTGGAAAAGTAATAAATGGCTTGAAAAGAAACTTCTTATGATTTTGTTTTTTTTAATGATCAATTTTAGAATTAATTAACCTTGAAAAGGTGTGAAAAAAATAAAATATTGAAAATTTAATTTTATGAGGGGTTGATTTAGAAAATTCGTGTGAAAAACAAAAAAAGAAAAAAGACGAGGACAATATAGCCACCTTTAAATCAATCCAAAAAGAAGGATGTAAAATCAAGATTGTAATTAATAATTTGATTGGATCTTAATATGACATTAATTTTGTGTTGAAACCTCATCCATAGAGATATGGTTGAAGAAAGAGGTAAAAGTTATGTATTTTTTTTTTTTAAAAAAAAAGAAAGTGGACTTAACTAATGACCACTTATTACAAATTAAAGGAAAATATATACTACTACTCAATCCCCACCTCATTAGGGCTAATAGATTTAATAGATTTTCACGTCTATTCCTGGTGTGACTCGAACCTAGGACCGAGATCTGAAGTAGTGAGTGCTCTTACCACTTGAGCGAACCCACTTCGTTAGGTAAAAGTTATGTATTAATTACAAATGTAACTATCTATATATATATTAAGCCTGGAGCAGAGAGAGTGTAAAAACTCTGATAGTTTCTTTGATCACCATTCTATTTTTAAAATTTTTAGAAAAATTCTAATTTTTTCATGATATGATTGGTCCTATTATTATTTTTCTTTGCTA
>JXTC01000029.1:1153511-1189380 GCA_002914845.1 Trema orientale | reverse complement strand
GTATTCATAAATAAAGAGGAAACGAAGAACCAAGCAAGTAAATTACCATAGGAGAATGCTAAGGACAAATCCTGTCCTATTTAGCACCATATACTCATAGAAGATGCGGGACTTCTCACAAATTGATATACGGTCCCACGTCTCTATTAGTTTTGTTGCTTAGCCATAGCATGCTCGACGTTAAAGCATAACAAATGAATTCAGAAGAAACATGAACGGAACCAAAAAGTTGTAAACTTCCAACAAAGAACTTAATACTAAAGCATTCTATCTAAACATACTGATCTTCAACCCGGTTAATTGAAAAAAAAAACAGCCTTGC
This sequence comes from Trema orientale, assembly GCA_002914845.1. Taxonomy (NCBI): domain Eukaryota; kingdom Viridiplantae; phylum Streptophyta; class Magnoliopsida; order Rosales; family Cannabaceae; genus Trema; species Trema orientale. The sequence continues at coordinate 1,189,058 of JXTC01000029.1, read as the reverse complement.
TTAATGCTTTTCATCCTCGTTCGGTAACCACTAACTTAGACATATATTGGCCTATAAATAGAACCCAAAATTGTGTGGGTTTTTTGCAATTTTATGTATGAAACGTATGATTTCAAGATCTTCTTGTGATTTCTTCAGCTTATATATACCAAACTTTTCTCTACATTGTACCTATTAAGAGAAAGTTCAGGCAGATATCCTCGATGGCTGAGATATGAAGTCCATTTTGCCATAACAAATTACAAGCTCTTTTGTTTGCTTCAAACATTTATAAGTGCTACCAAAATCTGATCACTCTCATTATCTAATGAGAATACTAACAAAACAATTACATAAGCCAAGCACACGGTCACAGAGGCAGGTTTCACAACCACATAGAAAGGTACAAATCTTGTAAATTTCTTAATATGGTTTTGCAATAAAGACTTTACAAAATGTTACGACGATGAAGATGTGAACCCAAATTTTAAGTACTTAATTACAATTACATAATCATCTTCAGTGTTCAAAAAAACCAATCATTTGCATATAATTTTTTTTTTTTTTTTTTTTTTTTTGAGTTCATTTGATTGATCAAATATTTTTAATAGATTGACTGTCTAAAAACCGGAGTCTTCATTTATTCCCTTATTGACTAGGACTTTAGAATATCGCTGAGACCAAATCAAACCAAAGATGATAGTAATCCAAACTCTCTAATTTGGATAAATTGGATTTAGTAAAATATCAAATGAGTTTGACGCGTAGCAGGTAATGGAAACAATAAAATAATGGTGTCTTTGGCATGTAATATAACTAATTTGCTTTATAATACACCCAAAGATTTCTACAATAAGAACTTTGTTCTCCCTATTAACAAAGGATTTAGTTTCGTTGCAACCAAAGGAATCATGTTGGCCTTTCAGTCTGGACTTGCATTTTCTTGGCCACCTCGCTGGGTGCATTTATATACTAATCAAAATAAAGCTCAAAATTATAAAATCACTTTCCTCCTAAGCCGAAAGTCGTCATCCTCTCTCTTTTCTCAACTTTCGAACTACCATGGTAAAACTCTCTCTCTCTCTCTCTCTCTCTCTCTCTATATATATATATATATATGAATTCACAAAGGTGATCACTTTGATTTTCAGGCAACAATCGGGAGAGGGAAGGTGGTGATAGTGACAAGGCATGTAGAGAGGCCGAGGAGAATTGTAGCGAATCATCATCATCATCATCATCATCATCACCACCATCACCACCACCACGTTCATCACACCATCAAGAGAGAGGTGATTCATTTTAGGCATGGTGCTGATGGTAAAAGATTCACTAATAGGAGAGCTGAGCTCCTTCAGTACTCTAAACGACTTCGGGAGTCCGCAAGACTACCGGCACTCACACCTTTACTCCCAGTGCCTATTTCATCCAACAACCACCAGTATCCTGAAAACAAAGTACCACCCTGATTCTTTTCTTACATTAATAATCACTAATACTAATCAATTTGAAAAAATAAGTCAGTTTAAGGAACTGGGTAACTTTCAGAATACTAGCTTGGCTTCAGCTTTAGATTTCGACATTTGATTGAAACCTCTGTTTTGTGTTCTTTACACAGCTTGTCTATGCGTTGTTCTTCAGAAGAATGTTGATCTTATGTGTAATATAGTTGCAGTTCTTGTTTTTTGGTAGGCTGTCAATGCTCGAAGAAAGCCAAAAGATGGTGGAACCCCAACTTGCCTCGGCAACTGTAAACTAACGATTCCAAACTTTTTCAAACTATTGAGTTTCCAAGTAAAGAAAAAGAGGACCAGGAAGATGAAAAACAGTGCATCTACAAGCAATAAGATAAAAGCAGCTCTAACAAGCTTAGAGGTAATAACGAGTCAAATTTTCATGAAATATTGATGACATTTTCCCCTCTACTTTTCCTTTTCTTTTTTTCTCCTTTCTTCTTTTTCTTTCTTTTTTTTTTTTTTTTTTTTAAGGTGGCTTATCAGAGTTTGAGAGTATCTAAATGAAAAACCCGCTTACAGGGGCAAAAGAAGCACAGGTTCTTTTCTAAACTGCTTTCAACATCAACAAAGCTTAGATGAAGCTTTAAGCCTTTTACCTATATCTCATTAGCTGAAATAGAAGAATAAGGACGACGAAGAAGAAAAAAGAATCAGGATGAAGAAGAAAGCAAGATCGGAAGTTCTATAAAAACCTACAGGTTTGAGTAGGACACAAACAGTCATGACTCTGAGCTCCTTGCTGATTTTTTTCCCCCTAATTCAGCAAGACATTATCATTATTGTTTGAGTTCAGCCTTGGATGACTACAAATTAGTTAAGGAAAATTTCTGTCATGTGAGCACCATATTGTGCATTTAAATAATGAGCCAGTTGTCCCATGAAAGGAAATGATACTTTACATTTGGTGATACATAACATAATTATGTTTGCAAACGCAGAATTTCAGTACCTAAAAAGGTAATACAATGTTGTATTACAAAGAGGCATAAAACTTTATCACCGAGTATGATTACAAAATTTTCTTAAATGCACCAAAGACATTTTATCTGCAACCTTTGGTGACAGCAAAAAATTGCGTACCTAGTCGGCATAAAAACTCCACACTCGTGTTAGTTTGCAAACAAAAATAGCTGATGACCACAATAAGATCATCAACTTTCTCATATTTTCTCTGAAACTCTACTTTCTAAACAAAATAGGTGATAATTGTAGAACCTGTTGTTAAATTGAAGTTGTACAATTTGAGATTTCCAGCTAGTAATATAATACACCCTGCATTGCAGCCGGGTAGTTTGAGTTCAGCAAGTTACTTGTCTAAAGCTGAAAAATCTTGACCATGTTCGGAGATGAAGTTTTATCAGGATCTCTGCTGTCGAGTATACTCCCAGAGAGCAATAGCACCACTGACATGTACATTGAGAGATCTGACCACTCCCAACTGTGGAATCTCAATGCAAGCATCAAGAATATGTATAATATCTACAGGTATTCCCTCCTTTTCACGCCCAAGAACCAGCACCTAACAGTATAATGAAAGAGCAAAAAAATTAGTGACAAACGGGACATGCTACACAACTGAAAAAGAAAAACTTCAATCAAACAAAAAAAAAAAAAAAGAAAAACACGTATTCTTGCAACACTCCTAGCTAGCAGAGCAAGTGCTTGCTTTCCAGTCATCTTCTACATTTCTCTTTCAGACCTTGGTGTGTAGGGAAGAGGTTATTAATTACTTTTTACTTTTTAGCCTAAGTAACACTCCACCCAAGCATTAGAATAATAATATAATCTGCGAAAAATTTGAACTGCTTCCTCCCCTTGAATCCACCCATCCTCTTTTTTATACTGAAGGAAAATGACAACAGAAATCTATGAGAAACTGACCATCTTTTTAGGAAAGGTGTAATGATCGAGCTGTATGCTGTTTGCAGTTTGCTCCAATCCCAAAATAGAGTAGCCTTCTTTCTTCTTTTTCTCTAGAAAAACCTTCATGCTATCCACCGGGACCTCAATGATAGGAACCCACCTATCTGCCGTCACACTGGAGAAGAAAAAAAAATCCTTTCTAATTTATTATACTGAAAGGTGTTGTTTAAAGAAAAGTTTCTTCACAAATTGAAATATTTAGAGAAATTAGAGAAAATCACAACCCACATAAAATGGAGAATGATGAGACCTAGGGATCTGCTGAAATCTATTAGACATAAACCACGCTTCTGTTTCTGTTATAATTATTCTTTCACCGTTTAAGAATTCTCAACGGCCAAGTTTTGTTTTGCACTGTTTAGGAGGACATGCACTCTTTTTTTTAATAATTAATAACGATCGTTTCTGTTGATACTTTCCTTTTTGTATGTGATCAAAAAAAGTAGTACTTTCCTTTTTGTATGTTATCAAAAACAGAAGAAAGTTTTGCACCTCAAGTAACACTAAGATTATACAATTTAGCAACTACAGAACAACCATATTCTACTTTCAAACTAGATTTTAAGAAACGATAAAAATCCGCAGCATGAAAGTACGAACCCAACAGAGGGGGAAAAAAAAAAAGTCCATGGAGCATGTCAATAAAGTAAACTTAACAGGAGGCAGCCAATTAAAATCAAACCTGATGAGTTGGAACTGTTTATCATGTACAATGCTTGCATCTGCCACAGCTAAACCAAATGCCTTAAATACCTGAGTAAACAATAGAACAGCAGAAATTAAACAGACAAGCTCTAATGCAGGACTAGATAAGAGAAACAAAAGACAGGAATGAACATATATATAAATGTGTGCGTGTGTGCGTATTAGAAACCCCACAAACACAGGAGCACACCTCACATGTCCGTGCCAATCCGGCAAGGTTAGGTATACGATCAATCAGTGATGCTACCAGAATACATTGTTGTCGACTGGATCTAACTTTCTCCATAGCCAAACTTCTAGACTGCAACAACTGATCAAGAAGCTCGTCTTCCTTTTCAATTCCTGTTTTTCCATATAGATGTTGGATAATCTCATAGCAATAATAAATTATATAAAAAGCCAAATATCAATTTATCAAAAAGAACTAATATCACCGTGCATTCAAAAGGTATATACATATGTGTATATGTGTATATATTATATATAACAATCAGGTTAGTAGAAACTACATTGATGAACTGTTGGTATGTAGAGTTTATTACATACCCGCAAGTTGTATGTAACTTTCTTTCTGGCCCAAGAAGGAATTAATATCAATGTCTTGTTTCTCATGCTTAGAAAGAGTAATCTTTTTCTGAAAATCCAACAATATATCCGTCGGCTGTGAGCTAAGCGAGTTTCCTTCATTATTGTTAGATAATGAATCCATATGATCTCCATTACTTCTTAAACTCTCATTCTTGATAGTCACCAAATCCTTTGCCATTGAGCATCTAAGGTCTTCCCTAACATCCTGTGGAAATGACATATGAGAGACGAACTATGCAGAAAAGGTTTACAAACAACACGCGAGCTTACATTTAGAAAGGTGAGCACTTCCTCCATAAGGGATTTTGGCACGCATTCAAACTCCAGCTCCTTTATTACGAGAAGGAGAAGAAGAAGAAGAAGAAGAAGACGAAGATGACGAGGAAAGAAAGAAAAAAAAGCTAGATTAGCATAGTAAACATATATAGAAATGTTAATAATCAAAATGAAGGACCAGAGACAACTAGTCAATCACATGGTTGGATCACTTATGAGAGTGACTCGTTGCCAGGAATCAGACATTGTAACCACGCAAACACAAAAGACTATGTACCAATGCAGTGGATGAATAATAAAGTGCTTTTACATATGATATTGACCGAAAAATAAAAGATATGTAACAGTAAATATGAAAGATAGTGTGGAAGAATAGGAGAGAAGTACACAGCATTTTGCAGTGTATTTTATTATATGATAAAAAGAGTTTACAGCAGATTTTATAGACTAGGATTAGGAAGAATAAAATCAAATCAGATCTTATCCTAATTAATCCTTGATTCTATGAATCAGGAAAACAAATCTATTAGATAAAAGTAGAAATAACAGCTAATAATTCTTAAATACAAAATCTAAAAAATAAATGAAGAAATCTGAAAATATTTAACACTCCCCCTCAAGTTGGATTGAAGATATTCAACATTCCCAGCTTGTCAATTAGCTTCTCAAACACAGGTCTTCCGAGGCTCTTAGTTAACAAGTCTGCTGTTTGTTCTGATGTGGGAATATATGTCATACATATTATTCCCTTCTCTATTTTCTCTTTAATGAAGTGACGGTCCACCTCGACATGTTTGGTTCGATCATGATGCACAGGATTATGAGCTATGTTTATAGCAGTCTTGTTATCACAGTAGAGTTTTGTAGGACTTTCACTTGCAATCTTGAGCTCTTCAAGTACCATTTTAAGCCATAGTAACTCACATATTCCCTGAGCAACTGCTCTAAACTCAGCTTCAGCACTGCTTCTGGCTACAACTGGTTATTTCTTACTTCTCCAAGTTACTAAATTTCCCCAGACAAATGTGCAATAACCTGAAGTTGACCGTCTGTCATTCACAGAACCAGCCCAATCCGCATCTGTAAATGCTTCAATATTCCTTCCAGTATTCTTTCTAAAAAACAATCCTTTCCCTGGAGTCCCTTTCAAGTATTTTAGTATTCGATACACAGCTTCCATATGGACTTCACATGGTGAGTGCATAAATTGACTCACAGTACTGACAGCAAAAGCAATATCTGGTCTAGTATTGGAAAGATAAATAAGCTTTCCCACCAGACGTTGGTATCTTCCTTTATCAACTGGAGTTCTATCAGCACATTCTCCCAATTTATTACTAGGATCCATTGGAGTTTCTGTAGGTTTGCAACCCATCATACCTGTCTCTTTTAAAAGATCAAGCACATATTTCCTCTGAGAAACTGAAATTCCAGACTTGTTTCTCTTCACTTCCATCCCCAAAAAATATCTCATACGACCCAAATCTTTAATTTCAAATTCGGTTGCTAGAGATTTTTTTAGTCTTTCAATTTCGTCTTCATCATCCCCGGTTAAAATGAGATCATCCACATAAACAATGAGGATGGTTACCATCTTGTTCCGATGTCTAAAGAATAGAGTGTGATCTGTTTGAGCTTGACTATATCCTTGTTGCCGAATCGCCTTTGTGAATCTATCAAACCAGGCCCGAGGAGATTGCTTTAATCCGTAAAGAGATTTTCTCAATTTACACACCTGCCCATGACGCCTCCCCTCATCAAAACCTGGTGGAAGATCCATATACACCTCTTCTTCCAAGTCACCATTAAGAAATGCATTTTTAACATCAAGTTGTTGCAACCTCCAGTCCAAATTTGCCGCAAGAGATAATAAGATGTGGACAGCGTTTAACTTTGCCACAGGAGCAAAGGTCTCCTGGTAATCAATACCATAAGTCTGCGTGAATCCTTTTGCAACAAGCCTCGCTTTGTATCGCTCTATGGAACCGTTTGAGTTGTATTTGACTGTGAAGACCCATTTACACCCAACAGGAGTCTTCCCTTCTGGTTTCTTTACTACCTCCCAAGTTCCATTTTTCTCAAGAGCTTGCATTTCTTCTAAATCTGCCTTTTTCCATTCTGGGCTTTTTTTGGCTTCATCAATATTCTTGGGAATTTCTACACCTAAAAGGTTAATAACCAGAGTACAGACTGCAGGAGACAAATGGTCATATGAGACATAATGAGAAATTGGATGTTGAGTACATGACCGAATGCCCTTTCTTAGGGCGATGGGAACATCAAGATCGTCTATCATAGGGAGAGGATCTAGTGATTGCATACGTGCTTCCGGTTCAGATTCTTGACGAGGCAAGGGATTCACAGATTCCTTTACTCTTGTTGAATTTTTTCTTCGCGTATAAACAAGCAATTCAGGTTGTTGTTGTTGTTGTGATTCTCCCCCTGTGTTCAAATTATTTTCAGCAGGCAACACTCTCGACTGTCTCGGATGATATTGGAAGATTGGGTGATAATGGTGTGCTAGATATAGGCAATGGTACTTCCCAAACATTGTCTTCTTGTTGTTTCTCCCCCTGAAGATAATTTTTGCTATAGAATGGGTGATTTTCAAAGAAAGTGACATCCATTGAGACAAAATATTTGTTTTTTTCTGGGGAATAACACCTATAACCTTTTTGGGTTGCCGAGTAGCCAAGAATTGAATTAAAGTATTCCTTCCCATTATCAGTGTGCAAGATTTGTATTTTTTCATGAAATTGATTTTGAATCATGGCATGAAAGTTTTTAAAAGTTTGTTCAGCATCTGATTTTTCTTTCAAAAGGTACACCCAACACACCCTCGTATGATCATCGATAAACGTAATAAACCATTTAAAGCCATTTTGATTTTTAACACGGGACGGACCCCACATGTCACTATGAATCATTGTAAATGGTTTGGAAGCTTTGTATGAGTGAGAGGGGTAGGATGCACGATGATGCTTAGCTAATTGGCACACATCACACTGAAATTTAACAAGCTCTTTATTACGAAAAAAAGATGGAAATAAGTGTTTTTGATAAGGAAAACTTGGATGGCCTAACCTACGATGCCATAACATTATTTCTTGGTCTCCAGATTTAGACGAAAAATCACAACTGGTAGTATGAGCTTGTTTATACACGCTGAAATCCTTCTCAAAGTAATAGAGTCCTCCATATTCCCTAGCACTGCCAATCCTCTTCCCCGAAAGCCGGTCCTGAAAATCACAAGTTTGTGAGGAAAATGTCACCAAGCAATTTAGATCTTTCGTCAATTTACTAATCGAAAGAAGATTGCATGCCAATTTAGGAACATGAAGAACAGAAGGCTGATATTCGGACCAATATTAATTGTACCAATTCCTGCCACAGCCGAGAGTGTTCCATCTGCAATTCTAATTTTAATATTTCCTGGACTGGGTTTGTAAGAAGAAAAAATAGTCGATCGACCTGTCATATGATCAGTAGCCCCGGAATCAATTATCCAGGGTTCCTGAATTGCATGTGGGTTACTAATAGCAGTCAAGAAAGTACCTCTTTGAGCCAAAAATGATGTACTTGGTGGCTATGAAGGAGTTAACAGTTTGTAGAATTGCTGCAGCTGGTCTTTATTTAAAGACAATTGGTACATCTCACTGTTTTCCTTCTTTTCTACTGCTCCAGTTTCGACGGTTGCTGCTTGGAAGCCCCTTGAATCTCGTCGATTTACTTTTTCTCTCCAGTTCGTAGGTCTACCATGAATTTTCCAGCATGTTTCACGGGTATGGTGTGGTCGATTACAATAATCACACCAAAGATTGCTACCCTTCCTTCCTGATCTAGAATCATTTTTGTTGAAGCTTTCTTGATTACGAACAGTGAGTGCTGAACTGTTTTCGGAAAACTGATTTGGATTATTTTTTATTCACCAAGCATCCTTTGCTTCCTGCTTTCCTCACGGCGTACTTCCGAGAATATGTCCCCGGCATCAGGCAGCGGCTTAATGGCAAGGACGCGACCTCTAACTTCATCCAATTCCTTGTTAAGCCCGGAGAGAAAATCGTAAATCCGTTCCTTTTCAACAATCTGCCTGTACGAGGCTGCATCTTCTGGGCAACTCCAATTATATTCATTGAACAAATCCAGTTCTTGCCATAAATTTGTTAAAGCAATAAAATAATCTGTAACATCCATATCACCTTGCTTCAGATTTCTTGCTTTATCCCGCAGCTCACACATCTCGTTTGAATTCTCCAGATCAGAATATTGTTTTTTCACGGCATCCCACATCATTTTCGCTGTAGGATAGAGTAAAAAAATTTTACTGATCTTGTCCTCCATAGAATTGATCAGCCACGCCATAACAATCGAGTTTTCGGCATCCCACGTTTGAAAGGTAGGGTCATCTTCTTTTGGTTTTTGTTTCGAACCAGTGAGATACCCCATTTTTGCTCGCCCACGTATAACCATCTGGACAGATGTTGACCATTCAAGTTCTTGCCATTGAATTTGTGGGAAGTGATTTGGAGAGATGCTGAAAAGGTTTCGGATACTGCAACGGAAGCAATTGTAGGGGTCGTCTGGATAGTCTCCGATGAGACCACCGAGTCGTCACCCCTGCTTGCTCCGGTTAATGCCGATTTGTACATACTTCCCTCGACTATTCCAGCTCTGATACCATGTGGAAGAATAGGAGAGAAGTACACAACATTTTGCAGTGTATTTTATTATATGATAAAAAGAGTTTACAGCAGATTTTATAGACTAGGATTAGGAAGAATAAAATCAAATCAGATCTTATCCTAATTAATCCTTGATTCTATGAATCAGGAAAACAAATCTATTAGATAAAAGTAAAAATAACAGCTAATAATTCTTAAATACAAAATCTAAAAAATAAATGAAGAAATCTGAAAATATCCAACAGATAGATATAAAAATATTTCTTTTCCTATTTAAATAGGATTTATTTGAGTAAGAAATTTCTTTTTATTTGGATTCTTAGAATTAGTTTCCTTATTGATTTAGGACCTGTTATTTGCTTACCTGAAAATAGTCCTGGCAGCGTTAATTACTTTTCTTTTTCAGTCCTGTTACGAAATTATAAACCATTCGGTTTTCCTCTAAGATTCTTCTCTCTCTCTGTTTCCTCCTCTCTCTTTCTGAATTCCCTTATTTCTCTCTCCTCTTTTCCTCTATTTTTCTACATCACATACTCTTCTTTAAAGTCATCTCATCTTACCCGGTGCTTCAAATCTATGATTTTCTTCCTAAAAGGTCTATACATAGTTGAAGCATTTCATTTCTGAAATAATTTACATTCAAGTACAATTGTACTTAGAGTACAGGGTAGAAACCACACTAAACAGAAAATGAAGGAACATGAGCATGGTAATACAAATTCGGTATCAACCAGAGTCTCTGACCTCAACTCGGTTGATGAAAATTCCAGCAGGTGTGACAGAAACGGTGGGATTATAGGCATCAAGATATCCTTCCATTGATGCTCGTAAGCTGAAATAAGCACATCAAAATCATATTATTGTCTTCTTTTTTTTCCATAAGAAACAGAGGTACAAAAAGAATGGCTAGAAGACCAGCCTGTCCACAGCAAAATGAAAAGAAAAACCCTATACCAACTGATGTAAAATAAACAATGGCAGTCCCATTATAAATCTAACAAAAGCAACCCCAAAATTCCTTAAAAACAAAGAGCCATAGAAGCACAATGCTTTCTTATCATCTTCTATGGAAACATCCTCACATAATTTTCTATCTCATTCTAATTTTAAGATCAAAACAGGGCCAAAACAACAACCATACTATTTTCTCCTCATCTCCTACTAACCCAAAAGACCATAGCCAAAGCAACAATCCATACTATCTTCCACCTCTTACTAAACCACGTGTAATAAAGGGGGAAAAATAAGGGGCAAAGAAAAAGAAGAAAAAAAAAAATCATCATGACATCTTACTGTTACCCACACTAAGAATATTGGCAAAAGATAAACATATTATCCATGCTTTCTGCATTGCCTCGGCACACTGTGCACCAAGTAGAAGAAGGATAAAAATGAACGCCTTCTTGAAAGATAACAAAACAATTAATCTTCACTTTCCATTCCTCGAGTCTTGACCATGTGTTACTTTCAACAGAAATGTGGGACATGTATGCATACGAAAACAATAAGAACAATACTATGAGACACCAGTGGTGCCCAACATCACAATGACGTGTCAGTCTGAAACTGGATGATTTTAGTTAATAAATTGGGGCCCATATGAGGCCCACTTAAAGTGCAATTATAATTAGCCAGTAACAGACTGGCATATCACGTAGTGTTGGGTTACCATATGGTGCCCTATAGCATTATTCAAAACAATAAAATTACAACCAGATTAGTTGCAGAAATGTAAACTTCACAAGCAGTAGGGCAGACCAACACAAGGAATCACAATTACAAATGCCAACAATAAAGTCGGCATCATCTTGGTTATTAAATTGCGGACTTTACAAGAAGAGTGGATGAACAAATGGAATAGCAATTACAAGCACTTGTAACTTGTTAACCAGAGTCTCCATATAAAGGCGTACTTGCAGCACCAGTATATTATTTTATTTTATAAAATCAAAATCTCGTACCGCATACAGTCCGAGTTTTTTGCCAGGTATGTTCTCAAATCCTCAAAGCACCTCATTTCTAAAGGCATGGTTGCAACGGCCTTAAAATCTGCTGGAGGAAAGAATTTAGAAAGAACTTGGTATACTAGTAACTGCAAAACAATCAATTACCAAAATTATTAAAAAAAAAAAAATCTCCAATTGAAAGAAATAGAACAAAAATAAAGCAAACAGAATTTTTCTTTTCAGTTTAATTAGAAAAATGAATCATATATAGAATAGAGAAATAATAAAAACATGCACCTGGGTGAAACCACGTAAGCTATGGTGGTGTGAGGTTAACAATGGAACTATAGGAGGAAGTAATTCATCCAAATGCTTGGACTGAACTGGTTCAGAAGCGTGGAGGATGACATTAGCTGCTATAAATACATAAGAAGAGAGCGCCTGCATTTGATGTCTAAATATTAAGAGTAGTACATAATATGACCTACCGCACAATTGTTTTTATTTAGAGAGAGTATGGCAGGTCCCCTGTAAACTGCTTATCATAAAGATACAATAAACTTTAATGGAAGCAAATTCAGAACAAATGACATAGTTTGATCATCAACACATTTATTATATGTAAATCCATAATAGACAGATAATGAATACGATAGTAAATATATAAACCTACCATCAACCACTACAAAGATTGAATTAGTTCACTCAAAATCATTAAAAAAGAGAAAAGGGAGAGAGGGGATAGGTGGTTACTAATTAATGGTATTTTAAGCCAAGGCGAAAAATATGAATTAAAAAATTGCCTTCTTAATTGTCAATTGTCATCAATGAAGGGACAAAACCAAATAGAGGACCAAATATGTGCCTGTTGTATAGTTGGTTTAAACGAGCTTTATAAGGGCATATCATGGCACAGCTTATACCCCCAGAACTAACAATAAGGTTATGGAATTTGTCCACTAAGTCTAAAGAACTAAGCTAGCTACAATAGGATTTTAGCAGGGGAAGGCATAACGACTCTTGTAACAAGTTTACCTGTGGCTTCATGTCATAATCTCGTAATACAGGAACTAGTTGCTCACCTACCTGATTGAAACAATAACATCAGAATTCTTTAATAACTGACCCAAATAAAACCCATCTTTCAAATTATCATAAAAGGAGTAGGTTCTATTTGCACCATGGACTATCAAAACACGCCTTACCAATGATGGGAACTTCAAATATATATTAATTGCGAATGTCTCTAAGTATTGGCGAACAGCAGGTAAGTTGTTTCTCTGCAACAAAAACAAAAGACGTAATCAGTTGAAATTTCACAAATATGAAATAACATATATACTCAAGTTAAATTTACACGTCTTATAGATGCTACACATGAAAGCTAGAAAGTTACTCATTCCACTAATTTGTAAGAGTATACAAAAGTTACTCATTCCACTAATTTGTAAGAGTATACAAATTGTTAAGATGTTCATTTACTTACAGAAAGGGATGTATGTAAGTAATGTGTGACTTGCCCGACAATATCTTGACAGACAAAACGTGACAAAACACATATCATTTGCCAGGCACGTATTTTACGTCTATGAATCTGTCAAAAATAAAAGTACAGATGATAAGTTAGAAAACCAGAAAGATAAGGATAGACAAAAACGGAGTGAATAATCAATGTTACGGTGACTTCAATTAGAAAAAACATTTTTGTTATTCCGAACCAGAGTAACTAAAACACTAACAATAAATGATTAGTTTTTAAAGATATTCAAATGGTCCAGTTTTGTACCATTATATTTTTTATTATACACTACTTATCTATTATTTTTTTTCAATTCCTTTTTTTGAAAGAAACAAGAACCTGAATTAACTGACATGAAGTACAAGTAGCTAACAAAAGGGAAAGAAGTCAAACAAGGAAATAGATACTTACAGCGCTATACTTCTTATACAACTCTTTTGAAAGATCCTTGTCATTTACCTACATGGGCAGATGACAGAATGAAAACAAGGATACTGAGATGAGGTAATGGGAACTAACATGCACCAATCAATCACTGATTTCAACATCTCACCGAAGAGCTTTTTTCTCTCTTTTGCAAAACGTTCCCAATGCATAACAACGAACAACAAAATGAGATCTAAAAGTTAAGGGAAGCAGTGCAACTCTAAACTCTATGAGCACAGATCTAATGCTTAATTCTTTGCCAAAGAAATTCCACATCCTCAAATCCTTCTTTGTTTTATTATTATTTTTTTTTATAACCAAATAACCCTGAGAATAGCTAGCACCACAATTCTAAAGCAGCTTTGCACAGTAATTATAGAACATGTAGCAGCTTTGCACGGTAATTATAGAACATGTAAAGTGTTAACTAGTTCACTGTGTAATATCTCTTCACGTCTTACAACAGACTTGGGATCAAATCTCATCTTCACAAAATTTGGAAGGGCTTATAAGAAAGGAGAGAGCTATCTCCGGTTTTATAATCCAGGAATAAAATCTTTATTACGATAACAGGTTATTTAAAGGTTCACCATAGTTTAGAAACTGGAGCATTAAGTGGTAACAGAAATGTCATAAATAAGTGTAATAGAAGAAAGTTGAGAAAGAAGAGAAAGGAGAGAATTAGAGAAGAAAGAAGAGAGAATTAAGGAAGAACTTGAGAGAATTTTAGGGAGAGAATAAGAATTCTAGAGAGAGAATAACTGATAGTTGTATTTCATAAATCAAAGTCTACCTTACAATGACAATAGAGAGGCTTATTTATAGATAAGCTTAGGACACAAACTAGGAAAGTAAACTAGAGCAAGCAATTGACATAAACGGGTAACTAATAACTAGTTACTTAAAATCAAAATAAATCTAATAAAATAAATTAAAATACCCTATTACTAGTTTCTATATTTGCGCCTAATATAGATCTTTAGAGGCCTTCTAGATGCTTCATCATCCGGTTTGCGGCTTGATGATACAACCATTGTAGTCCAAACATGAGTATTACAGCTACAACAGAACAACCACGTGCGTGATATGTTCCTAGTGCGTCAATAATGACCACAGTGTATCAAGCCTGTCATCACAACAATTATCGACTTTTTTCACTTCCACAACTTTAACATCTTCAAATAGGTATCTACTTAACTGTTTACAATTTTTTTTTCTTCCATAGTTTCTTGTTTTAAGGCTATTGTTTACTGACTACGATTTTAAGAAACAATAAATACCTGTGGGAGGACTAGTATGAAAAAATAAATAAATACCTATGATGAAGATCATTAACGGTGTGACTGAGAAGAATGCTTGGTTATATAACCGTGGAAAGTTGTATAGACAGCAGAAATTTTGTAACTAACATAATAATATCCTATATGATGCAAACAATTATCTGTTGTCGGTTGCTTGAAAATCTAATTTAAGATTACTTTACAAATTCCAAACCTACAATGCCAATCTAAAAGACATAATTACCACAGCATCGAGAAGCTCAAGCAGAAAAAGTTTTCCAGATTCCAAAGCAGCAAGGCATTTTCCATTTTCATTTCTTGATCCAACCATCTCAGCTAAATCAGCTAACTTGTAAAACAAAACAGCAACAGAAACCCGTGCATATAATTCGGTGTTGATAAAAGCCTGACAAGAAAAGCCTATATTAAATAGGTTACAACATCAAGGGGTGCCAAAAAAAAGCACTCCATAGCCAGCTATAAAGATCTTAAAGAACCCTTGAAAATTCAAACGTAGGTTTTATATCAGTATTTAATAACTATGAAAACTTAAATTATCAAATTATCAACTTACCTCAGTCAGTTCAGCATCGGGGCTTTTCGCCAACAAGGAGAGTTCAATCCTTGTATCATGATTATCAGCTATTTCAGCTTCAAAATCCTCATCAAATGCAACTGGGAAGGTAAATCATAAATTATGATAAAATTCATGGAAAACTACAAAAGACACCAATCAAGAAGACCGCATGACGAACCAGAACCATAAAGTGAGAGAAGTTTCAACTCCTTCACGTAGTACTTTATAAACTTAGGGTTTGATATCCACATCCCTGTTAAGTGTAATGCCGCAAGACGAATTGTACGAGGGCTCTTTGTGCCTTCCTCAAGAATTTTTTCAATGAACTGTCAAAGATGTTAAGAGATAACAATTCATTAAGCTTCGTAAGGTAATCAGCACAACATTTTCTACTGGAAAAAAGTACATAATACACAAAAGCACACCAAGGGAGGGGGAGAGGGAGAGAAAACGTACATAATACACAAAACCACACCGAGAGAGAGAGATAGAGAACTCACCCACTTGAGGGGTCCAGGTGCATTCTCAAACATATGCATGCTCCCATCAGTAAACAGGGAAGAATGCAAAACAGAAGATAGAAGTGCAGCGATGGGTGCAACCTTTCGCTTGTTGCAGCTCGAATGCAATATCCAAGAAGAACGGACCAAATTCCACATCAACTGAATTAATTTCAGATCCAAATGAATGTGAACAGTTAGCTTCATTTCAACAACTTAAAAACTTTTTCTAACCAACCATAATTATTATTTGAATATGACAACAAAAATCTCTAAATTACATTCAAGTCATAATACTTTTTCATATGTACAAATGATTTTCGATTAGTATGTGGTTTAAGAAACCAATTTGCCATTAATATTTAGTAGACACTTTTTTTGTCTTGGCAAAAAAGGAAAATAACCAACGTTAGGTTGCCACAAAGAGAAGAGGTTCGCATGGGTCTGTATTAAAAAAAGAACCAAGGTGAAAATCACCTCTGCTCCTGCACCAACCTTCAGTCCCAAGACAGAACGATATTAATTACCTAATAGTAAAGGTATACAAGTTCACATAGCATGACCAGAAAGTCTATTAGAATTTCCACTACCATCATATACAGACTATAATAGCAAGCACCATATTACTACAGGAGTTACAAAGCGAACCTGGGCTTCAACCCCATTGCAAGAGACAAGTGAACCCGACTTTCCTTCTGCCAAGAGGCCCAAAGCTAATCTGACTGATCTCAGTATAGGTAAAACAGAACCTTCTCCAGCGTTTTCAAGGCTACAAAATCAATGGAATTCGACAATTTACAATAAATTACCCAATTTGTAGTACCCACTATTGTAACCACAAAAATACTTACATGTGGCTTTATAGCATGCTTTGTAACATGTAAGCATGTAATCATTAAAGAACTCTTAGCACCACAAAAACTGCAAAAATTCAAAATAAATCTCCAAAACCGCAACATAAAAGAAAAGTCACACACCAAGCCAACTCCTTGAACATATGACAACTATTAAATTACATCTGCCAATTTATAATCAGGTTGTTAATGGACAAGACCGCTATTGCCACGTACTCAAGAAAACCAACAAAACACAGATAATACGGACAATAACATACAAGAAGCTCATTGTTTCTTACTTTTCGACAAGATCATTAAAAATCTGTCTCAGAGCAGCATCCGAGAAGAAAGACTTTGTGTCCTCCAAATGAAACCCGTTCTTGAGAGCATAGCCAGGAATAGACAACAAAGCTTCTAGGCAAAGCCACTGCATCAAAACAACAAAAAAGTCAAACATTTTACTTGTACTACTACATCACTACATATCATTATATGCTAAAATAAATTAACCTAGATAATTGTACTACTTCATCACTACATATCATTATATGCTAAAATAAATTAACCCAGACACAGACCCTGAGAATCCATTATCTAGGTTTTTTTTGTTTTAATAAGAAATGAGAAACTTTGTATTATTATATTGAAAATAATACAAGATAGGGACAAGATATCCCCAAGACAAAAACAAAAATTAGAACAAAACAAGGAAATTACAAAAGATTAGACCAGCCCCTTAACAAGTCAGAAAACATCACATCCCTAAATTCTTTTTAAAAACCCCTAAATTATCTAGGAAAAACATCACATCCCTAAATTATCCAGGGAGTTTTTCAAAAACCCCTTTCTTGAGATGTAGAGTGTACTTTGACCTCCACTTTAAATTTGTTAAACATGACCCACTTCCACTGCTCTTTCTTAATTCCAAGAAATAACCTTGTGCAAAATAAATGAATCACATCCCAACCTATCTATCTAACCCGCCCAACCCGCAGATTGAAACTTGAACACAGTCAAAGTCGAACTCAATCAAGTCAAGTTTACTCTGAATTTTCCTTTCAATTTTTTTCCCATCTCTCCCTTTCACTATCCTTTCTTTTTTCGTCACTCTCCTCCTTGTCCCCCTTCCCCATTAATCTATCCTCCCCCTTCTTCCTCCCTCAGTTTGTATCTCTCTCTTGCTTCTTTTCTTTGCCTTTTTTCACTCTAGATCTCTTTGTTAATTAAGAGGCAATGGCAGGAGTCAGGAAAAACAATTTTCTGTCCGAACAGAGAGAGAGAGAGAGAGAGAGAGAGAGAATTACAAAAATAATTTAATACTATGGACTATTCACCTTCCAATTCATTAGAACTGCACGCCGCGTTCGTACCAAAACTCCAACAGCAAGGAGATCATTGATATTCTGAAGAAAAGGAAGAACCAAGAAATCCAACAGAGCTTTGTCTTCTGCTTTTGACAGCAACTTGTCATTTTCTTTGATAAAATCCAAAGTTTGAAAAGAAAACACAGAGACTAGAGCCCTGAGAGCAGAAGCTAATGCTTCATATGCTGCAAGACAAATTTCTGCTCCAGTCTGCTTTGTTGCACACAGATTAGTCACAAAACTAGCAAAATCTTCAAAAGTGATCCTCATTCAGGCATAAATGTGCAAATATCTTAGTCTGGAAAAACAATATAACTTGCAACACACCTCCGAATCACAAGCCGGAGATGAAATAGTGTTCCAGTAGAACCTCCACAAAAACTTGAAAGCACAATCTAGCGAATAACCACTTCCAAACTCTGCACACCAGGACAATATAAGTGCAACAGTCTTCACGGATGTTATCTGTTAATTTCCGCAATACAAAACTACCAACGAATTAGTTTCTTCAACAAAAGCAACACGTACTAATGGATCATAGATGAAATAAGTGGATTTAATGAAAAGTGAAAGATCAGAAGATGCATTCGTATCTAAATTTGAGCACAAACCAATCCTTGTGACTAAATATTTTAGTCCAAAAGAGGACCAAGAAAGAAGGAAAAAAAAAAAAAAAACAGGAGGATAAAACAAATATTTCGCAGTAAACTGAACAAATCCAAAGTTTACCAGAGAGCTACCAAGATATAATCTGTAACAGACAGTAGAAAATGGAAAATTAATTGCTACTACATAAAATAAAAAGATCAATGGCCAACAGAAGATGACTCAGAAAGGTAAGCATATTATATTTAACAGCAATAAACAAAAAAAGTGACAATTTCATGATCAAGTTCAACCAGACAGGAAGTCAGGAACCATCCAAATATAAAATCCGTTGAATAAACTCAAAGAATTAAAAAATAGGAAATAGTCCAAAATCACTGGAAAGTTCGCAAAGTTAAACAAACACAGAAAACAAATAAACTAAAGAACTGTTCATAGAATCATACAGCTTGCAGCACTACGGTGGTGGTGGAAGATGATAACCGGCGTTGACTTGGGCCCCCAAGTTTTCCTTTGACAGAATTGGGAATGTTATCCTCCATCTTAATTCTAGAAGATAATACTGAACAAGACAAATTTGCAAATGAAACCAGCTCTTCCTGCAAATCAGACAAATCATCATTCCACAGGACCATAACAGCAAGTTAATAGGAAGAACTAAAGCAAATAAAAAAAATTTACAAGCTCGGTCCAAAAAGTTCCTAGTACCAAGATAGAAAGGAATACACAGGAAAACTTCTTATATAAAGCAGCAGCATCTGCATAACCCAACTTATCAATTGTCTCAAGTGATCTGGTTCTAAACTTGATACCATATTCACTAGTCCTTTCTTGCATTGTCTGAAGCTCCAGAACCACGCTCAAGGTAAGAATGAGAAATTTAACAGGTAGATGCTCCAAATTTTCATTTTGACTGCAAATATTTGTACCATGATTTTGAATAAACTGCATAAAAATTGGTATCAATCATATTTCAGCAACTTCTGGTAAGAGAAAAACAACACTGCATAGAAATTCCAAAAATTAAAAGAAAATAATCAACACACTAACAGAGAACAGAAATGCAGAATAATGATCAACACAGATAACAAATGAGAGAAAAAAGAAAGAAAAGATGCACCATCCATATGGGCATCAAATGATACTCCTCCTTGATTGCAAGAAAAAGCACCCTCGCCCATCTTTTCGCTTCAGATTCCCATGCATCTCTGTCTTCATCACCATACGTAGAAAATGCATTACCTATATAACAAGGACTAGTAAACCTGCTGGGGAAGTCATGGAGACTCATCAGAAACTTCAACCCAATACTCGAGCAGTTGACACTGCAATGCTTCTTTCCACACCCCATAAGCCATTCTTGTACTTTGACTCTTAAAGAACCTAGTAATCAGAGACGGAGATAGAATGGTTAGCCTTATGTCCAGACTATTATCTTACATGGATCAAATTTCAATGTCACAAATCAAAATAAAAGGAAAGAGATAAGAGTGAGGCACAGACAGGTGTTGGGGGGAGAGAGAGTTTTTTTGCCTCTAAAACAGCTTTGTGATAAGAAAATAAGGCCTTTTTTTCATAAGAAACAAAAACTTTCAGTTTCTCAATAAAATAAGAGAAAATAAGGCAACTAATTACAAAAACTGAACTTTCAATGTAAATTCAATCTGGTTGAAGAAATATAACAATTAGTCACATTTCCAATTTCTATTTATATAATCTTTCCTTACCAACAAAAAAATATTTCCCTGGTTTTATTGAGGCATCTCAAGTATTATATACATTTTACATAATATACTTTTTACACAGTCAGCCATTGTTGGTTCTATACTAACTAAGAAAGTTCTTTTTCACTTGCTTAACCAGAGAAAAAGTGAATAATAGTTTAGGTTGCATGGACCCTTCACTTCACTCACCTGCAAACCCTTGTTGATCAAACATGATACAAACAATAAAGTAGCTATAAGACACCCCAAAAAGGAAGGTAACAGAGAAACCCAACACATCAACATGGACCCATCTTTCACCCATGCCCGGGTCCATTTGACACGCAATATGATAAGAGTTCAGCCTCCACTGTAAAGATTATCATACCTCACAATATCAAACAGTAGGATTATGACCTTGTTGTGTTGCATGGAGCAATAAACATATATCATACAAACATGACGTCCTGAGATATTTGGCATTCTCCCAAACTAGTGCAAATACAAATACAAAATTGCCACCACTGTTCAATGTTCAATCTTTCCTTCTCTCGGTACCAGAATAGAGATAGGTATGACAATCAGAAAAGAGATGCCAAGCTAATTAGAGATAAAAGAAATACTTGCAAGTAAAACTGAATACCCTTACATAACATGCAAGCAATTCAATTAGGGCCTTCCCTTACTACAGAAAATCTAGAAATGGTCCCTTCCTTCCACCAACCTGATGTAACATATAGACTTTACGTAGTCAATAAAACATGGCTCCAGAAAAGCTCTCAAGTGGATAAAGATGATTATCCATTTGGTCACAGTACAAAATAATCAGACACTAATTTAATTTCTACTGTCTAAAATAGAACCTGGAAGAAATAAAAGTACATGAGCCTTAGATCCTATACGTTTCAGCAAATAAGGTGTAACGTTCTATCCTTACTATTTCACCATATAACATGCAGTGTGGCTCCGCTATGTGTCAACACATATTGGCTTTATAGGGCCCACGAGTACACGTAGAACTATATATACATACCCATTGGTCCCATTCACATATACAAAACACATGCCAGAAACCTAACTGTGGAGATTGAAATAGGAAGCTAAAAATTAAAAAGCTTCTATAAACATTAGAGATTATACTTACCACCATAATCAGTAAATTCCCGTGGCAAAGTTGAAATGAAGTGCAATAATATCTCAAGAGGCACATCAAATGTACACACAACAGAAGCACCAGCCTCAAGAACTTTCTCACAAACTGGAGTCAAAAAAAAAAAAGAAAGAAAATAAAGGGTTAGAGATATGAAACATGCATGTGAATATTTAACTTTAAATGAAAATAATATAACCCAACCAATTTAATGTTTTGAGACCTCGAAGGCGATAATTAGGATTGAAATGTTGTTTGCAGCTCTCAATAATAAATCTCAAAGCATCAAGTAAAGCAATTTTGTCATTTTGAGGAAAACTTTCCAAGTTAAATTCCCTTTGTGCCATCTCAGCAAATGTAACTTCTTCTCTTTCTGCTTCAGTTTCATTATCATGTGTTCTAACTCTACAAGCAGCTGAAGCTATGCATTCAGCGAGGCCCATCAATCCAGCTCTACTGAATGACTGCTGCTTTGCAGCAGATGCTAATCCGCTAAAAAAAACAATCCATTTCCTGCAACCAGTTCGAATGAATACTATATATCATTCCCTTTCTCGAACCAATAACAAAAATTCATATCAATCCAACAGAGATACATTTCTCTTCATTGTAAGAAATGAAAAATGAATACAACCTCTTCTTATCCGTTGCCTATTCACCCAAAGCATTAATTTGACAAAAAAGAAGAAACAAAATATTCAAGGCAATTTTTCACCAGGGAGGGCAAGGGGTAGCAGAGCTTTTGGAAACCGTTCTGGATTAACAGGATAAGCATCCTCACTAAAATAAGCAAAATGAATATTGGATGGAGAAGCAATAACTTAAACATCAGGAATGCAAGCTTTGAATAAAATCAATTCACTTCAACATAACTCAGAAAAAGGACGCAATTATGGAAACAGGAATTTGAATTGATTTGTTGGAATCCTAAAACCCCCTCCAAGTTTAACATTTAAGCATTAGGAATCTTAAACCAGTTTCTGCTAATTTCTTATATATTTGATTTATTGATCCATACTTCATAATACTCCAAAAGCTCATTCCCAATTGGTTAAAGTATTACAACAAAGTATCCTCGAGTAATTTCTCAAGATATTTCACTCGAAGGCAAATGAAAACTGTAACAAGGTAAAAGGATGAACATTAGGCCTTAGAACATTCAAAATACACGAAATATTTCCCACATATAAGGAGACTGAACAAGACTCTCGTGTTGCTTCATGTCCCAATGAGAAAACTAAATTATACGAATTGTCTAGGCAACATCCTGGAGATGCATCTGAACCATAGAGTGAATTAAAGCAACTTGCATATCAATTACATGTACACCAAATTTAGGAAATCAGTGAAAAAAAATTTCACGAACAAGAAACCAACCTTGAACTCAGGCAGCTAGCATATAAGTGTAAGAACTCAGCAGCACCTTCAATTGTCCTCGATGAGTATACTCCTTTTACACCTATTAGAGAAACAAAAAAGCAACAAGTCAACAATGAAATAATGGAATATGGCATGAGGACCAAAAGCAACAAGTCAACGCAGTGAAATACGGCATGAAACAACAAAATAATAAAAGCAATTTGTACTCATACATGACAATTAACCGCAAAAAGCAGTCCTCCTTTGTGGCTGACAGTGGATTAAAGGAGAAGAAACTTAATATATACTCTCTTTAAGTAATACTGCAGTGGATTGTGCTTTAACATTTCTTTTTTGGGATAATGAACAAACTTTATTAGATCAACTAGAAAGACTGAAAGGAGAAAAATGGAGGAAAGAAAGTCCACCACACAACAAGTATGATCCTTTAAGGAATACTGGCAAGGGTCTAACAAATTAGCAAGTGGATCTATAGACATGAGAAAGAACATTAATGACTAGTGTGATCACCATAGTTTTAAAAAAGCGGCTGAGGCTTAAGCTTTGTGGCGCGGCGCTGAAAAAAAGACCCAGAGCGTACGCTTTGCAGGGGCCAGATGAGGCTTAAGGCTCAGAGAGTAAAACACTAAGCCTCATAACCTGACCCTTTTTGGGCTTTTTACTTGAATTTTGGCCCCTTTTTTGGCCCAAGTAACAGTAGGTTTCTATTTAAAGCCTTTTGGGCATATTCTTTAAGTTATTATACTTATTATTAGGTCCATGCCAACCTTCCAAACCTTAGTCCTAAATCCTTCAAAAATAAATGAAAACGAAGTCGGCAGCCATCTCTCAGTTCAGCAGCTGTGGTAACTGATCACCATAACAAAAACCACCAACAAGAAAGAACCAGCAACTGAACTCATCCTACTTGCATTACACGTAGATAGTCTAGTTGCAGGCATACATGCATTACAGTTCACACACTGCTTTCGGGTAAATTCTTAAACATGATTAGAATAGAGTTAATTAAGCTATGATCATATTAGATTAAGTTTGAGCATTGTTGAAACTGAAACAGAAGGAAAACAGAGGAAAATGAAGCAAAACAGTGGTATTTTAGGGGTTAAGGACCCTAACTGAACTAGGATATTTTTACCCTAAACCCTCTTTCTAAAACACAGATTACATGCACAAAATCTAAGAGAACCTGTTACTGTACGCATACAGAGATGGTTAGCTAAAATACTAGGTTATTCCCTATTGATTAACCCCTAAACCAGGTGGTTTCTGGTTTACTAGTTATTGGTTTTCTACGAAACTGCTAAGGTGACAGCTCCTAAATGCTTCCTAAGGCAGTTTGCTAGACTCTAAACTAAGGTCTTAGCAATCCCATGTTACTTAATGATTGCTTTTTACTAAAATCATGGGTGGAATCAGATCCAAGGAAACAAACAAAGGCAGTTTTTGACAATTGGCAGCCTTGTCCCCCACTAACTACTTAGTCTCCAAGTTTTGGCTCCCTATAAATAGGGAGCAGCTCTTTCACTTTCAGGCCACACACAGTCTCACACAACATTTCTCTCACTTTCTAGCTGATATTGTCTACTCTCTCTTTCACATTCTCTTTGCTATTCACGTTTTCAGCCACTGCTGTGGCTGCAACTCCATCTTTTCTTCATATTCTGCCTACCAGATAGACAAAAATCACCTCCATTCCTACATACTTCACCTAAAATCATTTTCCTAGCCTAGAGTCACTACTTTAACTTCATTTATACACCAGAAAGTGTTCTTTTTCATCTCTGCATTGAAGACCAGCCCTGTTTACACATAAACAGTGGCTGATTCCCAGCATTTCACTATATACTTCAGCTTTTAGTTCACACTCTTCATTCGTGCATTCTCTTATATTCACTATCCAAATTTTATATCATATTTTATAAGGTTATGCACGAGCTCATTGACATTTTCATGCGTACAAAGTATTAGTTTGCATACATAGGTAGCTGATCATTCATCCTCACTTCATTACACATCAATGAACATGAAATCATATCTTTAGTTGATCACTAAAGTCTGTATTCTATGCTTTTATATGATTATGCTCATACATATGTATGATCAAGGTTTGATCAGCATATAAGTAGCTACAATTCAAACATTAAAACATCATCCATTCCTCATTTTTAACTCTATAAGGGTTGGGCCATTCAAAGACCCCAACCCTCATGTTCTTCGTAGTTTTCATACTTAAGGCAGCATCCTTTATTTCCTAGTACTTTATTTTTTTCAGTATTTTATTTTTAGCTCTTTAATTTTCAGTACAAACTTATTCCAGTTAACTGGTCCTCTTTATATTTCAGCTCTTTATTTTCAGTATTTACATTTCAAGCACTTTAATTTCTGCAATTTACTTTTCAGCAACTCTACATTCCAACAATTTATATTTCAGCACTTTATTTCCTGCTATTTATTTTCTAGTATCTTTGATTTCAGTATTTTATATTTCAGCACCCTTGAATCCACTTAACTGGTCCTATTTTCATTTTAGTTATTCAATTACCAGCTTTATTATATATACATACAGCTCTAACTAACTTAACTACCTATATTATATATCTATACCTAATTGATCCTAATTTTTTATGCTCATTTATGTTTTCCTAATCTTTTGAGAAATATGCAAGCAATGCTTAAAATCAGGGTTCAAAAATTACCACAAAAACACACCAAATATAATTTTATTATCTCTTCTTGTCATTGCAATCATATGTCTACCTTCGACATTAAATAGGTCTAGAGCACTACAGTTACGCTAAAAGCAAATAAATTGATTTGACTCAATTTTTGGGATAATTACAGCACTAAACTTAGTACACGCACATTCGTGGTCGAATATTCATACTCATAGCACCACATTAAACAAATAACTGACCTCCCTTCTTCAGTAAAATATTAGTCTATTTCTTTACAAGGCAATTAGAGAACTCTTGAAGAGTGGTAGATGAAAATTTGAAGGTACATACCAAATTCCTTGTGGTGCACAGGATCATTTAACGCCTGTAGGAATGAACCAAGCATAAAAGATTCCGGTACTGAGTTTGCACAATTTCCATTATCCTTCCATTTGATGCCCAAAATTGACTGCATGATCAGGCACCTAACTGCATGTATGCATTAGAAGAGAAGACAGAAAAGACTACATCTACAATATATTTAGCACAGTAATAATAAGAATAAGGATAAATGACTCTATTAGTCCCTGAACTATAGAGAAAGTCTCATTTTAGTCCTCAAACTTTAAATTGTGTCGTATTGGTCCTTAAACTATAAAAAATGTTTCATTTTAGTCCTTCGTGTTATATATTTTGTATGATTCTTATCAGAATAAGCATATAAGTGCATTTCTCATTGTGCTCATGAATTTAACAAACTATAACATTTTGGACAAGTCTAAATTACGTTATTGCTCAGTATTCAACTAATTTTTATCCAACCAATCATTATTCAAACTGTTTTAATTCATGTTTTAATCTGTTTATAGTGTTAGATTCTGCTTCTAGATATGAAATAAGTGTAACAAAATAGCAAATGTGTCTCATGTGCTCATTCTGTTAAGAATAAAAAGAATATATAATAAAAGGGACTAAAATGACACTTTTTAATAGTTTGAGAACCAAAATACACAATTTAAAGTTTTAGGATCAAAGTAAGACTATTTTCATAGTTTAAGGACCAATAGGGTCATTTATCCTATGAATAATAATATATACATATATGATTATGCATATAGGTACATACATAAGAGGAGGGGGAAGGGGGAAGGGAAGAAATTTCCCCATAAATTACATATATCATTAGAGGGACGAGCTTAGAAGTCACCATTACCTTGTGGATTATCATGCTGGAGTCCCCGCTCCCACAAAATTGCTAACCAATTAAAGATTTCACCTGAAGTTTCAATTAGGTTTCGATGTTTTCCTCCTTCGTCAGAGCTTACAAAACCTACATGCGAGGTAGAAGATTGGAGCAACAAGGACACCTGCAACGAAAAGCTACACATATAAATGAGCTCTTCATAAAACGCTAGTGTAACGAAAAGCTACATGTATGAATGAGCCATTCAGAAAAGGCTATTGCATAATCTCAAAGGAAAAAAATGTAAATATTTAATAATAATCCTTTTTTAGCTCTTTGGGACAAGTATCAGTGGCTACCACATATAGCCTACTACAAGTCTTAAATCATATATTCTCTCTGGAGTTTAGAATAGACAAACAACAAGAACCCAATAAGAACATAGGATGGACCTGATGATTCCAAGCTGCTTCAACCAAGTGAGTACCATACTCATCAAGCATCTCATATAGCAGTACAAATGCATCCCACTTCTGTTGACTGTTCAAATTAGGCTCAACGGAATTGCACATTCTCCCTACACCCAAGGACTGGGCTTCCATTGCAGCCCACAGTTCCCTCTTTGTCGTCCCCTGAGGTACTGAATGCTTTTTACGCAATGTAATCTCTGAAACACTGGAGGACTGGCTGGCTCCATTTGCGCACACTGCTTTCTTTAGCATGTGTAACGACTGCTTCCTCACTAAGCTCTCCTTATCAACCTGACCAGTGACACCAGAAAAAATAAAAAAAAATTTATGATTATGGAACAACCATGTTTGTTAGCAGATCAAAGTGACTTAACAAGAAATTATAAAGAAATACTTCTCAAGTACCAATCCCCTCTTAATTTCATTCCAAAATTCTTTTTCAGCTCTTATATCCAATCCATCAACTTTATCACTACTAATGTCAGCATCTCCACATTCGTCTGTACAAGGCAAGAAAGACAAATACAGAGACAGTACACTATAGGCATCTCTTCTTTCTAGAGGTCCAAGAGAAAATAGTGTTCTACAGCACTTCCAAATTTTCACGAACAAATCACTCCTGGATGCCAATCAGATATACTTAGTACAACAGAAGACTTAGAGAGCATATATTCCAAATGCTTGTTACATAAGAGATGTATATGTAAAACAAATGTGTTTGGAAGAAATCATAGATTGTACCTGGAAAATGTAAATGATTTGCCTTGAATTAAAACTTCAAACGAGCAGTAAGAAGCAAATGCTTTGAAGATAATTGGGAGAAGAAAGCTAATAGTACAAGAGCGGTACTCCAAACTTTGTGGAAGCATATGTTCAGCCATACTACAAAGATTCCAAATCAAAATACCAGCAAAATGTTGAGCATCAAGACAACCATTAGCCACCACTGATTCTGATGTAACTGCTGTTTGCTGGTTTAGAAGTGCAGCATCAAGCATTAAAGTTAGAATGTAGCATGAAATAGGCAGTGGTAGAGACCAAGTTGGATACCAAATACGCTCTTTATCCAGCTCTAAAAAACTAAAATAACTAGGGCCAAAATTCTGTTCAACTTGTTCCGATTCTTCATTTTGAAGCATACCCAAAGAATGATAAACCGATCTTAGTAAAAATGGAACCAGGTTTGCCTCTGCAACCACCCAGCTATTTGTCTCAACCACAACATTAATGAATGTTTCTGCAACCTAATTACAAAGTTTCATGCAAAAGGAACAACAGCACAGGCAATAAGCTAGAGTTAGATACAAAAAGACTAAAATAAGAAATACAACAGCCAAGCTTTTGGCATCTACCTGGTTAAGCAATTCACGGTTGAAAGAATGTAGGGCCTTTACCAATGGAAGAAAACTTCTCCAGACGAATAACTTCAAAGCATCGTGATCAGAGCCTGCAGAATTTTTATGAATGTACAGGTTAAGACCAACGTATTATCTGCACCCTTGAAAGCTACTAACTAGACAAAGCCCATCCATCTACTGAGCAATGGAAGTTAAATATTTTTTGTTAAGGTGGAAAAAAAAAAAAAAGAAAGAATACACGTGAAAGCAATAGCTATGCATCATGATGGACGGATAGTTTAACTACATTGATAACAAAAACACACTACAAACGTAAATAACTCAAAGAAACCATATTTTCAAGAATTGCTTTGAAAGTAACTCACCAAGTTTCTTCAGAAGGTGGCAAAGCGCACTGACAAACGAAGCCAGGTAGCTACACTGATCAGAACCCAAGTCGTCGCCATTGTTTTCGTCCTACCAAGGACAACTAAACACGGTTACATTAGCTCATCAAATCAACCACCCTGTATTTATCACAAAGGTAAACCGGGCAGGCATAAAAAATGAACACAGAAACTCAAGCTTAAACCGATTTTACTCTCCAATCAACCGAAAAAATGACATCAACCAAAACAAATAAACATACCAAGAACTGGGTATTGTTCAAAATGTGGAATTGCGTAACATTCCTCGAAATTGAAGACGCCTTTACAGCTAAACAAAGTAATATAGAGTCTTATAAGAACAGGGTATTGAATGAAATGTAACAATACCTTATCAAAGTCAGGAGAAGTATCAATAAGAGAAGCGAAAAGGGTCGACGAAGATAGTCCAGTAGAAGCCAGAACGCAGTCCAGAACTGCCGGAACAGCAGCCGGAGGTACTTGGCGGAAGCTATTCCACAGAGAAGTAATGAGAGAAGCAGTGGCATCGCTCTCGTTTACTGCCATGATCTTCAAATGGTAGCCGTGTCCCTGTGTGTGCAGGGTTAGGAACGAGAAAGAAGAGCAGTGTTGGATTTTCAGGGGCTTGTCTTCTTATGCTGTTTTATTTTAATTTTTATTTTTATCCCGAATTCTTCCCAGGTTCAGAGACCATAAACCCTAGTCTCAGAAGTCAGAATCATAAACCCTTAATTTTTTTTATTTTTTATTTTTTTTTGGAAATTTGATTTTGTACAATAAAATTTCAAAAAAAAATTAAAAATTTAAAATATGGAGATGTTTTTATTTTATAGATATCCCAGATTTATTTAGCAAAATATCACTTTTATCAACTGACAAAATTGATGAGACATTTACTTGGCCAAGTTATTTGAGTTATAAGTGACCACGGTGAGTTAAGCGATATTGTATGAAAACTCTTGATGAAAGCGTGGAGTGCGGTAGACTGAAATTCTATTCTTAACCACAATCTATTAAAAAAAAAAAGAAAAAAAAGTTTATTAATTGCATAAAATCGCACCTCATTATGTGATTTAGCGCAGTATTATTTATGCTTTACAGATCCTAAATTAGATACAATTTTCAAAAAATCATAATCACTAAAGTAAAATCATTTTAAAAAAATTAATATTTAAAATCTTTAAAAAAACTCATACAAACTCATATTTGTCTAAGCAACATCTTAATAAGATAACACAATTGAAATAAATTTAACATATAAAATTCAGAATATATCAAAATGAAAAATTTAGAATATATTCGACTTTATAATTTCTAATTTATATATTTGTATGAAAGAGGTTTAAATATTTACGGCTCTATGATATTGATGTGGGCTTAATTAATTAGAGCAATTATTAATTAAATGTGTTGATGTGGACTTAAAAATACCTACTATAACAAGTTTAAGAATAGATTATCATTTAGAATTAATTAAAAAGGTTCATTTTTTTGTTGGTATCGGGAATGGGAATCTAGATTTTGTAATATATTGAATTTTGTTTCTTTTTTGTTTTATTTTTTATTCCCTATTTTTATGACTTCTGCATTTAGTTGTGTATTTTTGAAAATTGTGTTAGTTATTGAAATTGAAAATCGTATTCTACTGCATTTTACTCCGTTGATTTTTTGTTATATTGAAAATTTTCATTCTCATTTCACTCCTGAATTTTTTTTTCATTTTTTAGAGCAAATTGTGAACATGAGTCACTCAAACTCAAAAATGTTCTACTTTACGTGAGAAAAGTAAGTTAATAAAATAAATTTCTGTGAGCATAAATCTATCTCTCTAAGACTCTAAGATCTATAGAGATTGTTAATAGTGCTCATCGATACCAATCTCCAAAGAAATATTCTAGTTCGTCATCAAGTTACAAACTAGGCCTTAGTTGTTATAGATCTAGAGATCTTGTTTTCAAAGATTTTGTGTACAGTATTTACTTTCCACTCTTGGTTGTTGTATATGTGTATGAGTGTGACTGTTAGAAAGATGTGTTAGTTTGTGAATGATGGTAAGTTTGATCAGTGTAAGTTAGAAGTTGAGGTGATGATTATGCATGATATTCTGAGTCTCTAAGTTGGGAAGTTATTTAGGCTATTCATTTTGATTAGTTAGAGTCAGCTTAGGTTAGTCTCAAGTTCCCTTTGCTCGAGGATTTTCAAAGTTCAAGTGTAGGGAAATTTAATAGGTACCATTTTTGTAATTATTTTAGGCATATATTAGTGTCTATTTTGTTAGTTTATTTATATTTTTAGTCTAATTGTGATTATTTTCACCTTTTTAGGTGTTTTTGAAGCAAATGAGGACAAAGGAACGAATTTAGACCAAAACAGGACAGAAAGAAAATATCCAGTCAGAAAAGGGTTAGCCACTCGTGGCGTTGGTTATCATGTGCTGCAGCGTCCATGTTGGTTAAGAAAAAATAAAAAGGTAGAATCAGTGTGCTGCGGAGCTAGCATTCATGAGCCGCAATGCTGGAGTTTCGTATAATGAGCGTTTTGACAAATTTCTTATCTTTGAGAATTCTAACTCATCTCGATATTTACGAGTATACTATTGACGAGCCTTTCTCTATAAATAGGCTATTCTAGGTCAGATTTTAAAAGTCAAAAGAGAGAATTAAGAAAGAAAAACCTAGAGTACCTAAAGTATAGAGAGAGAGAGAGAGAGAGAGTATAGGAAATTAAAGCTCTGTGAGATTTGAGGAGACTGTTGTCAAAATTCTGACGTCTCTAAAGTGTTTTACTTTCTCTTTTTCCTTTGTTTTTTTATTGTTTAAATATGTTGATTTGTTTCAAGATGATACTAGACTATATTTTCTTTTTAGTTAAGGGTTATTTGAAACCCTAGCTATTAGGAATGGCAAAAATCTCCGACGGGGTAGGGCAACTCTGCCTTAACTGAGGTAGGTAAAACCCGCCCCGAACTAAAACTCGCCCTTTTTTATCAAAAAAAAAATTCCCATTTTAGGGGTTTCATCCTATCTACTCATGTTAGTCCCCAGCCATCACATATTCCCGCTTCTCAACTACCTTTGGTGAAGGCTCGAAGCTGCTCTTCCCCATTTCTTTCGCTCAACATCTCTCTCTTTCTCTCACACCAATTGGCTCATTGCTTGCTCATGTTAGATTGCTCGTCTCTCTCTTACCCATTAGCTCATTGGAGTTTGTTAAAGGTCCCCTCTCTCTCTCTCTCTCTGTGTATGTGTATTTCTCTTTGAGAATTTCTTCTCTTTTTGCTACATGATTATATACAAAAGTCTAAATACCTATCCATATCAGAACAACATGTCCTACAGTTATTCTGTCCCTTTTTCTCTCTCTTTTTTTTCCTTTTTTTTAAATTAAAAAATTGTACTTTTAAGGCTTTATATTCTTCAATTTTTTTTTGCTTCAATACATAGGTAAATGGCCTTAAAAGCTCAGTTTTGTCATGTAATAGTATTGCCTTATATTTCTCTCCTTTTATCTCTTTTTTCAATTTATTATTATGGTATTGTACTTATTTGTGGAAGGAAGCGAGGGTGAAAATCTATATCTGTGTAGTTAATTTCTTTGTAAAAAAACTTTACAAAAGAAATCTATACCACTCGAAAGTTTTTGAAATTATATTATCAGATTGATACAATGCATTAGCTTAATCAAAAAAACCACATGTTCTTAAGATGGTATGTATTTTGTTTTTAGAAATATTTTTTTTTTATTGTTTCTCTTTAAAAAAATGGGACAGCAAGGCGGGGAGGGTCGAGGCCCTGCCCCGCTCCACATTTATTCGGGGCATGGCAAGCCCATACCTGCCTTACCCCGCCCCATTCACAATCCTACTAGCCATGTAATTGACTATGATTGCTTATGATTCATGATTTACTATTAATAAATACTCCATAGTTAAAAAAGTTTGATTGCTAAGGAGCATAAATAACACGAGCAATGCGAAAACTAGAAAAGTCGAAACTAGCAAGTTTGTGTTTCAACTGACTCTCGAGGCCCAAATCTAAAGCCTGAAGCTACAATTACAAAAAAAACTGCAAAATCATCAATAAAATGACATAAACTGTTGAGGAATTAAAAAATACTAATTTTTAAAACTTATAATATTCTTAACTTCATTGAGTAAAATATCGGTTACAATAATATTATAATAAAAAGTCAAGAAAATGATCCATTGCCTCATCACATATGTCAAGATAACCCATAAACATTTTATAGTAGTACATTTTCTCCTAATATTTGTGTAATAGTAAATTAACCCACGACAATATTTCACTCTGTGTAGGATGAAAGTTAATGGTATACATACTTCCATTAGCGACTTATAATTTACAAATATTAAAAAAGCTCACTATGTTCTTGCTAGAACATACCATCTTCTAGCTTTCTCACTAGTCTTTCTCCTCTAATATAGATACCATAGTAATAAACTATTTTTTTTAATTTAAAAAAATTCAAAAACAATATAACACGTACAAGACAATGAAATCAATATTTAATGACATGATCTAATAAAAAGGTATAATACAAAACCTAATTACCTGAACTTCTAAGTATACTTGAAGACCGAGTTATAAAGAATCAGAATGATTAAAGAAATAATTATGACTATACACAATCAACTTCCTGAATACGTAGAGTGTACAACATAAGATAATATAAAGAAAAACCAACCAAAATAAGAAAGAAAAAGAGAGGAACAAAACTTAATCTTTTTTACAGACTTTGAGTATATGTACTCTAACACCTTTCTAACCTTCGCTCTAAATGTACTTCGAAGTTTAAAATCTTCAATTAAAACATAATTCCTTATATTCAAAGAACTTATAGCATGGAAACCATATCTTTTTGATGAAATAAGACCGACAGTGTCTTTTTTTAATTTCTTTGATGCAAGGAAGATAAATATTTTTCAAATTCGACTTTAGACTCCTCTTTCATAGTAAGGTCTTTTTCTTCAACTATCAACCTATTTTTCATCTACTGTCGTCAGATAGTAGTAGTTGAAATTGTTTAATTCCTAAGAAACTTTTGGTAATACATATTTATTCATTTTTAAAATATTGAACTTCTTCTTCTAAATGTATCCTCCACTCTATTTCAAATTTCTCCTTACATTTCTATTAAAAGTATTAGAAAAAAAAATCAACAATGACTAATAAGCATGTAATGAAAGTTCAAACCAAACGTTTAGAGAAACTAAGTTATAAATTCTAACCTTTGAAGAAGTAATTCTCATCATCTCGAGTTCAAAGTAAAATTTAGGAACCAAAGGAGCTCAAAGGAGATCAAAAAACTTCAATGGAGTTTAATGAGTTCATAGGAAATAAAATATACTAAAATTGTTGTTTTTCATTTTATTTTTCTTTTATTTCATTTGTAGAATATTAATAGTGATATATATTTTTTATAATTATTGTATTGTATTAATTTGTCTACTTGGGTGGGAAGGTTAGAAGATATTATTACCAAATAACAAATTTTAGAAGAAAAAAATGTTATTGGTGGAATGTTATTAAATAACATCTAGTAATTAATGATAGATTTAATACTGATGACTTTGGGAATATAAAATTTTTTTTACAGTTTCTAATTTATTATCAAGAATGGGAATGGAAATCCAAAATAGGTAAGAATCAATGAATGAATCTCAAATTAACATTTTATTTAAATAAATAAATAATCTTAAAATGCCATATAGCAAGCACCAATAAGTTGCGAGCGAGTTTCATAACTTCAAAGCGAATTAATTACAATAAGTTTTGTTGTCCAATTATCAAATTAATTACAACTATTAGATTTTTACCCAATGGCCAAAAGAGCAATAATTATCTATGTGTAAATATTGAAGTAACCATTTAAAATTTAAACATCACCTCTATATATAGAACAGATTGAGAAATACAATAAACCTAATGTAAAAGCTGATTTATTCGGTCATTAGCTATAAAATTAAAAAAAAAAATTGAACAACTACTAAAAAAGTGTCAAAAATGTCGTTTATTATAAGTGATTTTTTTTAAAAAAAATATTTTCCTCCATAATTACATAGAGTGTTTTAACATATTCTCCAAATTATTATAAATTTCTGTTGGAATTAAAACGATTTTTGCAGTGGAAGATTGGCCCAGGAACATTCAAAAATTTTCTCAAAACAATTGACTATATGAGTGCATAGTATTAATTCATAGCAAATAGGAACACACAAAGAGAATAGATTTAATACCTCTTGTAGCCTATCAGCGGATCCTAACTTTACTGTCTTCTAAACCACGATCTTCCAATCCAAGCCTCAAGCACAACTGGATGAACGTGTGGGCGTTGCATACAATTTCTTAAAACTCACACTTCAGGCACTTGCAATTTTCTCAACACATGAGATTGCAAGAGTTTGTTCTAAAGAGAATAGGAAGATACTCTTCTTTTTCTCTCTAGTTTATGGAGGCTCTGTAGAAAATAATACGTAATGTTCTATATTTTCTGCTAGGGTTCCTTTATGTATATATATT
>JXTC01000029.1:1128345-1153129 GCA_002914845.1 Trema orientale | reverse complement strand
CAAGAGAATCATCTTTCTAGCTTCCTAATGGAAGGAATGGATTCCATATCTGTAAGTTACATTCCCAGCTACTCATCTCATCATGCTCCTAAGATGCAAGTATTTCGATCTGTTTAAAAACAAATCTTTAACAAGTATGTTAAAGAACATAATGTTACAAATAGGAGTCTATAAGTACTTAGGATTAAGATTGATTTACATATGATCATCTAGTGACATTATTTAGACTCTCAACAGTTAATGGAATTTATATGAGATTCAAATAATGTCTGGTCCAGTCCTATATAATCGAATTATATAAAGTACCTCCATTGTGATGTCAATACATTAATAGTCCATATAAGACTATTACATTCTCAATGTTAATGGACCGTACTAATAATATTTAATTAAAGATCCCAAACTTTAATTAATTATTACAGACTATATTTAGTTTATTATCCATAAATTTAATCCTCATTTATATAACACTTATATTCTAAATTTATGGCCACATAAATAAACTAGGAATTTTCTGATATTTAAAGACATACTAATTATGCTCAAATTCAAATAGAAAAATGTCACTTTATTAATTTAGCAAATATCCAAAATATACATACTTTTAGGGCATAAACCCTAACAACTTCAAATTTGCATCATGAACTATTTCAACAAAAAATGATCCCTGACATTTTATGAATTTAGTCTCAAGTATTCATATTGGTTTTCAACTCTCTGAAGTTACGATAATTGCCCTTTTCTCGTTTGCTTACCTTATAAAATTATGAATATAATGGTATGAGAGATAAAATTGAAATTTTAAATAATTCAAAATAGAACTAAAAATGGGGCATATCAAAGATAGATTTTCAATTATCATTCCCATCTATGTAGATTAATTATAATATCATACCTACACATTAACCTATTTTTTTATATGCTGGGACAATGCATGGATTAACCAACTAATAACGAGAAAAACCATGATAAACTATTATCCATTGGTAATGAAAAATAAAAAAATTATGGTGATATAGTATGGTTATGTGGACGGTAGTCTTCTTTATAGCATGGGTAACTGGTTGGACAAGAATAAAGCGACGAGCTATCCTTAACTAGCAAAGCATCGTGAAAAGCTCACCGCATACTAATTCAGATCTTTGAAGAAATGTTACATTTCTAAAGACATCGCCACCATTGAAAATCCATACCCACTGCTGAACAATTCACGGAAGAGATAAAGAGATCTAGCTAGTTTATAGCTATATTTCAACAATAATCACCATCAGACTTAAATGCCAAATCAATCAATTCGATCTACTCATAACGCTAAGAGGGATTCTTTCAACGACATCCACATCAGGAGGCCAAAAAACCTACTCCAAAGATGGTACATTCCAACATTCATTAATGACAAAATCCTGAACCGGTATAA
The DNA here is from genome assembly GCA_002914845.1 of Trema orientale. Taxonomy (NCBI): domain Eukaryota; kingdom Viridiplantae; phylum Streptophyta; class Magnoliopsida; order Rosales; family Cannabaceae; genus Trema; species Trema orientale. The sequence goes on along the minus strand of JXTC01000029.1, from coordinate 1,151,712 downwards.
TTGGCCTGCAAATGGGCTAAAGGGGTGATAAGCTTAAAAGAAAAATGATGAGGTACCCAAGGATCAAAATATAAACAACTCAAAAAGCTTATTGAGACATTCTACGTAAATTGTGATGCCAAACATGAAATAAACCCTTTAGTATAGTTACTCAAAAAAGGGGAAACCCTAACCAACGAAAAGTATTAATCAAAATAGAAATCAGAAAAAAAAGGTTGGCATAATAGTCCTTGAACTTTTAAAATATGTTAGTTTTGTCCCTGAATTAACTATATAGTTCAATTAATCTTTAAACTTATATTCAAATAACAATTTAGTCCAAATCAGTAATGTGTTAAATTTTAGACAAAATTCTCATTTATATATCATACGTGCTCTGTTAGAAAATATAAAATTAAAAACAGGAACTATAGAAAGAAATAAAAATTTTACTTTTTAGCTATCTCATCACTTTTTTTTTTTTTTTTGGGTTGCTTGATAGCTATCTCATCACTTTGACACTTTTATTTTCTTTTTCTATGTCCCTTAATTTTCTATTGAAAATTAAATTAGGTGCTTCTATTCTTCAAATGCTAAATAAAAAGATTCTGTAATTTATGAAATTTGACTTGAAGTAATACTATCCAAATTTTTAATAATTACAATGAATACAAAGATTAATAAGGCGACTAATGACAGTTACTAATTCCGAATCCTCTGAACTCCCTTGAAGGCTCTGTTGCAGTTGTGGCCGTTTTTTCTTTAACGGTTCCACGTCCGTTTGTAAGTGGTTTTAGTCGTTTATTAGTTTTTATGTTCTCCTTTGTGGTCTCTCTATTTTACCCAACCTCTTTACTGCCATCTTTTTACTGTATTTTCTCCTATAGTTATCGCTTCCTATTTCGTTTTCATTAACTATCCTATATTCCATTTTATCCTTTTCTTCGTGTGTCATTTTCTCAACCTTATCATGTCTACTGCTATGTTTGACTCTCTGGATTCCCTCTCTCTGACTGATGCTGAACGTCAAATTAAAGTAATCTCTGAGTCTGACTTGTCCAATCCAGATAATTGTCTTTCTCTCACTTTAGTGGGCCGAGTTTTTACTGAGCGTAGAATTGATTTCAAGAATCTCAAAGATGCTCTTGACTCTCTATGGCGGTGTCGTTGTCCATTTGATGTTCGGGAAATTGGAGATAATCTATTTTCGTTCCGATTTGGGTCAGAATTTGATAAAAGGCGTATCTTGTTAGGCGAACCTTAGGTTTTTAATCGTTAGGTTCTCGTTCTTGGAGAGTCTGATGGTCGAACTACTGTACAGCCTAAGGATCTTATTTGGACGCCTTTTTGGGTTCAAATCTATAATCTACCTTTTTTGAGTATGAATTCCGACATTGGGACCCTTATTGGGCGTTCTCTGGGTCGGTTTATAGAGGTTGATAATGAAACAGTGCATAGAGGTTGGGGGAAGTTTCTTCGCATTCGCGTGGTCCTGGATGTTACTAAGCCTCTTCAACGAGGGATGCTTATCAAATTACCAAAGGTTCAGGAAAATGTTTGGATTGATTTCAAGTATGAACGCTTACCAGACCTTTGTTTTTATTGTGGTCATTTTGGCCATACTCAAAGTTCATGTGATGATTTACTGGCAATTGAAGAATTGGGTTTGAAACCAACTTTCAATTATGGGTTTTGGTTGAAAGCTACAGATTTTCGGTCGTATAGCTATCGGAATCGTTCTCGTCCATCGGAGCTTTCTCAAGGTGTTTGGCCTTTTGTCACTCGTTTAGCCAGGCACCCTATTTCTTCTAATGTTTGTGCTATTCCGACCTCGTCTCCGTTGGTGTCTCCGGTCTCGACCTCGTCGGCGTCTCTGGCGGCGACTGCCGTACAGCATTCTGATGCAGGTGTTACTGATACGAAGGGGAAAGTGAAAATTCTTCAAGAGGCAGTTTCTCCCACTCTGCCTACTTTTTCGATTCCTTCAGAAACTGCTTTTAGTGGGAATCTATCTCTCATTCATGGCAGTTCCTCTGCAGTCACGTGCTCTCCTAATAAAAAGTCTGGGTCAAAGTCCAACATTAGTAAGGCTTGTTTGTCCACTTCTAATTTGGGCCCACTGAAAAAGGACCCTAGTGTTGTGGTCTCCTCTAATGTTTCTACTGGGCCTTTTCTCTATGTGTGCCCTGGCCGTCGTGCAAAAGAGGCCAAACAAAACAAAGAAACCATCTGTTATAAACGCCAATTCCAGGATATCAGTGGGGAGACTCGTAAAGTGGTGAAACGAACAAAGATTACTGAAGTTCTTGATGGGTCGTCGACCAAAGTGGCGGGTGCTGGTTCTCAGCCCCGTCACGAGCCATGAGTATTCTTAGTTGGAACGCACATGGTCTGGGGAATCCGCGTGCGTTCCGTGCTCTTCACCTGTTGGTTCAACAACAGGATCCCCTTTTACTGTTTTTGCTTGAAACTAAACTCCCAGCAGGTCAAATTGATATTTTCCGTTCTAAACTTAAGTTTTATGGTGGTATTGAAGTAGCTCGGCGGGGTCTTGCTGGTGGGTTAATGCTATTTTGGTCTCAACAAGCAGTTGTAAATATTTTTTCCTACTCCTTTTATCATATTGATTGTTATGTAGATGTTACTGGTTCTTCTTTTTGCTTTATTGGGTTCTATGGAGCTCCGAGGCTCACAACAGGGTTCATTCCTGGACTCTCATACGCCGGCTTCGTGGGGTTACTGATGGCCCCTGGTTAATTATGGGCGATATGAATGAGGTGATGACTCTTGAGGATAAAAAAAGGGGTGCTCACCATTCTGACGCAGCTATGGATGCTTTTCGGAATTGTTTTGATAACTGTGAACTATTGCCTATGGATTTTAATGGTCCTCGTATGACATGGGATAATCATCAACGAGCGGATACTCGAATTCAGGAGCGGCTTGATTGGGTGTTTACTAATTCTGATTAGGACTCTCTTTTCCCGCTGGCCAATTTACACCATTTGGGCTTTCAAAAATCTGATCATCGTGTTCTTCGGGTTCGTCTCTCAGGTCCAACTGCTTCTGCTGATAATCGAGGTATCCCGCATTTCCGATTTGAATCTCTTTGGTTGGAGGATGAGGATTGTGAGGACATTATTTCAAATATTCGGCATTCCCCTGCCTCAGGTTCTGCGTTAGAGGATCTCTTATGCAAGTTTTCTACTTGTGCTGACTCACTTTCTTCCTGGCATCATCGAAAGTTTGGTAAACGTAAGCAAACAATTAAGGAGAAAAGTAATTTGCTTCGCAGAGGATCCTGATATGGATGCCATTTCTAAACTCGAAAAGGAATTGGATGATGTATTGTTGCAGGATGAGACCTATTGGCAACAAAGGTCTCGCGTTCAATGGATGAAAGCGGGTGACAATAATACCAAGTTCTTCCAGTCCAGGGCCAACTATCGACGAAAGTTGAATCGCATTAAGGGGTTATTTGATTCTCAAGGAATTTGGCAAACCGGGACCAATGAAATTGCTGATTCTATTTTCTTATTCTACTCCCAATTGTTCACGTCCCAACGGCCTTCTCAGGAGCTAATGGATATTATTTTGGATAAGGTCCAGCCTAAGGTGACTTGTGAGATGAATGCGTATCTTCTTCGTCCTTTTTCTTCTGAAGAGGTTTACATGGTGGTTAAGGATATAGGTTCAGACAAGAGCCCTGGTCTTGATGGTTTGAGTGCTATGTTCTGTCAGAACTATTGGCATATTATTGGACCGTCGGTAACAAGAGTGGTGTTGGATTTGCTTCATGGGTCTGCTGATTTTCACTCTGTTAATAGTACGTTAGTTGTCCTCATTCCTAAGGTCCAGTCTCCTCAAAATGTTGGCGATTTCCGTCCTATCAGCTTATGCAATGTTTTGTACAAAATTGCTTCCAAAGTCATTGTCAGGCGTTTCAAATCTATTTTATCTTCTGTTATTTCTGAATCTCAGAGTGCCTTTGTGGCTAATAGGTTGATCACTGACAATGTGCTTGTGGCATATGAAGTTATTCATGCTATGAAGTGTAGAAAATATGGAAAAAAGCAATTCTTTGCAATGAAGCTAGACATGAGTAAGGCATATGATCGAATAGAGTGGAGATTTTTGCAGACAATGTTATTGAAGCTGGGGTTTGCTAATCCTTGGGTCCATCTGATTATGAGATGTGTTTCCTCAGTCCATTATTCTTTCCAGATTAGGGGTTCGGTGATGGGTGATATTCAACCTTCTAGGGGCTTGCGTCAAACTGACCCTCTTTCTCCGTTTCTATTCCTTATTCTTGCTGAAGGGTTGTCATCACTCTTATTTGAGGCGGAGTCACATCGGAATCTGGTTGGAGTTTTAGTTGCTCGTCATGCTCCATCGGTTAGTCATCTTTTATTTGCTGATGATAGTTTGTTATTTGGACATGCTACTCCTCAATTTTGCTCAACTATTAAGATGATTTTACAAGCTTATGAGGCTGCATCTGGTCAGATAGTTAATTACTCCAAGTCCTCCATCTCATTTTCGCCTAATACCACGATTGCAAATAGGCAATTATTTTGTACAGCTTTGGGAATGGAGGAATGTGAGCACTATGAGGCCTATTTGGGTCTTCCAACTATGGCTGGTAGGTCCAAGAAAGAACTTTTTCATTCTAATAAGGATAGGGTCTGGAGTAAACTCTCTATTGGTAAGAACAACTTTTCTCACAAGGTGGGAAGGAAATATTACTGAAAGCTGTTATCCAGAGTATTCCTACCTATGCAATGACATATTTCAAGTTACCAGTCTCTCTTTGCAATCAGCTGGAGTCTCTCATGGCACGGTTTTGGTGGGGTTCTTCTTCTCATAATCAGAAAATTCATTGGATTTCTTGGAAGAAAATGTGTCAATCTAAATTATATGGAGGAATGGGATTTAGATCGTTTGTGCATTTTAATCAAGCGTTATTAGCTAAACAAGCTTGGCGCATATTTTCTAATCCTTCTTCACTTATTGCTCGGATTGTTAAAGCCCGGTATTTTCCTCAGAGTTCTTTTCTCTCTGCTGCTTGTGGTCATTCTCCATCACTTACTTGGCGTAGTATTATTTGGGGTAAAGAACTATTGACACATGGCTTGCATTGGGCTATCAATGATGGACATTCTGTTAATGCTTATGCTGATCCATGGATTCTTCGAGAGTGTACCTTTAAGCCTTTTACAGTCAATTCTACTCTTCCTCATGTAAAAGTGGCATAATTTATCACAACTGATCGTGTTTGGGATCGTCCTAAGTTGTCTCAATATTTTTGTGAAGAGGACATTCAAGCTATCCTAGCCATTCCTATTCCCCTTTTTCCGAAGGCTGACCACTTGTTTTGGCATTACTTTCCTGATGGGATCTATGATGTCAAGAGTGGCTATTGGGTTGCTTCTTCAATGGATCATGTGGCTTCATTATCTAGTCCGTCCTCTTCTTCCAAATGGTGGCGCAGTTTATGGTCTTTATCCATTCCAAGGAAGGTTCGTACCTTTGCTTGGAAAGCTTGTCATAATGCTCTCCCTACATATTTGGGCCTGCATATCTGAAGGGTACTCCCACACCCCCACTGTCCTTTGTGTGGAGCACATGAAGAAACAATTTATCACTCGTTGGTCCAATGTCCTTCTAGCCGTTCTGTTTGGAAGTAAGCCAACCTTCCTTGTAAGGTTTATACTCTTCCATGTAGTTCTTTCAATGATCTTCTCCAACGAATTCATGGGATATGGGGTAAGAATCTTTTGGAATGGATAATTATTTTGGCATGGTGCATCTGGTTTGAAAGAAACAAACAGGTCCATAGTCAACGCCCTAGATGTGCTCCTCATATTGTTCGCTGGGCAAGAACTTATTTAGAAGACTATTCTCGACCTCAATCTAGTTCTCAACGTTCTCTGCCCCAACACTCCTTGCCTCCAGCTTGTTGGATTCGTCCTAGAGAGGGCCGTTATAAAATGAATGTGGATGTCGCTTTGGATAGTACATTTGGATTTTTGGGAATTGGTGCTATTATTCGTAATCATAATGGAGAAGTCAAGGGAGCACTAACAAAGAAACTAAATGGTGGGCTATCCGTGGTTGAAGCTGAAGCTGTTGCTCTTCTCAGAAGTTTGGAATGGGCTAAACTTCTTGGTGTACTGCTGGACTTTGTTGAAATTGATGCTCTGTCTGTACTTAATCTTTATTTTGGTCGTGAAAATTATTTTTCTCAGCTTTGAGATCTTTTGTTAGATATTCATGTTCTTTTATCTTATTTTCCTAGTGTATCTTTGGTCCATGTTCGGCGAGATGCTAATCGAGCAGCTCATGGTCTAGCTAGATTTTCGCTTAGGATAGATGGAGAACTTGTCTGGTTGGAAGAAATTCCCTCCCTATTGTATCTGTTGTTCTTACGGAGTAATATATGATACAGACCTTTTTTTTTTAAGAAAAAAAGAAAAAAAAGATTAATAAGGCAATTTATTTAATTCAAAAACCATTGACAACCACATTCCAAAAAGTTGAGGAAGCCATTTGGATGACAGAGTGAGAGTGGTCAAACTCCAAAGCATTTGCTAGTGGCGAGTGAGCAGTGGCAGCAGTTTCATGTTTTTTTTTTTTTTTTTGGCGTCTTCCTAGATTCCCATTCATTCCTAACTCCTTACAACAAAACGAAAGAGAAAGCTTAAAATAAAGCTCTCAACTTTTTACAAACTCATCGATCAAACAATCCAGATTCCAGCAGTAGACCCTCTCATACTCCCAATGCTAGCACTTCTCATCCTTTTCTTCATCGCTCTAACTACAGGTACACACAACCCCTACTCTCCTTCTTACAATGATTTTCCATGTTTGTTTCCTCAGAAAATGCGTCGAGAAAATGAGATAGAAAATCCTCCAATTTAAGGTTGATATTCATTTGACTTTGAACTTGTATTTCAGGTCTGCTCGAACTGGTAGTGAGTGAAGATGGGTTTTGCTCTGCGCCTCCTTCTATTATCAGCCCACCTTCCCATTCCAATCATTTGTATTGGAAGGTCACCAATCCCACACTTTCTCCTTCTCATCTCCAAGGTCAGTAGTAACCAATGATTTATTATTATTGTTATTATTATTATTATTTTGTTTTTCAGGATCCCAAATGGGCAATCAAGAGAAAGATTTTATGGGTATGTCCCAAAATGTGAAAAAAGCACGAAGAGAAAAAGCCATTTGACATTTTTCATGAGATATGAAATTGTGAACTATTCTTACTGATGTTTCTATGAGTGAAAAATGATTAACATCCATTTATTGAGGGTTATTTTCAGATTCTCTGGTGCTGATAAAGTATTTATATTAGACTAATATGTGTGTAGCAAAAAATGATGAGTAGTAAGTTGGGATCAACAATCAAATAGAAGTTGATTGTTGTACAATTTGGTCTTATAATCTGAGTTTATTTAGAAGACAAAAGATGAGTGTATGGTGAACCTTGATTGTATTATTTTTAATTGCAATGATGCTGAAAAGAAATTAAATCTTTGAATTCTGTTGTTGTCTGTGTTTGGCAGACTTGCCAGGTTTCACACGCAGTGTTTACAAAAGAGACCATGCTTTAATAACACCGGAAAGTCACGTCTTCAGCGCTTTACCTGACTGGTATATTTAACTCTAACAACACTTCGTATTAGGATGCAATGATTTTGTTTTTTGTCCCTTCGTCCAGTAATCAGAATTGTTTCTCACAGGACAAATACATTAGCAGCCTACTTGATTACACCGGCAATAGGCTCACACTTTGTGATGTACCTTGCAAAGATGCAAGGTTTGTTGAACACTTGCGAGTTTACTGTCAGTATATTGTATTGCATTCATGTTGTATCTGAAATTTTATTTTGTTGGTTATTGATACCTGCTTTAACTGTGCAGGAAATTCACAATCTGGACTCCCTGATCATGATGTTGAGAGGTGTGATGTTTCTCTCTTTTTCCTTGTCGATTTACTTTTCTTCCATGTCATAATGCTACTCCTGTTTTGTGGAGAATTCCACTGGGATTGATAACCTTTGTTTCTATTTCCTGTTGTGCATGTTTATCCCTCTAGGTTCGTATTTGTGGTTCAGGGTTCTGTGACACTGACTAATGTTTCTGGCGTTAGACACAAACTTGAGGTAAAAGCTTGATTTAATTTAAATTTTTTCTATTAACGTTTATTTTGATAAACCACCTGTCTCTTTATTTAGAACATTTTTGCATCTATATTTTCTTTTGCATGCTAATTTTCTGATTTGTTTAGCCATTACTGTGAAATTCTTATTTATTTGCACCACTCTTATATTTCAGGGGAATCGATCACCTTAAATCTTCATCATGGTCGTGGTTGTGATATATATATGTGTGTGTGAATATATATTATGGTTAGCAGTTTTCAATGAGTTTTAACCATCTTCAACCTCTCCAAGGATCTGAATAATTACCAGTCGCGGTTGTACTGGTGCCAGACTTATTTATTTATAAGAAAAAGAAAGAAAGACGTGGTTTAAGTTTCAAAGGATTCATCAATAAATTTATCTCTGTTTCTTATTAAAAAAAAATTCCAAATGATTTACTGCAGTTTATGATGTCCTGTGTTCCCCTTCATAACTATTTTTGCAATGAAAGCTTGAACCTAATTACAAGGATTGTTGGAACAAGTATATACCAGATGGTACTCTGCTATAAATCTTTTAATTCTACGAGAGAAAGAAAGATTTGCAAAGTGCATTAGATCTATATTATTTGGTTGAACTATTTGTTTGCTTCAAGCACAAACTTGATATTTAAAGTATTTATTGTTGGGATGACTATTGAGGTTTTAATTTATCAGCATGGTGTGACACTTTAATGTATTGTCAACAAAGGTTAAATAGACTTTTTTTGTTGTTCATGTATAAAATACAGGTGGATTCATATGCCTATCTACCTCCTAAGTTTGAACATTCAATCAAGTCTGAAGCATCTGCAACTCTTGTGGTATTTGAGAGAAGGTTTATTTGCTACATTATGAATTCGTGATTGATGAATGAATTCATCCATTTAAATGTTGTGCCATCTTCATGGCTTACAGTCTCATGAACATTTTTTCGATATCACCACATATTAAAAACCAGGAATCTTTTTTTTTTTTAGAAATTATTTTTATTTTTATTTTTTATGTGATGGTTAAGTTTTTGTGTCTGTTTTTACATTTACTCACTTTTCAAATAGTCATGATAGTACTCTTTCAAGTGCCTTATATACTCTCTTCCATTTAGACATGCTTCTTTGGAGAATCATTTTACTGAGCAGATTGTAGGTTCAACAGATCAGCAGCCGCTGCTTGAAACTCCAGGAGAGGTAAGTACTATATTTATTTGATATTTATATCTATTTTCTTATATCTTCAGTTTAAAATAAATTGGAAAAAGTTTAAATGGACAACTTAGTTTTGGAGTCTTGGAATCAATTCTTGAGACAAAGTATGATGAGAATTTCCACCTAATGTTTGTCAGGTTTTCTTGGAAATTATATTGTGCTGAGTTAATAGAAAGTGTGCTGTTTTTGTTGATATATATTGTCAGTCTTAGATATTAGTTGTAATTTGTTCTGAGTTTTTGTCAGATTTGCACTTCGATGTTAGATTGAGAGCTTATAGGCTTATGATTCACTTTTCTTTACCCATTGTCAGATCTTTGAGCTCAGAAAGCTTCTGCCAACATCTTTACCTTATGACTTCAATGTCCATGTAAATCCTCGTAGCCTTTCAGTTTCAAACTTCTTTTTTGTGGTTGTGTCATTTAACATTCTTGGACCCTTGCCTTTGCAGATTATGGATTTTCAGCCTGGGGAGTATCTCAATGTTAAAGTACTTTTCGCTCTCTCTCTCTCTCTCTCTATATATATATATATGTATCTGTATCTATGTTATCAGGTTGAATCTTGTCTATTGAGTTGTATGACAATAATACTGCAACTTTAATTGGGTTAAAGTTTTGGTATATGACTGGAAATATCTGTAGGTGAGTATACAAGTTCCTAAAGTGTTGATTATGATTCTTTATAAAAGATATTATTCAGCTTAATATCCCAATCAGATTGGCTTGCTTTTACAAAATTTTTTCGCTAAATAATTAGTTAGTGTGTTGTTTTGTACCTTATCACTCATTAAGTCTGTTTTCAAAATTTGGATAAAGGAAAAAGAACCTAATAGGTCAGGATTTGTAAGGAGCTACTTTGTTATATAGATCTCTGGCTTCTTGAGGGTACTCTCTTCTCCTGCCAAATATCTGGTGGTTTATAACATAATCTGCATGTTTTATTTGTATCTTCAGGAGGTCCATTATAATCAGCATGGTTTGTTGCTTTTGGAAGGACAGGGCATTTACCGCTTGGGTGATAGCTGGTAAGAATTTATTTTAAGAGGGCTGCTACTGTCAATTGCGATTGACGAATCATAGCATTCTGTTGAGATGAGACCAACGTAAGCCCATTATGGGCTCCGCCTAATAGAGGGTTGTGATGCGTTCGGGCATTTGATACTAGTCCGACTCTTATTTTGAAGTAGAAACTTAGGATTTGCTAATATATTTTTACACCTGTTATTTCAAGAAATTTCTCCTTTGCATTGAGTTGAGAGTTGTTTATTCATACTCCTTGTTAATATTGTAAAATGAAGTAAGTGGTGTGTACTGGCAGCAGCAGGACTTCATTTCATGACAGATTTTTGTTTTGGTTTCATCATCTTTTTACCTTATGCCAGCATTCTGCCTGCTGTTCTTGACTTCGTAATTGATTTTCACGTTGGTCAAATCTGTTCTCATTCGATTCTTTGTTGACTATACCATACATAGGTATCCTGTTCAATCAGGTGATGCAATTTGGATGGCACCATTTGTTCCACAATGGTAAGAAATATATAAATCTTGCTTTCATGAGATGCGCAAGGTTCTTTTTCCCCTCTTATTTTTGTCCTTGGAAAAAATGTAGTCTTTTATTTTTGTAAATATTTTTTCCTGTATTTCTTTAGTACAGATAGATCAGATCGATATCATACTTTGCATTTTTTTTCAGGTATGCTGCACTGGGTAAAACACGGACTCGATATTTGCTGTATAAAGATGTAAATAGGAATCCACTGTAGTCACGTTTAAGGTCTGTAACAGCGATTTGGGATAAGTTACATGCTTCATTGCCTCAGCAAGTGACATTAATGGCTTATAACATGTATTCTGGTGTTCCAGATGACCTTATACATCATACATGCCTGTGACTTCTTAATGTAGTCTAGTGGCACTTGCAACTTACATTTTTTTTTTTTTTTGGTTACTTACTTTTTTTTTCCCACATAATCTTATCATAGACAATATAAATCATTATCACAAAAAAAGGGGGGAAAAAAAGAAGAAAGGAAGGAGAAATCTCTTAGTCTTGAATTTTGCTCGACTTTGTTTTGATGAACTTCATAGCTTATTGATGCATAGTAATATATATTAATAAAACTAAATTATTAAGGATTTGTTCGACAAAGTTTCTGCATTATTTTTTAAGTGAAATGAATGGAGGGGTATCTCTCAAATAACATATTGAGGACATCTTTACTCTTCCTTTTAGTTTTAAAAACAAAAGAAATATAAATATTGCCAAGCAAATCCTCATGCTGTTTGTTATTAGAACGATTTGGTAAAACAGGGAAAGGCCTTTGACACTAGGAAAATAAAAATCAAGGAATCAGGAGCTGATGCAAAACCAAAATATTTTTAAAGCTATTCCCTATTGTTGCTAGTTTTTATTGAAATTGAATCAGTTGCTGTCAAGGCACTGAGGAACATTCCACTAGTTACAGAAACAAAAGGCAATGGATTGTATGGATGATATTTGATCATGTAATGGCTTGTCCTTTTGAGTAACAAAGTAGAGAATTTTAGAATCTTTTTTGAACATAACCTTTGAGTGAAATTATCAACATTATCATCAAATGCTTGTTTATTGTTTACCCTTTTCTTTCCCTGACCATCATCACTTGCTGCCCAATAACAAATATCTTGGTGGGCATATGGAAAATTGAGCATATGGTTGATGTACCTCCACGTGGCACATGATGGACCACCAAGGATGAATCATTTTTTGGACCCACACACACATATATATATATTATATATTTTTTTGTGATGACATAGAGCACCGATATTTATCAAACCCATCAGGCCACCACCACTACCACCACCGGCCCATTTCCCCCTTCCACCACTCCTTTCCCCAGGTAATTTCCCCTTACAGCTTTGGTGGGATGCCCCCCATATCAACCTTGCCCAAAAGGGAATATTATGATAAATTTCATCTGCCTTTTCTACAAGAAAGGATTTTATCTTTTTCTTTCTTTTTTGAGCTACTTTCTCTAAAGCTATCATTAGTGGCATTAATTTTGTCACAAAAATTCCCCTTCCTTTCTAAAGGTTTCTTCTTGGTCATCAAATTCCCTTGCAATTGCAATGACTCCTTTTTTGATTAACTCCTCTGACTAAAATATTAGTAAGAAATTATATTTATTATGGTAGGATGTACATTCAAGTATACATAACTACTTATGGCTAATAAATCTTTTGAATTATAGCATATATAATTACCTATGAGCAAGACCTCAATTCTCACTTTAGAGAGGTGCTATCTTTTTGCATTTGAAAAAGAATTTTTTTTGACATATGATGATGTAAGCATTACTATCTGTATTGAAAAAATTAATAAAAAGGATCCTATTATAAGTGAACTTAATTTAAAACACTTGCACTTTTCTTACCTTGAGATTTTGAATTTTGGATTAATCCAGCGGTTAATGCATTTCAAATTCTGTGTTCCCAAGCTACGGAATGATATAACACACTGCCTTCCTTCTTTGTAATATATATATATATATATATATATATATATATATATATATATGAGTGATGTTTCAATAGAGATTTTTATTTTTACTCCATAAATGGGTACTATAATTTGGGCCATTAGATTTTAATCTAATGACTAAAATAATATTAGTAGATTTACTAAAAAAATTATTATAATTAATATATATATAAATATAGAAAGTTATTTAAAACAAAAAAAATGGGTAACCTGATGAGTTGGTCAATTTTTTTATTTTTTATTTTTATAAGAAAATGAAACTAGTGAAAAATACTTAATAATCCCAAATCAGTCTCAACTATCTTATTCGTTGGAAAAAAAACAACAACAAAAGATGTACAAATTTTAAGCTGTTTCAGGCATAATTTTTTTTTTTTAAAAAAACAAATTTTCTTTCAATGTAGTTGTTTTATTCATTTTTTGTTATTTAAAAAACTTATTCATAATATGAAAATTATGCTACCTTGGATTTTACTTATCATATCAATGGAGATTTTTGTTTTTACTCCATGGATGGGTACTCTAATTTGGACCATTGGATTTTAATCTAATGGCTAAAATAATATTAATAGATTTACGAAAAAACTTATTATAATAGAAAGTTATTTAAAATATAAAAGATGGATAACCTGATGAGTTAGTCAAATTTTTTTATTTTTATTTTATAAGAAAATAAAACTAGTGAAAAATACTTAATAATCTCACTCTCAACTATCTTATTCGTTGGAATAAAAAGCAACAACAAAAGATGTACAAACTTTAAGCTATTTAAAGCATAATTTTTTTTAAACAAATTTTCTTTCCATGTAGTTACTTTATTCATTTTTTGTTATTTAAGAAAACCACTTATTCATAATATGAAAATTATGCTACCTTGAATTTTACCTTTCATACAGTAGAAATTTTTTTTATGAAATATTGAAGATACAATAGTACATATAGTTTTAAATTAAAGGTAATTAAAAAAATTAAACTTTAAATTAAATTTTCAAAAAGGAAATAAATAAAAAAGAATTAGAAATTAATATATTGAATGAGATGACTTGTTATGGCAGGTTTATTTCTAAATTAGTCAAACTTACCTGGAGCAAAAACAAAAATACTCATTAAAAACTCACATATATATATATATATATATATTTATTTATTTATTTTGGAGAGTTTTCAATGAGTATTTTATTTTTTCTCCATGGATGGAAATTTTTGATCAATATAAAAATTACCTACAATAGCAGGTTAATTATATATAATTCCATTTCAATTCTAATTCTTGTAAGGAAACTTAGTTTTAGTAAGTGTGACATGAGATAAAAAGATTCCACTTTAGTTTATTTCAAATTACTTTTTTTTTCTTCTTCTTCTTTTTTTCTACTTAGGTTTTTAATTTTTATTTGAATTAGTACGAATGAAATGCTTTATGGAATTTAATTATCATTATTTTGTTTGAATAAGTATAGAATGTTTATTAGTTGTTTAAATTGTTTAAATTTTGGAATGCCTATAATATAATTTAATTTTTGTATAGCATTTAATTCCAGATTTTCTGACATTTTTAATTGATACTTTTAATTTAATTACTTCTAACATGGGTTATTTTTATGTATGCAAGTACTAATAATGTTTTTGTTTTCGTGTAGAATGCGTATTTAATTTTTTTTGAATAAAAAAAGAATGTGATTTTGTTACTTTTTTTTAATATAATTTAAATTTTATGTATAATTTGATTATCTAATGCAGAATTAAAACTGATGAGGTATGGAATTACCATAAAAATATTAACAATTAGAATTCTTCAAAAACAAGGATTAGATTTTAAAATTAAAAAAAAAAACAACTCACGTAGGATGTGTTCCTGTTAACTTTTAATCTAGCTTAAATATGAATTAATTTTATATTGAATTTAATTATCTAATGCAAAATTAATTAACGAGTATTGGGAATCAAAGTATTAAAAATCAATTAATAACAATCAATAAAATTAAAATAAAAAAAATTCCAACTCAGTGGGTAACAAATAAGTTGTTACTCTGATCTTCTATATTTAGTTAATTGAAGAAGCAACCTATATATAGGTAAATGTACTAATATTTCATATGAAAAATTGTTCACTATGTACAGGTCGATCAAAAGCTGTTTAAATACTTAGTTCATTATATATAGTTCTTTAATCATAATAAAACGATGTAAATCAAAGTATCCATAATGGATAAATGTTTGGATACCCATCGAAAAACACCTTATATATAAATGAATTTATTGATATTTTATATGGAAAATTGTTCACTATGTACATGTCGATCAAAGGCTGCTTATTCTTAAATCCAATTTGTTATTTAGTCAGAAGCAAATAGTCTGTCCACTGAGTATGACATGCAGTAATAATTAAATACCTTATGCCCTGCATTTCACCCTCTTATCATCTTATGGAATTGTTTGTAATATTTATAGGGCCTTTTGCTATCCAATTGACTAATGGGGTGGTTTATATATTAATTTATCGTTTTCTTTTCTAATATTTGTTTTGAATAATTTTCTTTTCTAATATTAAGTTGTCACATTGTACATATTCCCATTATCTGGAATCTTCATCTTTTTCTAAGCAAGCAATATATCCATCATTATCAACTAGTTTATTGGTCATAAGTTGAATGGATATCAAAGCATTTTACAAGGTTGATTACCTTATCCACTTGATGAATAGGTGATCTTAATTTTATGCTCCTTAATCCATTTGCATTGCACATTTCCAAAGAAAAATCTTTTTTTAACATATAATAAAGTATTATATGTGTATATCTATACATATATATATTGAAAAGATAAGTATTACCCAATTTCTAAAGATTAAAAAATTCAAAAAAGAAAAGAAACTAGCTATATGTATAATTGATTGTCTATATTTAGGATAATAATAGGGATCCCATTTTTATCCAAAGTTTTAATACCACCTTGATAGTATTTTTACTAATTAGACTTGCACGTCTAGAGTTTAATTGTCGTGGTTGCGATCATGAAATCGGGAATTTTCTTATTTTAAGAGAAGTTAGTTTCTAGAAAGAGGGATTTGTTCCGATTCCTAATATTATAATGTTAAGTTATCAATCTACCATTCACAAATAGTTAGTTGACTAAAGGTAAATGCCATCGTCCCTAAAAAAAAAAAAAAAAAAAAAAAAAGGAAAAGGCTCAGGCATCGATCATGGTAGTCACTGGTAATTATAAAATTTCCTTCACGCATATATTTATATAATATATTTTTTTTAGAACTGTGTAACATTGAAATAAGAATTAAGTTCTCTTTTCTTCCACTTCTCTAGAGTCTTGGTAAACACAACAACGGATTAGTAATCTAATTTCTTTTCAATTTCTCATCAGAAATTAATCTAATTTCAACTCAATATATTAGTTGGATTAACTCATTTAATTTATGATTTTCTAACTCCTAGCCATATTTTCTGAGTATTCACTATTGTTACATGTAGATATTTATTAATTTCTTGTTAACCCAAAAGGAATGAATATGAGAAAGAAAGTATAGTCCACTTTCAGCCAGAAACCTACAAAGCCTACTGTCTCTTTGTGAGAAGATCATATCATAAACTCCCACCCCAACATACTAACTTAATTTGATTCAGAACCTTCATACCTCTAGGATTAGTTCTCATATGGGTGTGCAATATTATTAGTGATGTCAACTTCAAGTAGAAAAAAATGGCTCCAAATTTGTCCTAAAGTTGGATATTTTCACCCCCAAAACTAATTATTAGGTACACAGATAAATTCTTGGCAAATATTCATAAGTCAATTCTTTTTTTTTTTGGGGGTACTGTAGCGTGTCAGTTCATGACAGCTGCATTTCATAATTAGGACACATAGATCTCGTTCTTGATACACTGATTATTCGGTAAAGGTTCTAATCATTGAAAAGGCCGGTTGATGCACAAATTTTACATATTTCTTTTCCTTGGAAAAATATTGAAGTTAACCTAAAGATTTGACTCTCTATATAACCTTTGGCCATAAATTCAGCCTATCCGCACTGTGCTAAAGCAACTTTAGTGGCACGGAAGAAAAGGTTGTATTGACCAATCATTCATATATATGCGCTTTAACCAGAGTACAAATGAGAATTTGATGTGATTGACTTTGAAGTACCTTGAAAACAATATATAGTGACATTATGCACAAAATTTAACTATTCCACTTTCTTTACCAAACGCCCTTATGATGGCAACTCCGCTCTTTGATCTTGGTGGTGTTACCAAGGAAAAAAAAGGGGGAAAAACACATAAAATCCAATAATTAGTTAAATGGCAACTATAAAGGTTGGGACTTAAAGTACTAAATTTTATGCTAAAGTATTTGATGTATAAGCTCTGTGGTTTATGCTTTCGTAATTCGTGTCTTATTTAATGCAAGTGATTATAAGAGTTCGGTATCATTAGAAAACATGCATATGCCTTTAATTATAGGATATCAATCTAGTTGAAATCCTGAAAGAGATCGTGAAAGATGGATATTGCTGATCTATAGCATGTGACAAAGACATAAAACCCCAAAATTTTATGTTAAATATTTATGAGACTCAGTATTCATGCATGCAAATGAGGCAAGTAGATTACTTTGTATTGGTGATTAGCTATACGCATGGGGAGAAAGAAATTATTAGAATCATGGGAAGGCATGGATCACGACAATATATAAATATTTCATCAAATGCACTTTTGTTTTGCAAATAGAGATCAATATGTTACTTTTCAATCATGGCAGGCCATCTTGATAAATTAGTACATGGTTTTTTAATCCTTGAATTTATTCTATGTGAGATGTTAAAAAAGAATTTTCAGTAGAATGGACAGAAACTTAGTAAGCTCTATTATAAAGAAAGCTATGTCTCTTTGGCTTGTGCCATTTTCTAGCTCTCACGTTGTCATTGATACGAGGCTACTTTTTCTTGTCACTTTTTTTAACTTTCATTATAAGTTATCCATTTCCACCATGAAATGACATAAATTTGTTTTGGATTACACCCATTAGTGTATTTTCAATCGTCTTTCTTGTGGAGAGTGCACTTCATTTAGACATATTTCAATTATGTGTGTGGAAACCTTATTATCTTGGAGCCAATAAGTACCCTTTGATGGATTATTCAAGCAAAGAAGAGCAGAAAGGCTTCAAGTTACATATTATGTACATGTTATATAAGTTAGTGAGTAAGTGTTCATAAAGCTTCCATATATGTTAATTTTTTAAAGTTCAAAATACCATGCTTCTAGTTGGATCCGGAAAAGATCAAATAGAGAAATGTTTTAGACCAAATAGGAAATTAACTATGTTGGCTACGCCTACTTGCTGTAGTTTATTTCCTCATTAAATAATGGCCGGTCAGTGGTTAAAGGAGATGATAGCAACTTCTAGCCTCATTTATATATATTTTTATTCTAATGCAATGATAGTGTGTGGGGATAGGAAAAATAGTCAATGATCTATTAGAAAAAGTGAGAAAAGAAAAAGAACTCAAAGTTACTACTTGCTATTGTTTGCTCTATCCCATATACAGTTATAATAATAATAATTAAAGTATCAAAGACTACTAATGAAGGCCATGATCTTCATAGTCTTCAGAGTCACTATATCAATATCCAATAAAGAAGAAAATATGTGACTTTAAGACGTAATTTTTCCAAGAGGCCTATGAGGAACAACTTTATACACATTGTGACCCATGAATTTTGGCTTTTTGCTTAGAATAGGTTGAAAAATTGAGTGAATGAAAATGTTATTATATGTCATAAAAAAATGCTTTCACTTTTCCCCTCTACAATATTTGGACATGAGTGTCATCCGAGGAGAGTGTTTTCATTCCTCAACCACTATGTGGGATATGGAAGACATTATGGATGGCTTTGCTTCAATGCATATGGACTTCTAAAGAATCTATGAGATGGCAATGGAAAAGAGAAGATCTTTTTCGGCTTTAAAGGGAGGTCTAGTACTCTTAGGACATCATAACCACATTCATCTGATTTGCAATCATAGTAAGCTAATTATGATTTTAAAGTTTAGAGATCATATGATCAGAGGGAAAAAGTTGGGCAATGATACCCTATATCATGAATAGATCTCTTAATTACAAGTTCAGACTTTTCCATTTGCTTGTGCTACACATTAATTTAACTTTTATCAAGTAGATATGTGTCTGTGTATATACATATATAGATAATCATATGTATACATATGTATTCATGTAAATTTAAGTTATTAACTCCAAAAGACAGGTTGTTATAAATATCATTATTGTACAAATTGTGCTGATCAGGCGGCTAAAATTTTTCAAGGGAAATGAGAGTATGCGTGCATGTCGACTCTTCTTGTCAGCTTCTGATCTTCTTATTAATGTAATCAGCTTATATATTTAAACAACCAATACAGCATTCAATCAAAAGGAATAAGTCCATAACCACGAATATAAATAGTAATATACAAAGGGAGAGAATCACTTCACGATATGTAGTTCATTGTTGTATGTGATTAATTATTGATTAGAGCAATATCCATCAAGAAGGATTAATTCATGTAAACGATACATTGGAGCGCGTAGTCAAAATACTAAAATGCATTGTATAGTATAACTATAAGTTTCATGAGAACTACCTTGCCATTCTTGGTTGTTTCCTTCCATCATCGGCACTGTGGTCACACTACAACGAGAGCTATTGCCACAATAAAAATCGCAGCAACAGCTCAAAAAATCGCAGCAATAGCTTATTGCAACGACATTATATTGTCGTTGCAATAATTTGTCATTATAGTTTTGTTGCTATATAACTCAATCGCGACGACTTTTCATGTCGCAATATTATAGTCCGTTGCCGCGACTTATGTCGTGGAAATAGTCTTTAATATTCTAAAAAATATATATAAAAATAAATTTTGAAAATAAATAGTTAAAAAATTCAAATATCTAGAATCGAAAATACATATAAAATAACAAAAAATCACCAAAATTAAATTATAATAAAAGTTAATACAACCAAAAAAGAATGTACAAAATTTGTTAGAAAGCTACTCAAATGAACACTGATAATTACCAAATTAGAGAGAGGGAGAGAGAAATTATGGCTTACCAAAGGAAGGAACTCCGGTAAAGCTTACAGTGGTAGAAGAAGTTGGCGCGGCAAAGATGGGGTAGAGTGGAGTGGGGTGGAGGGGTGGGTAGAGATATTAGAGAGAGAGAGAGAGAGAGAGAGAGAGAGAGAGAGAGAAGAAGAAGAAGAAGAAGAAGAAGAAAAGAGAAAAAGAAAGAATTAGGAAGAAGAGGAGGCTCTTTCTATTTTAATTGAGACCTATTGCAGGAACATTTGTTGTCGCAATAGGCTTTTATTTTTCAAAAAAATATTTTACACTAATTTATCATTTATTTTTACATTTTAAAAAATATGTAAATGCTATTGCGACGATATTTGTCGTTGCAATAGGTTCACCTATTGTTTTCGGTAAAATTTGCCTGCAAAGATATCGCGGGAAATGAACTTTCAATATTTTTTTACCTATTGTCGCAACTTTTTGACCTATTACTGCGACATATGTCACGGCAATAGGTCCAGATATTTTTATTTTGTGAAATTTTCTCTCGACTACAGTGCGAGATATGGACTTTTTAATTTTTCTCTTATTGCCGCGATTTTTTACCTATTGTGACGACTTATGTTGTTGCAATAGGTCAAACAGTGAAATATTAGTACGATCTTATTCAACCAAAAAATCTCAAACACTTATGGTGATGAAAATTTTTTATCATCGCAATCAGAGGGTATGTTGTAACGACATTTGGTCGTGGCAATAGAGGTCGTCGCAATAACTAACTTTTGTTGTCATTATTATCGTCTTCATCAAACTTAAGCCATTTGAATCTTTTTCTGCGATGGGATGGCCTACAATGCCAAGCAAGATTCGGTCCCAAATAGAGAGCTGCTCAATTGGATCCTCCGAAATCAGAATTAGGGTTGGCGGCATTATGATCCTCTGGCATATGATTACCACCGCTCATTTTCTCAAAAAATCCAATCTGGCAAAAGAGGCATTTGATTTGAACTTCCATTGAAGCTATTGATTCCTCTATTGTTTTTGCTCTCTTTGTCAAAACAAAGATCTGAAACATAATTAATTACACAACTCAACCCAAAGTAGATCACCATGGATCGAAACCCAAAACAAATTCCCACAACAAATTCAAAAAAAGAAAATTAAAAATAAAATACCTAGAACAGCAGAAATTGAGGGAAGTAGTATTGAGGTGAGAAAATTGTATTATATATGACAAAAGTGAAGGATTCAAAATTGTAAAATTATTTTTCCAGGAAGTAAAAATAATGGAAAAAAAGTCATTTTGTACAAATCAAACAAGAAATTATATCAAGGTTGAACTGAGCTATTCTAACGTACAACAATAAATTCTAAGCCTCTTGGAGCGAAAATTAGAAAAGCCCAAATTATATTAACATCCTAAATCAACTATAATAGGATATTCAAAGAAAAAAAAAGGAAAAAAAAAGTGGAAGAAAGAAAAAACAAAGATGAAGAAAGATATGATTAAGTGTATAAGGTAGCATTTACTATCTGTGCAATTGTGGTTCTTGATCACCATTCGTCATGATCCTATGGAACAGAAAATACCCATACCTAGTGGGAAAAAAGGGCGGGATTCTATAGTAGCTTTGCCAATATATATATGAATCATTACCTAGGAGGTATTTTTTTTTATCTATATATATATATATATATGTATATATTTTTAGCTGTTGGATCATTTGTCTGATAGCTACAATGATTTTAGTAGTTAGAATAATAATAATAATAATAAATGCATATTATTTAATGTTCTTTCTCTCTCTACCTTTTACTATAAAAAGACATGCATGATGAATTTTAATTAGACAAAATAATACCTATAGATAGTTTAAAAAAAGAAATACTTACTGGATTAGTATTCATATATATATATATATATATATGAAATTCTTACATATTAGTCAAAATTTTTGCTCTCGAAAATTAAATAGACATAATTTTTTTTTTCTAGAAACACAAATATGTTATTGAAAAAGGAAAAAAACAAATCTTTACAACAACATATTTTATTAGAAGAAAAATTTCTCCAACCAGATAAAACTCATTATCCTTCCCTCCTAAAATAAATTTAGTTAAATCATGTGCACTTCGTTAGGTACATATGGTCTATTAACCACAATCTCATCATGAAAAAGTAAAAATAAATAAAATATACTCAACAATGAGATAAGCTCATCTTTCCCTCCTAAAATAAATTTAACTAAATTATGTGCACTTCATTGGGTACATATGGCTGGGTAATTAAACATAAAAGTAGACAATACGTATCTAACAATAATTGATCAAACATTACATGGAAGACTAAGCCATAAACAAGAGATTAAACTACTATCGTTAATACATCTGACTCTATAGGTTCAAGATTTTAGGCCAACATATCTCTTCAACTCTTTCAGAAACATCGTCTACCATCCAAGTCGCCTTCTTTTAATTAATGATAAAGGTCTTCCATAGAGATCAATACAAACCGACATAGATTTTTTTTATTTAAAAAAGAATGATACAAACTTCAAATTAATCTAGAATAAAACTACAAATAAACACACAAAAACAACAGAATTACAATTTATAAATAATGTAAAAATTTTGTTACCAAATATATCTATAAGGCACCACATGCCCAACACCACAATGAAGTGTATTGTAGTTATTGGGTGATTTAATTAATAAATTGGGTTCTACATGGGTCCTAATTGAATAAATCTGTCAATAACAGACTGACATATCATGTGGTATTAAGCACTATATGGTACTCCTTAGCATTACTCTAAATATATAACAGGCAAAGTAAAAGTTCTTTGATTGGGTTGGCCCTAGAACTTATGCAGCTTAAAGTTATATTTTATTTCTGAGTGAAGGTATTTTGGTAACAACTGATCTTATAATATATATATATATATAGTAGGTTTGGTATATGCCCTTGGCACATGTGGCATTAGCAGAAAATCGCAAAATATCAGTCTAAGATTACCGAAGTATTATAAAATCTAGCATTGCATGTAAATTATACCTAAGAATCAAAGCTACACAACATAAGTATCAAGAAGGGAAAAAAAAAAAGAAAAGAAAAAGAACGAAAACTGAGCATTATAATAGACAACAAATAGAGTAAAAGCACAGAGTAGAATTCCAATTCATCAAGAATACTATATTATAAATAACAAAAAAGATTACGAATTTCCTTTTTCTTTTCTCCCCGAAGAAATTATGAACATTATATGTAACGCCCCCTCGCCTAACCCTATGGCTACGCAGGTCAAACTAGGGAGTGTTACTCTTTCTTAAACCATAACTTTAGTTTTTGCAAAAAGTGGGCCGAATTTAAACTTTTCAAGTTTTTAA
>JXTC01000029.1:1098015-1126943 GCA_002914845.1 Trema orientale | reverse complement strand
TGAATCTAAGCTAGCTTAGTGCAACTAAACACCAATTTAGTACAGTGACTGCCACCTCGTGCTTTCCTGGGCCAAAAATAAAATTCTATAAATGAGTCCTAAACATTAAATTAAAGCTATTTGACGTGTTAAATGTATAGTGAATTTAGCTCCGAAAAGCGTGAAAAATGCATTTTACCGAAAAACTACTATTTGACCATGTTATCAACAAACTTGATCTTAATGCATGTGCATATAGTATTACTATTCATAATTGTATTCTTTATTCCTTTCACACACCAAGCTCTCTTTCCGAGGGTACTGAGCCTTTACACTGCATGAGAGAACTTCGACAAACATTAGCACAATAATACAGATCAAAAGTATTCAAAAAATCAAAATGAATAATTTACCATAATAATGATACTGGTTGCTTGATGTGTCTATTATGCAATATAAACATGTTTATTATTGGCTTATTATGCATATGAGAATCTTGGGCATTACATTATAGCTTGTAGATATATTCTTAAAATCTTGATGAATATATCTATAGAAGGAAGAAAAGTATTTACTAGTGGATCGAAGCAGAGAGGAGTAAATTTTGGAGATGAGTTGAAACCTGTATATGTTTGTTTAGAACTGAAAGGGTTAAAGAGAGGCTAGGTTAGAGAGATAAGTATTAGGCGTGGAACGGTGCCGAAAGCGTCATACTTTTTTTCACCCTTAAATGAAAAAGACGCATTTTTTTTAACCTTTAAATGAAAATAACAGGGACGACTAACATAAAAATAGAGGAGTTAAGTAAAAGTAAGAAGACAAAAATAGCAGAGTAATACTAGAGATACCAATATTTTAGACAAAAAAAACTTACACTACATGAGTGATATTCATTTCAACCTTTTATTTTTTAAAAGTAAGACCATACCATTTAAAATTATATGATTAAAAATGATGTCGCATTATTAGTGTAAGTTTTTGATATCCCAATCTTTACCCATAAAGTAAAAAGGTAAGTAAGAGTAATTGGACCGTGAATTTTGGCAAAAAACAAAATAATAATAAAAAAATAGAAGCCAAAAAGTGAAGCCGCTGAAAATGGAAAGCAGGCTGCAGGATATATGCTCTTATTATATATGTATCCATATCGATATGGATATCGAACTGGGAAATAAGAGTTTTAGTTTTTGTAATTAAAAGTATATTATGCTAATTTCATCTCAATATATACTACTGATGATCATCTGTGACTAAAGTTTAGTTTCAGTTATGTTTTGCCATTAAAAATTCATGTTTTTCTTAATAGTCATATTGTCATAATTCAATCTTAGTGGAGTGGAAAAATCCTTTAAAACAAATATATTTTTCTATCTAATCTCACCAATTTCATATATATGGTTGAAATCGGGGTTTAAAATTGTAGAAAAATACGTCTTTACCCTATTATAGATTGTCGGTAGCCATATGTATAATTGAAAGGAGGATTCCCTAAATGGCTCGTTTAAATAACAACCATCTTGATTCTTCTAAACCATTGAGAATTCAAACCATAATAGTTTTCAACACTATTTTTTTTTCCAAATTATTTTTATTCTATTTTAAAGGATAAAGACATTTTTTTTAAGAATCTAATTTTGACCTTATAAATAGGCTCGGTGATATTTGATAGAAAACCACAAACTACAATTTTTTTTTTCTTTTTTAAGCGTTAAATATCATGGGTTCTTATTTTGATAATTATCTCATACTTTTTTGTATCAAATGATCAAATCAGCCTTTTTAATGGTTGACTGTAACGTGGACTTTGCTTGTGGGCTGTTGGCATTCTCCTTGGTAACATAATTTAGGGAAATCAAGAAGAATATGAGTGTTTTGCCTCTATTTTATATTTTCAGGAGTATTTTTCAGAATTACATTTTCAGGAGTCCCAGAGAAGCCAAAAGACCAAAATACCCTGAGGAGAATAAGGCAGGTACAAATTTTGTGACTAGCAGTCATAAATCATGATTACATGACACAAAATTATGACTGTGATCATGAATTATGTGACTATTGGTATCATATATATGACTATTAATAGAGAAAATATCATGATTTTTCTTGTAAAATTAGATTTGTATTAGACAAATATTACTAAGTCATTGTTGGCCAATAAGAAATACTTATCTTCTTTTTATAATGTTGGAAAAAATTTTATGACTAGGAGTCACAAATCACGATAATATATCAAGATTGTATAAATTATGGTAACATAATCTTACAATGTTCGTAACGATGTAAAACATACTGTGACATTGAGTCTCAAAATTGTGACCACGTGATAGTGGAAAATATTTATTCGTTTGTTCAAGACCCAAAATCAAATTTTACTATTTATATATTTTTCCTCTTATTAACTAATCTAGCGTATTCTAATAAAAATCAAAATTAGCTGGTATAGTAACAAAAAGAGTCGATCCATAAAGATTGAGTGTTAAACTATCGCTAAGTACTGGAATTATCACAACTCAACTTTATTTAGGTATAAAATTTAAATGAATGTGAAAATAAACAAATAAAAACAAAGATAAAAAGAATAAAGTGGAAATAAAATATGGATAATATTATGCACAAATGTACTAGAAATTGATTCCGCCTAATTACTCCTAAGTTCGTCAAATTAAGCAATTATCAGCATAATTCTACTCAACTCACTAATCGAGGGATATAATCTAATCTCAGTACCTCTCCCGATCGTTAAATGAGATAATACACCTAACTAACTTAAGTTGATATTCCTATCTAACCCAATCAATTAAGTGTTGATTAAGTTTAAGCCCCTAAATAGAAGTTAAGGTATTGCTCACCTCTTGGTCTTACAATAATCCAAACTACCCAAACTATCTAAATGATTATCTAGGTGTTGATCTCCTCTCAGTCTCACAACAATCTAAATTATGCCTCTCAATTTTGGAATATGAGATTAATCTCTCCCGAGTATCAAAATTACAATCTAAAATCAACTAATTCATTGGCTAAATAAATTAAAAGCAATGAGCTAGGAGACACATAAATAAATTGATAATGGAAAAATAGACCAATAATAAATAAAATAATCAAAACAAAGTATTAAAAATGGTAAAACAAATCCTAGCTATTAAATATAAACAAGTATAGTAGAATCTATAACACCAATCTCTATAAGAAATTCATAATATCCAAGCATGTTCATACATTATGCTCAATACAAATTTCAAGAGAGATTCAGGTGAGAGAAAGGAAAAGAAAAACTCTCATGGAAATGAGCTTCAAGTCTTCAAATGTTTAAGAAATTCTCCCAAATCTTCTTCAAGAATATCCAACTCCAAACGTTCTCTCTTTAGGAATTTATGTATTTTTCTCTCCATGTCACGACCTAAACCCCGGGCCGGTGGCAGAAGAGGAATTTCACAAGTGAAAATTCATAATTTGTTTTAGAAATCTTTAGAAACTTCAATTTTTCTGAAAAACGACAGCTAGTTTAAAAATGACAGCTTCTATAAAATAAAAATAATTCAAATTATAAATTCTCACAGTTTGTGATCACCACTGGACATAGACTGTTGATAATAGTAATAAAATATACATATGCATCACCACTGTCATCACAAGTAGGCATAATAGATAATACAGGCTAAATCCAAAGTATGAGCCTTAAATGTTATTACAAATCCAAAGTGAATTACTAAATAATTACCAACTACTAAACTAGTGATATTCTTCCAGTCCTAGTCACTCTGCTCCGAAGTTGCCTAAGTCATACTGAACACCACCTGAGAGGGGAAAGATAAGGGGGTGAGCATTTACATGCTCAGTAGGAATTCAATTACCTTTTTGGTATGAATGCAACTTTTGAAACCTGCATGATTAGTATCTTTCCAAAAATCCAGTTATAAAACAAGTTTGCAAATGATCAAGAGTAATCACATATTCAAATTCAAAATCAAAACTAAAGTCACCATGTTGTACATATCATAAATCAACCAAATATAAGTATGAGCTCTCATCCTCTCATCACGGTCCTGTAATACCCAGCATCCTGAAACTATCCGGAGGTGTGTCAGCAAATCCTGCGTAGGGGCCTAGGTCTCTCACCTAGCACTGCAGCAACTCGCCAGCGATCTAAATACCATGATGCTAAAATAGAACTCAAGTGTGTGATCCTATGGTAGGTACAACATTTCACAACTCATTTGGTATTATTATGAGATTTGCAAAAAATGGGGCAGCATAACAGCTGTATTTTCCCAAAACCAAAATTTTAAACCTGCATAAAATCATATAAACCAATCCTAGAACAATCCAATATATTCAGTAGTTCACAAAATATCCAATCAAATCATTTAATCCATGAAATTCGACAATTTCAAGAAATAGGTCATAATGCACATTTTAAATCAAAATAAGCTCAAAACTTGGTAATTGAACTCCTACCTCGCCTAGATAGCTAGACTAAGCTATCGGCGCCCGTAGATTCTCCCGTTGGTCACCCGATCACTCGGAAAGTCGTTTCAAGATTCCGTGAGCTCGCTTTGAGGGGTGACTTTCCAAACGAAGCCTCAAATTGTGACAAATTGTGAAATGGTGGTCACCACTGAATTCAGAGCACTCAAAAATATTGGGTTAGATATATACCTTGTCAAAAACGGGTCCCGGCGTGTGACCGGTTTGTAGCACGCAAAACGGTGCAATTTATGCCACGAAATTCCAATTTTCGTTTCACAACGAAACATAGCGGTATTTTTTATCAAAATTCATGTCTCGACCTCAATGAGTCCAAATTCGAAGTCAGAACTCAGTTTCGAGGTCCCGAGCATCAAATGGGCTCAAAAATCCAAGAATTATAAAAACATCACATTTTGAAAATAATTAGAAAAATACCACTTTCTCACATCGATAATTAACGCCCTTTCGGATACCGTTTCAACACTTCAAAATCATGATATTTCTTGTTTCAATCTCCTCTTTCACATGGTATAATTTTCTCAGGCAAAATAATTCATTTCTGAAATAATTACAAAAATACCACAAAAATTAAATAATATAAAATTGCTACAGTAACCAACTTCTCACCGGAGCCGAGTTAACGGTCGTGGGTGGTTGAAAATGAAAGCTGGCATCGAGACGAATCCAACGGTACCAGTTTGGTGTTAGATGGTGGCCAGAATCTTCGCCGGCGACCAAAAATCTGAAAATGCTCAAAACGGCATCAATGGAGTTTTCCGGTGAACGGACGACCGGCAGCGGCTGGTGAGGGGCGGCAGAGCTTCGTGGCAGCACGGGGACCCTTCACCGGTCGGTGGGCAGGCCGGACGGTGGCCGGAGCGGCGATCGCGGCTTCTCCTTCCTTCGGCGCTGAGAGAAAATAGAGAGAGAGAGAGGGAGTCGACGGGGAGAGAGAGAAAAGAGAGAAAACATACATATATATATAATCTGATTTTTTTTTAAAAAACCTGGTCAAAAGACCATTTTACCCCTTAAAAAACTGGGTTTTTACACTCCAATTCTCCGCCTCTGAAATTTATGCCTCCATCCCCTTTTTAAAGTATCATTCTAGATCAAATTTAATCACACTTAAGGTTGGGTGAGTCTCCACCGTTAGATCCTCACTTTGGAGTGATCTTAGCCTTTAAAATGCATAAAAAATGAGTTTTGATGGAGTGAGAGGCACAGGGGTACCTTCCAAGTGGTGCAGCAGTGCCTAGCTGAGAAGGGGGGTGGCACAGTTGCGCGAGGCTTACTGCCTAGAGGTGCAGCCACTACTAAAAAAAACCTTTACCACAGCGTGTGTACGGACGTGCGGTGATAAAGACATTAGCAACCACGGCACCTATAAGGCGCCGTGAAAGATATTCACTTACCACGGTGCCTAAAAAGCGCCGTGGTAAGTGAATGTCTTTCACGGCGCTTTAGGCGCCGTGAAAGCACAGTTTCACGGCGCCTTATAAGGGCCCCAAATCGCGAACCCTAGTTCTCTCTTGCTCAATTCATATTCTCTCCAAACCCACCTGCGCCTCCATGCTCCAATACACCATATTTTCCGGCCAAAGAGGTATTTCTAACCTTTTAAACTTGTTTTTATCACTAAATTAAGATTACCTATTATTTTAACTATGATTTTAACTTATTAATTTGTGAAAATTTCATATTTTAGGCTATATGTTGATTTAGAATCTTAACCTTCCATATACCATTCTTTTTCGGAGAAAAAGGTAATCCAACTTATTTTTGTCACTTAAATTTTTTACCCATTATTTTATCTATGGTTTTGACTTATTAATTTGTATAAATTTTATGTTTTAGGTTATGTTTGAGTATGTGTTTATTTAGAACCCGAAATTATGAAATTAAAATTTCTTGGCTATGCATTGACAATCTCTACTCTTGTAAGTGCTACTTTAGTTGTTTATTTACTAGAAATTTCATTTTTGGCTATGTTTTTCTATTTTAGTATGAATTAATCCGAATTTATGTTATTATGGTTTGTTATCTTATAGAATGTAGATGTTAATATATCCATTTTTTAAAAATACTTTAGGTGAAGTGTGAAGTTCATTTAGTTGCAAAATTTTGAGATTGAAGGTATGTTGTCTCAATTTTTACTAATTGTATATTTTAGGTAGTTAGAGAGTAAATTAACTTGAGATCTAGTTTGCAATTATTTTTTATTTTTAATTTTTTTTATATATATGGTCAATCTCTTTAGCATGCTTTTTTAATCTTTAATCTTCTAAGTAATAGTTAGACAATTTATTTACTAAAAATCATATTTTTAGGTATGTTTTACTATTTAAGTGCAAATTAATCCGAATTTGTGATGTTATAGTTTATGATTTTGTTGCTTGGAGGTACTGATACACCCAATTTTTTTTTTTTTTAATTTTAGGTGAAATATGAGTTCATTTAGTTGTAAAAAGTTTTAAATTGAAGGTGTGTTATATCAATGTATACCAATTTTATGTTTATTTAGTAGAAACCATATTTTAGGTTATGTTTTTTAATTTCCATCCTTAGTGTTAATTAATCCAAATTTATGCAATTTTAATTGATTATTGTATAGTTTTTTAAAAATTTACATATTCAATGTTTTTAATTGCTAAAAGGTGAAGTCATGTGGAGTTGATCATTAGTTGCAAAAGTTTGAAATTGATGTAGGCTCTCTCAATTTCTGCCAATTTTATGTTAGATTCTAAAATTTTTTATTTGTTGGATATAGATTGTTGTTGTAGAATTCTATTTCATTTTTTATTTGTTAAAATTCTTATTTTGCATATATACTTATTTCAAATACATGAATTTTCAAATTTAAAGTGTTGTGGATTATAGATGTTGAATTTTATTTATCATTTTAATTTGTGTATCGGTTTTAGTAGAAGTTGGAGTACTTAGATTACTTGTAAATTAGCAAATTGAGCAAACTGAGGTATATTTTCTCAATTTTTTTTTCTTTTATTAACTTACGTAACTTTCTATACTGGTTTTTTCTTATTATTTTGAAAAGTTTAAACTAGATGAGATATGATATCATATAAGAAATTGTACGTTGTGGTGATATAATGATGTTATAATTGTGTAGAATTGTTTGAGTTTATTATTTGTTACACAAATAATAGTTTAGAATTGATGGTGCACCAGCTTCTATAAGATTACTATTGAATATCATTCAAGGAGTGAATGAAGGTGTTGTTGTTCATGTTCCCTTTCATGAAGAAGTGTTTGGAGAAGCTTTTCATTTGTCCGTGTTCAAAGAAGATATAATTGAGTTTTGCATGTTACAAAAGATTGGGGCCGTGCTTATTACGTTATACATGAGGTAAGAAGTTTAATTTTTTCATATATATAGCACTTCATATATATACATATATCTATAGTTGGAAATTATATAATAAAATACTTGATTCACATTAAATTTTGTACTCGTAGGCGTTTACACTGTTTAGTAACCCAATATGGCTATCAAGATAGGTATATATTCATGGATCCTAGTGCAGTTGCTACAGAAGGTGGTCCACGTAAGGATCGTGCTATAAGTTTGGCAACTCGGATGTTATCTATGGAGAATGAACATCAATTTCTAATTATACTTTGGAATCATGGGTAAGATTTTAGACTTAACAAATTGTCATATCAACTACTTTGGATATGAAGTTAATTGTTATATATGTAAATTTATGAGACAAATCATTTACCACAATGGTATGTAACCGTATGTTTTATTAGTTCTCTTCTAATTTAGAGTTTGACTGATTACTTTCTAATAAATAAGGTGTTCAAATTTGTAGTTTAATGGACAAAATTTCTACACAAAGGATAATATCGATGGACTTCTTGAAGAGTGGGTCGAAGAACTAATACAATTTCTCATTTGAGGTTCCTAATTTTTGTTCATTTAAACTATGTAGTCTTTGATGATCATGTTAGTTTGGCCTGGAAAACTAATGTATATACTTAGTTTATATACTATATGGATATGATCATGATCAAGTTATTATGTTTAGTAGTTCTACTATGTTAATTTACTCATCAACTATTTACTTTTATATTATGGACTATGATTATATTGTTAAGTTTGTAATTTTTATTTAATGTTAGTATGTAAATTTATATTTATACTCTATTTTATTTGAAATATTTGATGTATGTAATGAATTTGGATTATATTTATAAAATTCCAGGGGGTATATATAGATAAATATATTAAAAATACACCTTGGAAATATGTACTACGGCGCTTATGGAGTGCCTTAAAAAATAACGTTCATTCGAATACTAAGGCACTCTTTAGAGCCCATAAAGCGCCTTGGTAGGTCTAGCAAGGCGCTTTTTTGAGCGCCTTGGTAGGCCCCGGCTACGCCTACCAAGGCGCTCAAAAAAGCGCCTTAGAAGACCTTCCACGGTTGGCCCTGGCTACCAAGGCGCCTGACAGGCACCGTGGAAGGTCTTCCACGGCGCTTTTTGAGCGCCTTGGTAGCCAGGACCAACCATGGCACTCGGAACCAAGGCGCTTTTTGGGGCGTCGTGAAAGGTCTTTCAAGGCGTTTTTTAAGTTCCTTGAAAGACCTTTTTTGTTGTAGTGAGCTACGCCTCTTTAGTGGCACAGGGGCGCACCCCTCTCGACAGGTTTTTCACTTCTTCGCTCATTTGACTCCCTTTTGCTCTTTTTTGCCTCGTTTTTGTTGCAGTGCATCCATATCAGACTTAGCTTCAATCCAAATAGTTTAGAAAACCCATTTTTGAAGCATAAATTCACGTTAATTCTTATTTATTCACAAGAACTACAAAAACAAACAAAAGTACATTAAATCAACAAAAACGCTTGAAAATGCACAACTATTTGAGCTCGAAACGTACTTGATTTGGATATAAATGTCCTCCTCGTCATCACGAGTCACAAATTGTGACTACTTCTAATCACAAAGTTAGTAACAATGGAAAACAAAATTTCCTTCAAAAGGAAAAACAACAGAAAATAAAATTGAGATCATAAGCTGTCAAAAAATTATGACAGATGGTCACATTATTTGGTATCATATAAGGACATTTTCGAAATGAGCATTTTCTTTCTCTCTCCAAAAGTTGCTATAAATGTTAATTTTTGCTCCTAGAAATATAATTCTGAAAAACACTTTAAGAAGAGTAAAGTGGAGCCAAAAGACTCCTAATTCCCATAATTTCTCCATAATTTATTAGTATCACATATATTATATATAAGGATCATTATCCTGTGGGTATTTTTTTTAACCTATCTATAGGTATTTTTTTTTGTTAATCGTGAGATTATTATCTAACGGCTACAATAATTTGAGTAGTTAGGAAAAAAAATAATAAATACACATTATTTAATGCTCGTCCCTCTCTACTTTTGCCGTGGTAAGACTGTATGATAAATTTTAACTAGGCAAAACGATACCAATAGATAGGTAAAAAATAAATGACTAGAGTAGTGCCCTATATAAATAAGGTCCATCTATAGTCCTACGAGTGTAAAAATTTGGGTACTAGTACCCCAAGTAAAAAACAAAGGGACGCATTTTTTGGTACTCACTTTCCCCGAAAAATACTTTTCAGTTTCCAAAATCTGCTTTCTATTCCTTTGTAATATTTTCACTTAGGGTATGTTTGGTTCAAAGGAATTAACTTTGGAATGGAAAAGTGATTCTAAAAGAAAGTACATTCCTTTGTTTGGTTGTGTTTTTAGCAAAGGAATTGTGATTCCATTAGAATCACAATTACATTAAATGGTGGAATTATTATTTCACTCTACTATACCAATGGAATAACAATTTCTTCATTTTATAAAAATTTTAATACCCAGTTTTTTGTCCTTTCAAAATATCTAAAAGTAAGGGCATTTTTGTCAACAAAATATTTTTTTTCATTCCATTCTAAGACTATTTTAAGTTTCAACCAAACAATAAATTATTATTCCTATTCCTTTTCCAATTCCATTCCATTACGATTCTCATTACTATTTTAGTTCTATTCTACGAACCAAATACATATAGACATGTAATATTCTACTTGACGTGTGTAATATTTTTACTTTGGACTTAAGCATGTAATATTCTACTTAATATGTGTAATATTTTTACTTTGGGTAATGTCACCTCGTTATTTGGGTAGGGTATTGTAATCCAACCTTATATATATATATTACAAAGCAAGTTGGATTAAGTTTACAAAGCAAGTTGCAGAAACAAATTGTTTATTATTAAGTCAGCACCAGTACTTATGATGCTTTTTGATTGGATTCCATATAAGCTAGAAGGGATACTTTCCTTTTCTAATTTTTTTTACGTATTTATCTTTTTGAGACTATTGTCTGGCTGCTGCTGCCAAAAACATTGTAAAATTTATCCTTGGCGTAGCTTCGGGATAAATCTCTAAAGAGAGAGAGAGAGAGAGAGAGAGAGAGAGAGAGAGAGAGAGAGAGAGAAACTTTGGTCATAGGAGAATGAGTTTTTCCTTACTTGCATGCCGATCCTGGGAAGAAAAAAGACAAGAACGTAACATTGAAATTAGATAATGGGGACTTCTCTTCAAAAATTAAAAACAGAAAAAAAAAAGCCACGAATTCCTTGCACATACAAAAGCTAGTTAATAGTTATTTAACATCTTAACTATTATACTGCTATTTTATATAAACTCCATCATCCATTCATATATTATACTAATTATTACACGAATTATTACATGAATGATGTAGCTTTATATCTTTATATTTGTCCGTTATTATGTAAGAAACACAAATAGTAATTAATAATAAAGTTTTACTTTCTCCTCTTTCTTCACCGGCCTTCACTCTTCATGTCGGCAATTGTTTGAGATTTCAGAAAAAAAGAAAAAAAAAGAAACTGACATGAGATTGTTTATCTCAACCAATAAAAATCCACCTATCTTGATGCGTTGACGCGTTTAGGAGGTGCGTCTAGAATACTTTTTATAGACGAGACTATAAGTATGCATAGTGTCGATGCATTATTGCATTGGGAAAACTTTAAATTTGCCAATGCATTTTTGCGTTGGCAAAACTTTTACAAATGCGTTTTGCCGTTGTTTGTAGGAGTGAACTTAATTTTATCTTTTCGCATAGGAACATGATTATTAGCATTTAGATGACAACCAATAGCATGACATACATTAATATTCCAGGTCAATATATCTTATCTTCAAATATTTACAGTGCTACGTCTTAAAAGGAAAATTAGAGAGCTAAAAAAATGCTTTGTTTATAATAAGATAGAAATCCATGTAGATATTGACAGAAAATTTATCCCAAAGTAGTCGAAATCTAGGATATCGAACCCCAATATGACGCGTGCGTATATGTAAAGTATGTCCATGGACCACCCTCAATTTATACATAAAAATCCTTTCCTAATATTCTCCAGCTATCTATGGATGCTTTTCATATCTACGAGGAGAAAAATCTATGACTTGGAGTGGATGATGGGGAGATGATGACGATGTATCCACCGTATTTTTAAGGATTTTCATTTTTGAGATACTCCTATTAAAAATAATAAGACATAAACCGCCTCCAATGGATGCTAAGCCTGAAATATTGGATTATTTGATTCATATTTACGAGAAAATAACTTTATTTTTAATTAGAGAAATTATCACTAAAATACTTTCTGTTTTAAAAAAATGTTAAAAAATTTTGTATATTTGAAAATTCAAAATAAATACTTTCTATTTAACAAAAGTTATCACTAAAATACCCCTTGTTTTAAAAAAATGACAAAAATCCTTATATTATTGAAAATTAAAAATAAATAAATTTTATTTGAATTATCATATTATTTGCTATATTTGACTAGTCAAAGGCTTTAAAAAAATTAGTAAAATTAATATTTTATCCCTTATTATATATTTTTTTTGAAAGAATACCTTTATTATATTAATTTAAGGCACACACCACACTTGAAAATGAAAGAATAGAGAATACATATGGTCTAAAAAAAATCTTCTCTCTATAGTTGCAGCACAAATCTTAAAAAGAAAAAAAAATCTAAAATTTTTGAAAATTTTTGTCACTTTCGAAATTTTTGAAAATTTTAGATTTCTTTTTTCTTTTCTAGATTTGTGCCACAACAATGGAGAGAAGAGTTTTTTTTTTTTTTCAAAGAGGTTTTAGACCATGTGTATTCTTTTTCCCTTCATTTTCAAGTGTGGTGTGTTTCTTAAAATAATATAATATGGGTAAAATGTTAATTTTACTAATTGTTTTAAAGCCTTTGACCAGTCAAATGTAGCAAATGATATGATAATTCAAATAGAAGGTATTTATTTTGAATTTTAAATAATACAAGAATTTTTTTCACACTTTTTTAAAACAGAGGATATTTTAACGATAATTTTCGTTAAATAGAAGGTACTTATTTTGAATTTTAAAAAACACAAGATCTTTTTTCACACTTTTTTAAAACAGAGGATATTTTAGTGATAATTTCCCTTTTAATTACTAGAAAAAGAACAAATATAGGAATGAAAAAAATTTAAAAAGTAGAATAAAAAAGAAGGCTATATATTGTACAAGATAATCTTCATATTGTGGTGTTTTTAGTGCACCACCACCATCACCCACTTGTGTAATATTAATACAATTTTACTTTATCTTAACTGTCATCAACCGCCACAAAATGATTCCTACATCAGCTTTTCTCCCTTTTTATTAGAAGAGAAAGCTAAGTAAAGTAGATTTGGGCTGCTCTCTTTTTGTGTATATTGGATTCTTATTGGAGGAGCTAACTTAACCAAATTCTCACAACCTTAAGATAATAATTTGCTTGATATGTATATCCGATTAGGAGTTGTGGACTTGAAATCCTATAGCTAAAATGCATAGACATTGGCTGAAACTGATAGAGTTGTTTTTCCAATTAATGAATCTAGTACGGATAGAAACTATGCCAAAGCATATACCCTATAGAGCTAGCTATAAGGTATGACTAATTAACCTTAAAAAGGCCGGTTAAGCTAGAGGGAATGCGCAGTTTGACATTTTTAAGAGGAAGAAAGTTGACACATGAATGATATATATTCGATCAAGCATATGCTAATATCGTTTACCAATCAATTGCATTTGCTATCTGATTTGATTCTTGATAGAATTTTGAATTACACAGTTTATAATAGGAAATATTCAATTAACAACTGAATAGCTAACTAATTAATTCATAGTCTCTACTATACTAGGGTTGAAAATGAAACCCTATAAAACTTGCATGAATAAAGTGATCGTTAAAGCCTTGTTATAAGACATATTTTACAAGTGAAGAATGTGTATCTAATATGCATTAATAAAGTGATCGTTAAAGCCTTGTTATATGTGCTTAATTATATAGGAATGAATGAGTACATGAATACATATATATATGTATATGTCCATACGAAAATATATAGGGTTTCCAAATCATGCATAACAACAATATATACATATAGCATGTGTTGTATGTATAACTTAGTCGGTTCATATATAGCTTAATTTTCAACGCTAAGAGTACCGCTTTGGCAGCATTAAATTTGGTATTTTTAAGTTGCACAGGATGCTAGGCATTAAAACGTTGCACAGGTTATCAAGAATGAAAGCATAAAAACAACAACACACACCCACATAAGGCACACACGCGTAGAAAATATTCCCCAAAGAAGTGTAGTGCTATACTTAAGTTACATAAGCTGTGTAGAAAGATTTCACTAATAAAATAGTAGTGAACCATAAATTATTATTATTATTGTTCAAAGATCTCTCTCTTGGTAGCAGTATTTGTGACAAGAGTGCCCAAAACCACTCATTTGGCACCTCGAACAGAATTTTTCTAGCAAAGTTCTAAAAAATTATATATGTGGCTCCATTATGTACTTGATCGTATCATTCTTCTTAATTGATCAACTATATATAAAATGGTATAAATCAGTTTTTCGAAAAATTAACCAAAAACAAAACCGATAGGTAATATAGTGCACTAATACGTGTTTGGCCCCAAATTACTGCCAGAGGCCGTTTTCTGGAAGCAGGCCACACCATCAACTGTATCATGATTAGCTACACTATATTGTGTGATATATATTCTGTAGTTATTGAGGAATCAAGTCCAGTTATTCTTTGAGTCTTGAAGAATCTTTAGTAGTATTGCTTTTAACAAAGTAGTTTAGGATGCTTGTCACTTCTTTTCAAACTTTCAGATGAGGAAATTCCAAAAGATTATTGGGTCAAAGTCCCCCCTACTTCACAATAATAATATTAATGTACAACACACGATTCCTCTTACAATAATAAAGCTCAGTACTGTTGTTCAAAATGGCTTGCCCTTTTTCTTTTTCCACACCCTTTT
Source organism: Trema orientale (assembly GCA_002914845.1). Taxonomy (NCBI): domain Eukaryota; kingdom Viridiplantae; phylum Streptophyta; class Magnoliopsida; order Rosales; family Cannabaceae; genus Trema; species Trema orientale. The sequence goes on along the minus strand of JXTC01000029.1, from coordinate 1,112,106 downwards.
ATTTGCATGCTTCCACAACAGAAGAACCCTTTTTTTGGGGGCTCTTGGGACTCTAAAAAAAGCAACCTGTTGCGTGTGACTATGAGCTAATATAAGTCCATATAACTAAAAATATTTTTGCATTTCAAAAAAAAAAAAGAAAAAGAAAAAAGAATACTATATATATGTAGATATATGTGAGAAAGACACGTCAAGAAGGGGTATAATCGTCATTATAGGTACTTTTGAATAAAGCTAAGGAAAACCCCATTTGGGTTCTCATCATGATCAACACTTTAGTGAGAGAATCAAGCAATGTAGTCAGTTATCTTTCTCCAAATGCATATTTAAACCCTGCCCCCCGGCCTCCAATTTACATATCCCCCTCATGGAAGCCAAAACACATTCTTTCACAACTATGGCTAGTGGTACTGCAAATATGCAAAGTAGTACTACTAACACTACTAACAATAGTAACATCTTCTTTTCTAACTATCTCAACTCCCTCTTCCAAACACCCCACAGGCTTAGGAAGAGAATGCTAGCTACTTGGACTCCTGACCAAGAGCTGAACCAAGTCCGCCAAAGATCTGGGGCTGACATGAAAAGGAAGCTCAAATGGTATGACCTAATGGCCCTCGGCATAGGAGGAATGCTTGGCGTCGGAGTCTTTGTCACGACCGGCGAAGTCACCAAGGAACATTCTGGCCCTGCCGTCTTCATATCTTATACTGTCGCCGGGATAGCAGCTCTTCTTTCTTCCTTGTGTTACGCTGAGTTCTCCGTCCAAATCCCAGTTGCTGGTGGTGCTTTTAGTTATCTAAGATTGACTTTTGGTATGTGGTAATATATTGATATTCATGGTGGTACGTCCTAGATCATATATCCTATATGGACTAGCTGCTAGTACCTTTTTCAGATGTGATATTACTTCTCTAATTGAAGTCAATCTTCGTCTGTGTTTTATATTCTTAATCAACTTATTATGAATGTTGTAGGAGAATATATGGGGTATTTTGCCGGGGCAAATATACTCATGGAGTATGTTTTGTCAAACGCTGCTGTGGCAAGGACTTTCACCGAGTATCTGTCCAGTGCATTTGGAGAAAGCCCAGATGCTTGGAGAATAGGAGTAGGATTAATGAAGGGCTATAATAAGTTGGATTTCCCGGCTGTAGCTCTTATTCTCCTTCTTACTCTCTGCCTATGCCACAGGTTTTTAATTTTGGTCTTGCTCATTCTATTAATTTTCTTAGTTGATTATTCATATCACTGATGTTCTTTGACCTTCATTTAGAAGATATAATCTATTATCATCTAAATCTTTCGGTTGAAATATATTAGTGGCACTTATCTTCATTTTCCTTTATTAAGGGCTAAGTATATATGAACTTATCATTGCTCTTATATGTATTTATATTTATAATTTTTAGCATGTATGGAGCTACTATATATAGTAGATAATTAATAATATTTTATAGCCTTATTGGGTTCATTAGTGGATCTTGAAAGTGACCGGTGTTTCTTTTTTTGGGGGATTTGGGCAGCACAAAGGAAAGTTCCATGTTGAACTTGGTCATGACCGTGTTTCATGTGGTTTTCTTTGGATTCATAATAGTTGCTGGCTTCTACAATGGGAGTGTGGATAACTTGGTAAAGCCTAATGGGTTAGCTCCTCATGGCATTAGACCCATTATAGATGGAGCAGCAATAGTCTACTTCGGCTACATAGGCTACGACTCAGCTTCAACCATGGCAGAAGAGATCCAAAACCCTTCAAAGAGCCTTCCAATTGGCATAGTTGGTTCAGTTGTCATTACCTCCGTACTTTATTGCCTTATGAGCTTGTCTTTGTGTCTAATGGTTCCTTATTATAAGGTCAGTAGCTTAAACCAAACATATGTATATACATACATATATGATATAATTGTTGTGTTATAATTAACTGTATGCTACAGAGTGCATAAATTTCTATATATAAAATAGGAACTTTTGTATACTAATGTGTAGATTGAATTAAAAGCATCATTTTCAAAGGCTTTCCAAAGCATCGGATGGAAATGGGCTGGGAATGTTGTAGGGGCTGGAGCAAGCTTGGGAATTGTGGCTTCTCTTCTGGTAGCCATGTTAGGCCAAGCCAGGTACCTTTGTGTCATTGGAAGGGCTCGGTTGGTGCCGTCCTGGTTAGCCAAGGTGCACCCTTCAACAGGCACCCCTTTGAACGCCACACTATTTTTGGGTAATTGATCTTTATTTTTAATTTTGATCACATATTGACTTAATTTGCTTAATTTTCTTTGACATATGATCTCAAAAGTAGACAGGAAAACGGATTTATCTACAACATTCCAAAAACCAAATTTCTTATGTTTTTAATTGCCTATTTGTCTGATGATCTAAGATTTTTTGGGCAAAAGTGGAAAGGAAATTAATTATGTTATCGTTGTTTTATTGCCAGTTTCAAAACAACAACTTGAAAGAACAAAATTCGCAAAGCCATGCAATTTTCCTAGCTAAGTTAAATCTTTCAGTAACTAATTATTTAAATAATTTATACTTTTACATTTTTTTTTTGCGGAATTAGATAGTACTTTTATCGGTGCTAGCTTAGCACTTTTGTCTCCATATATATATATACAGATTACCTACACATATATGTATAAATGTATATACACATTGAGTATGTGTGCTTATTGGGCTTACGAATCTGCCTTCCATTAATTTGGCTCAAATTAAGTACCAATATGTGCTTACGTGAACTCTTGATCTTTAATACTTAATCTTCTAGCGACATCTACGGTGGAAGAAACTGAAGTCACCATAATATTTGTCATCTTTCAATCCCATTTAATCAGGAATTGATAATTTCATGGTAACAACTCAAACATATCAAATCATGCAAAAAGATATCTGCTAAATTTGCTTCACAGAAAAAAAAAAAAAAAAAAGAAGCCAAACAACAAAACAACAAAACCCATGAACAATCTTTAAAGAAAAAAGAAAGAAAGAAAAAGAGAAACCCAAACAGGAACTTCTATAAGTTTTTTTTTGCTAGAAAGGAACTTCTATAAGTTAGTTATGCTAAATTAATTAGAACTATATTAATCCGTATATACTTGGTACTCATAAAAAATTTGATAAAAGTATATTAACATTTGACAGTTCAAAAACATTGATCATATATATGTATGATAATTCCATCAATGATTTATTATCTAGGACTTTGCACAGCATCAATAGCGCTCTTCACCGACCTCGACATAGTCCTCGAAATGATCTCTATAGGCACGCTGGTCGTGTTCTACCTCGTCGCCAACGCTCTCATTTACCGGCGATATGTCATCATCGGAAACAACCCTCCCTCGCAAATCCTCCTCTTCCTCTTTCTTCTCTCCTTGAGTGCCATAGGATTTTCCTTGTCATGGAAAAATAAGCACCACTGGTGGGGCCTACCCCTATTCGGTGGGTCCACACTCATCATAATAGCCCTATTCCAGTACATGAAGGTGCCTTGCCTGGCTCATCAGGCAGCTCACTCTCCCGCGGCTTGGTCAGTGCCCTACATGCCCTGGCCTCCTGCCTTGTCTATTTTCCTCAATGTCTTCCTCATGACCACTCTCAAGAAGCTGTCCTTCCAAAGGTTTGGGATATGGACAGTTCTCATAACTTTGTTCTATATGCTATATGGGGTCCACCAGACTTATCAAGCGGAGGAGACTGAGATGATCAGTGTTGATCATGATCGTGATCAAGTCGATGCCAACTCTTCGGTTCAGCAAACTAAGTTGGACAACATTCAAGTCATGTCTGTAATTAGTCAAGTTTGAGTCTTGTACTTGTCATGATGTTTTTGATTTTGTATTACTCCCCCAAGTTTACAACGTCCGAAAGCTTCCTTTTTTTTTTTTTTTTTTCCGGTCTTTAAGGTTTTTGGGATGGTTGTAACAAATGTACATTAATTTATGGAGTTCCTATCTCAATGCAAAAGAGGAATTCCTATAAAAGAAAAGAAATACAAAATAATTAGCACAACAAGAAAATGTGTGTTTCAATTTTCATGAGAGAGAGATATGAGCATAAAGATATAGTGCATCTGTTTACTGTAAGTTTTCCCCATTTTGCTTTATAGATATTCGAAGATATTTGATGAGCCACGTTGATCAATGTATTATTATGTAAAAGGCTAGAAGCCGAGACCGGTAGACTCCTCTTGTGAGTGATCAAGATCATGATTAATCTAATATTCATGAACCACATGATCAAGTAATGATGAGTATAACTTTTTCTTTTTTTAAAAAAAAAATAATAATGATGGACACACAATTGTGTATCTCCTGATCCATGACGTATATACACGTGTAAACCTATTGAGAGAGAGATCAGGGAGAGGAAGGGCCAAAAATAAATGAGTTTCCATCCATATTTTCTCTTTTAAACTGACATATATACGTACGTTCTCAGAAAAAGTTTTTTCTTTTTTTTTTTCCTTTCTAGGAGTGGAAATAGCATGCGCAATTATATGTGCTTTATTCGTGTGTGAAAGCGGAGACGGCGGCAGATCATAGGTAATAATTAGAAATTTTACAATTAGAGGGATGTCATGTGGATTTTGCTTACACAATCTTATCAATCTTGACTGCCAAACAGCACTTTAATGGACTTCTGAAGTCGTGTTTGCATTGTTCACACGTAAAGATCTGCAATGTTCTCTTCAATGGTTGAGAGGAGGCCAAGATATGTATGCATGCATGTTTGACTTTGCAATTACATATATATAGTCTTAACAAATATGATCCCTTGCAAGAAAACAAAAATATTCTTTTTTCGTTATTATAACAATTTGAAATCATATCATTCGTTAAATATGCCAAGAGTCTTCGTGATTTACATAATCTCCTTTAAGCAAAAATTAAAGTAAAGTTCTGACAAATCTATCAACTTTGTTACACAGTGGAGAATGTTTATTTTGGTCTCTCCTGTGATCATGATAAACGGCCGGTGATTAATAAGACGAATACTCTTTACCTTCCTAAGCTGGTGTTATTTTTGACACATCAACCCTTAAAACAATTTTAATGTAATGCCTCCTATTCTAAACTTTGCTGAATTGTACACGTAGCTTGTTATATAAAGAACTGTCTGACACGTCGTGCTAATAGGGCCTCATTCGTGTCTTTTTGTAGCCTGTCAATCACAAACTCTTGCGTGTTATGTCGTGCTATCCTAGTCCAAGATCTGAAATCACTGGCCCAATTGATGTGCTCTATTAATTAGCCCATGTCCTTATGTATCATATCCTATTGCGCTTGTTTATGCTGTCACCTCAACGTGTTTGTCTATATGTGCTAAAACTAGTCCATTTATTCGTTAAATTATAAATTGTAATGTAGTTTTATAATTTTTTTTCCGCAAGTTATTGAAACAAAAATAAAATTTCTGAAGATTACTAAGGTGAGAAACTGATTTTGAAGATTAAAAAGAAGGCTGGAGAAATATGAACTTTTAAACAGAAAAAAAAAATATAATGGGAATACAATATATAGAAGTCATTTGTTTGACGTGCAATTGTTTTGTGCCTAATGTATGCCAACATCCTTTGTCGTTCCGTGCCATATATGTTGATAGGCCATGTCTTGACGTGCTATGTTTGGCTTATCTATTTAGTTTATGAGCCTAGCACGATTCATGTATTGGCATGTTGTATTGTGTTGTCGTTTAATAGATCAGCACGAACCTCTAATAATTCTACGCACGATTAACCACATGGACATATGTATTTTACTGAAAAATTGTCTTGGATTCAGCTTATCTAAGTTCATAAAAGCTTATTTGACACATGTGACTGGTTAATTGGTTGGCATAACAAACAATATCCCTAATTGTACAGGGACAATGTGCCAAAGATCCAGAGGTATAAACAATTTACCAGAATATATAATGATCACATATTGTTTGGAATCATGCACCTATGGCACATAATTAATAGGAGCTAATAAAGGCATAGTTAATGGCTTACAAATAACTTATAGTGCACATTCAAATTGTAACGAACTTGAAATTATTTAAATTACTGAATTTCAGTATCCAAATTAAGAGGATATTAATGGTGACTATAGTGTGAAAACATGAGATACGTGCATTAGTATTCAAAAATGTATACTACTATATGCGTGCACAGGAATTTTACTCATCGGATTATACTAGAATATTAATTCACTGTATTGTTTGATTGCTAGTCATCATTTCTTTAGTAGATATGTATTGCTAGAGCAAGAGTGTATCGGGGAGCTTTGAGCATGCTTAAACGTGATGCATATTAGATTATTTCCTAAACGACTGTCTATGGAAATAAGTCTAACATATGTTAGGTGCTCTTAATCCTGAGGTGTGCATGTTCAAAGTTTAAGTGCTAGATCACTTTGATATCAAAGCAAGACCCATGGTATATAAGCTAGGAACATTGGGTGATTGGTATCTTAATCTTGTGTGTAGGAGTGCACACATGTTAGGTATTAGGTTTACGGTTTTTAGGTTCGAATTTGGGGAAAGAGGGAACTGAAACTGAATCGAATAAGATTCAACTATTTTCATTTTTTTGGGCTTTCCGGTAGGTACGTCAGGTTTCTGGTCAGTTTTTGTTAGATTGGGCCTAATGGGCCCTCGCTATTCTACCCATTTTCATATTATGGGCTATATTTAAATGGACTGTTTTTTAGGGTATACAATAATGCTTATGGCTATTTTTTGGAGTGTTTAATACTGGCCAGTTTTACAGGGGAAGATGGTACTAATTTGGGACAAAATGATTTTTTTAGTCGTCTTTTTTAAATTAATATTTTTATTAATATCATAAATTGTGTGATAAAGAATCATACAATTTGTGACTATAAAATTATGACTTTATTAGTACTAATCAATAGTCACAAAATTGTGTCACCATCTGTTACACAAGATCACAAAACACTAAAACACTTATAGAAAATTTTCAAAATACTCATTAAAAAAAGTCATTTTATTTAAAATTATTAGTGTTTACGTCAATTTCCCGTTTTACAGGGTATTAGTTTTGGACGTGGACCTTTAAGCTTTATATTCTTTTATATATATATATATATAGAGGAACTTTAAGCTTTATATTCGTTGTTCAAAAAAGTTTCAGTATGCTATAATGACTAAAAATTCTCTTTGTGGTTATTATTAAAATGCTTAAAGTCATGTTATAAGGAAAAAAGCATAAAGATTTAATGATCATTCATTCCATAAGCCACCTCAGTATTCCTGCAAATTTAAACTAATTTTGTTTGAAACTTCCGTATTTGGCAAGAAATATAAAATATTTACTGTAGACGACAAGAAAACTAGCAAAATTGTATATGAAGAAGGAAAATATATTAATTGGAGACTAAGATATTTCTCTATTGTGTACCAATATCTATTATATTCGAATATTTGTTCTAAATCTTAAGCTTATTTTTAGCATACTAGCTTACTTTTAGAATCTCACCATTTCTCATTACGCTTAAAATGATTATAATTCCTAAACAATAAAACGAAGTGCTCTTAATACGGGAAAGAAAAAGTTGGAATGATACGTTATCACGGACATTATAGCCAGACGACTAGTAATGACCCTGTGTTATAGACTTTGGGCAACAGATAAAAAGGAAACAAATAAAGAACCAAATTTGCATAATTAAAATTAAGATGATAATCATGGATAAATTCATAATTCTAGATTACGTGTTAAAAAAATAGCAAAGTTAACTAAGATATGTTTACTAAGATATGTTTACCATAGCAAATAGAACGACCAAAAATTACAAGAATAGCCAAAAGCTAAAACGATTGTTAATTCAATAGCTAAATAGAATATTGTGAGCTAAATAAATCCTACAATATTTGTGACCTTTGAGATTTATCATGAAGATTGTAGATACGAGAATATTGTCATGTTAATTACCAGCTAAAGATAATCTTTTCCACTCTATAGAAGTGATGACCTTCTCAAACTTTGAACCATTTTGCCTTGGCACTGTGGGAAAAAAAAAAAAAGAACGAAATTAGAGAACAAAAGATCAAATGAGACAAAAATTGGAGAAGACTTCTTTACATGAAAAAGACTAGCACTTTCATGGTAGTGAGAACCATCTATTCTTTGAATCAAAAAAAAAAAAAAGAGAACCATCTATTCATACAAGTTAGTATGAGAGGAAATTTGATTTTATATGTTAAATTTTCAAAATAATTGAAAAACCCGAATTTTAAATTTGTTTGAAAAACTCCAAATTTATTTAGACATGTACTACTTTGAAAATATTTAGAAAAATAATTGATGAAATACTTGAGTAGTTAGCTTAAGTAACTTGATAGTTTACCCAAGTTACCTGACTGGTTACTTATAGTGCCACCAAAAAATAACAATTTTGAAGAATAAGTTCTAATTTTCTAAATACATTTGAAAATGATACTTTTCTAAAGAAACTTTTGAAAAAGTAATATTTTTCTAAGTCAATCCAAGGTTTTTCAAAAAATTCAGTTGATTCTAAATTTTTCAATTTCTTGGGAGTTATGCCTGAAGTTTTGTAAGAAGCACTGATAATAAGCACAAAATAGATGGCTACTGATGAATATATTTTGGGCTTCTTACAAAAACTAGGCCCAAACCAAAAGTTGGAAAATCCTACTGGGCTGAATTTTTTGAAACATTCTAGATTGATTTAGGAAAATATCACTTTTAATAGTTTTTTTAGACAAGTACCACTTTTCAAAAATATTTAAATTACCATCATTTTTTTAAATTGGTATTTTTCAGTAGTACTCAGATTAATTAATTAGGTTACTCGGGGTATTTAATCGAGTTATATGAGATAACTAGACTAGTTGCCTCAGGTAATTTGACCGGTTACTTCAAAATCTCATCAATTAGTTAAAAAAAAAGGTATTATTCTAAATTTTAAAAGTGATATTTTTTCTAAATAAACCCAGGATTTTTCAAACAAATCTAAAATATGGGATTTCTTTTTAATTTACCATATAAAATCAAATGTACACGTTTATGTTTTTTTTTTTTTTTTTTTTATCTTAATTCCATTTTTCTAAAGAAGGAAAATAATTGCATCCTAGAAGAAAAATTACGATGTACAATGCCCAACGCAGATTTCCTTTCTAAGACCAACTTATTACGTGGGTTTGAATAAAAATAATGAGTATTTATAAGAAATGTCCCCCTTTTTTAAAATCAATTTTAAAAAATGGCCTTTTTTACACCTATTTAATAAATGGCTGCTTTTTAGTTGACCTATTTTCTTTAAAAAAAAAACAATTTAATACAAAATAAATCAATATATTTCGATTCATTAAATATGAAAAATGGCGATGTTTCAAATCATTTTCAAAATTTGGCCATTTTTAACAATACTTGGAAAACGGCAATTTTGTAATAGTGATCCAAAATTTGGCCATTTGGCTAAAAGCCGAAATAATAATGCCTGGTAGCTTAGTTATTAGAGTTTTTATAACAGATAGCCATGTTTTAACTTCGTTTCAGGAAATTAACACCTTTTTCATCGTTTTGGTAAATGGCCTCTCTCTATTTTGTTGTTCTCTCTTCATCCATTTCCTAAATGGTCGTTTATCAATATGACAGTACTAATTTAATTATGTATTACTAGTATATCAATATATAAAATTTTCGGGATTATTACATTTTTATATCTTGTGTTTTGATTTTTTTTTTTTTTGAGAATTTAATATTCTATTTTGGTACCATCAACACTCACCCGCTAAGTTTGATATTAATGAATTCATATCTTTTACCAATTTTGACTAGTGGGATTACTAAAATTTCCCTAGGCTAAATTAAAGATTAATAACAAAAATATTTATTATTAAAAAATTTAAAGAATATGAACTAAAAAGAAGGAGGAATCTCTCTTTTTCTCCCCTCTCTCTTTTTTTTTTGCCCCATGCTCCATCCCCTCATCTTATGCATCTCTCTCTCTTCTATCTCATGTTTTTGTTGATACTCTCAGTCATGTCAATATTTCCGGCAATACGGGGAAGGCTTGTTGGATTGGAGGAGAGTTCTTATTATTGAGATACCAAAGGTCGCACCAGGAGATTGGGGAAAGATAATCTTTGTTGGGGTTTTTATTTTCTTTTCATTTTTTTATTCTTTAAGTTATCAGATTTTGATTTCTAAATCTCATGTATATTGATATGATATTGAGCATATTCTTTGATTATTGATTTGAATCGAAATCAATTGAATAATGATTTGGATTGTGGGTATATATTTATTTTCATATTGACAATTTAACATGTCACATGGTCTTGCTCATTTTTTCTTAACTACTATTAAGATTATGATGAGCCCCCTCTTTGGAAGACAAAAATTATTGCTTGTTATTCGGCTATATAGTTTGCTCGTAATCAGGCTGTCTTTGAGTCTCTTACGCTTACTTTCAATGGTCATTTCTTTTTATTTGGTATTCAATTTGAGACGCAAATGTTTGTATTATGGTACTATGTTCATTCTGCAAAAAACCTTCAAGTCTTGAAATGTTTACAATTTTCTGAAAACTCATCTCAGGTGCTCAAAATTTCTCATGTTAATTTGTATTTCCTTACTCCATAGTAGATTAACATTAATACGGATGGTGTTGTGCATTGTTGCCCGGTTCCTGGTGGTTGTAGAGGAGTTTTCCATAAATATCAAGGATTTTTCAAGGGTTTCTTTTTAGTTCCTTTCATCTCCGGGTTTGCCTTTGAGGCCAAGTTAGCTTTTGGCTATAATTTGTGCTATAGATTATGCTTGAAGTAATGGTTGACATGCACAATTTGGCTAGAGAGGTGCAATTCTAGACATTGCCAATTTGTTTTTGAAGAAAAGTTTTACCATTCCTTAGTGCTATATATATTTCTCTTTGGTCTCGATGTCTTTGTAAAATCTCTCATATGCACTTTAAAGTTTCGCACATTTATAAAGAAGGAAATGCTTTTGGTAATGTTCTTTCAATATTTGTGGTGAATTGTCATGACTTGATTCGAAAGGGCATGACTTCAGATCTTTGTTACAAGTTTTTTATGGATAATTTTTTTGAGAAGTTTTTTTTGTCATTAATTTTAATGATTTTTTATGGGCTACGTACATATTGGAAATAAAACAAATTTTATTGATCACTCAAATATTATTACAAGAAAGAATTTCTCACTTTTACTCCTTAAGCTTACTCACTCACTAGAAGCTATTTTTCTTTTCTTCCCTACTTCACTCGTAGAAGCTTTGCTTTTTTATCTTATTACTCTTAGAAGACTTTGCTTCTACATTTGATACTTAGAACTCCAATAGGGAAGGATATTTAGAGTTAGCACAAAATATTCTCAACCACATAAATTGGTCTAATTAAATAAATACAAAAATTACAATTACTACACACTTAACCTAATACAAATCACATGATTCATAAATAGAAAATTCTAAGAGTTGAATTATTTTTCCAATTGGACTTCTCTTTTATGAGTTTTGATAAACTTGACAATGGTGCTCAAAATTGTTCGACTCCATATTAATGAGCTTATAGCATTTTCTCATAGACTTGAAAACAAATTTATTTTCAACATCACCCTTTAAATTTGTTTTATAACACCAGCTTAATCTTGCAAAGTCTTCAAACTTGAGTGACTTGGTAAAAATATCAGCAATCTGATCATGAGACCTGATATACCCCAATCATACTTCTTTACTTGCTACACATTATCTTATATAATGATAGCGAGTATTGATATATTTGTTTCGGTCATGAAAGACTAGATTTTTGGCCAAAGTTATTGCTAACTTGTTGTCAATGCAAATATTTGTTGGCTCCTTTTGAGGCACACTTAACTCTTTTAGCAACTTTTTTTACTAGATTGCCTAACTAACATATGATGTACCAGCTATGTATTAAGCTTTATATGTTGAGAGGTGATAATTGGTTGTTTTTTGGATGCACAGATGAGTAGTTTCTCCATGCAAAATACAAAACTAGCTGTGTTTTTTCGATCATCAATATCTCTGACCCAATCTTTATCATTATATTCAATAAGTTTGTAATGATTGGAAACCGAATAGAACAATTTCAAGATTGATTGTATCTTTTAGGTAACGAAGAATTCCCTTTGTAGCCTTAAAGTGTGTGATTATTGGAGTTTCTATATTATGACTTATTGGTCCAATTGTATAGAGAATGTCAGGCCTTGTATATGTCAAATACTGTAAATATCCAACAAGGCTCTTGAAAAGTGTTGGATCCATTTTTCTGCTTCATAATCTTTTAATAATTTTATTCCGCACTCCACTGGTGTGCTTATCGGCTTGCAATCATCCATGTTAAACTTTTTTATGATCTCCTTAACTCCACTGGTGTGCTTATTGGCCTGCAATCATCCATGTTAAACTTTTTTAGGATCTCCTTCTTATAGCTTTCTTAGGAGATGAAGATGTATTTTTTCTTTTGCTCGACTTTTATGCCGAGGTAGTACGCGATAAGCCTAATATCTGTCATATCAAATTCCTTGGTCATTACTGTTGCGAATTTTATAATAGCTACACAAGTGCACGTATCGAAACAAGTAATATAGTAGTGAGTGAGTATCGTCTCCACAGGGATTGATTACTAAAATTAAATGCGAAAAACTAAATGTTAAATGTGCTAAGTTAATGATTGAGAGATAGGGATTTGTAATAAAATGGCAAATATTAGAAATGCAAACAGGAATGTAAATAATAAACAGAAAATACTGAGATCGAATCAAGTGAATGTGAATCAGTGGTGTGGATAAGCTGAGATTATCGAATCCTCCTTGGTTGCAAATCTGAGTTTTGTTGCTGCAGCAACGCCTACAGCAAAATTCACTCCAGTAACCGAAAATTCACTCTGTACATATTAATCTTCCGAATTTAATATGTGTTAAGTTCTTCAATCCAGATTTTGCATATTCCTATGCTAATCCAGTTCTCAAAACGTCACTTATAGCATCAATTTTCAATGGGTTTGCAAGGTAACAATATATTCCTATATCATTACTAATTTTAAAGATCTACTAGCGAGATGATTAAATCATGCATTATCCAAGTTAAATCCAACTAAGATTAACCTTTCCAGAATTAATCCTAATTTGTTTATCCGAATTATTGATGGCCCAGCAATAAAAAGGAATAATAATGAAGCTCACTTGAATAAACTAGAGTAAGAATACCATAAACGTTGAAAACAACTTTAACCCATCATCACAACATCGGATTCATCATAATCCCAGCTAAGGAAACTTAGCTCATAGTCTGAAATGTAAAAACAAGTATCCTCAAATATTCCATTGATTACAGAAAGTTCAAGAAAAAGATGAAGAAATAAATATAAAGAAGGCTAAAAGAAGTAAGAAATCGCTAGCTGGATGATGAAGGGTTAGCTCCTTACAGCCGCTAGTACGTCTCTTTCTTCGTCCTCTTTTTCTCTGTACTGTTTTTCTTCTCTCTTTCTTTCCTTTTCCGTATATCTCTCTAGCTCAGCCGCCACTGTCCTCCTCTCTCTTTCTACAGTACTCTTTTCCTTTTATATTAGGGTAAGTGAGGTACCCTAGTACACATGTCAGCCTAATAGAGGAGTGAGGACCACTTTGCTCCATTTTCCCTTAGCTGGTACTCACTATTAGCTGTCAGCACCAGCTGTACGAAGTAGAGGCTAGCTGGACGAAATAGATGCCAGCTGGAAAATTGGTTCTGCTGCTCAGTATTGCTCCTGCACATTGCTGCAGCAAAGTTTCTTCCAGCTTTCACCTAAATTCAGCTTCCCTTCTAATATATCACCATTTGATCTCTGCAAAGTTTAGGACTGAATTTCAGCAATTCTAATAAAAATGAAAGTAAATGAGATGGATATTAACTAATTTAGATTTTAAACATCAGAAATACTAAAAACTAAAATAAAGTAAAGAAAGGCACCTAAACTACACAATTTATTCTTTGAAAGCAACTAAACTAAGACTAAAAACACACAAGATAACTCTATTTTCATAGAGTTATCACACCCCCAAACTTAAACTGTTACTCGTCCTCGAGTGACAAAACAAAGA
>JXTC01000029.1:1065724-1089751 GCA_002914845.1 Trema orientale | reverse complement strand
TTCCTTTTCCGTATATCTCTCTAGCTCAGCCGCCACTGTCCTCCTCTCTCTTTCTACAGTACTCTTTTCCTTTTATATTAGGGTAAGTGAGGTACCCTAGTACACATGTCAGCCTAATAGAGGAGTGAGGACCACTTTGCTCCATTTTCCCTTAGCTGGTACTCACTATTAGCTATCAGCACCAGCTGTACGAAGTAGAGGCTAGCTGGACGAAATAGATGCCAGCTGGAAAATTGGTTCTGCTGCTCAGTATTGCTCCGGCACATTGCTGCAGTAAAGTTTCTTCCAGCTTTCACCTAAATTCAGCTTCCCTTCTAATATATCACCATTTGATCTCTGCAAAGTTTAGGACTGAATTTCAGCAATTCTAATAAAAATGAAAGTAAATGAGATGGATATTAACTAATTTAGATTTTAAACATCAGAAATACTAAAAACTAAAATAAAGTAAAGAAAGGCACATAGACTACACAATTTATTCTTTTAAAGCAACTAAACTAAGACTAAAAACACACAAGATAACTCTATTTTCATAGAGTTATCAATTACTTTCTTAAATTCATTGAACAAGCTTTGATTACTGCCATTAAAAATTAAATCATCTACATGTAGGCATACAACAAGAATATCTCTATTTTTGAGTTTGATGTAGAGTGTATGTTCGTACGGATACTTTATGAAGCCATTCTATTGGAAATATTTGTCAATCCAGTTGTTCCACACTCTTAGTGCTTGCTTTAGCCTGTAGAGAGCCTTTTTCAACTTCAACATCTTGTATTCATTCCCTTTCACCTCATAACCCAATGATTGTTTGATGTAGACTTCTTCTTTAAGAGCTTCATTCAGAAATACAGACTTCACATCTATCTGATGGATCTTTCATTTGTTCTGAGCAGCAGGAGAAATGATTAGTCTTATAGTTTCCAACTGTGTAATAGGAGTAAATACTTTGTTGTAGTCAATGCTAACTTTTTGAACGTAGTCTTTCACAACTAGCTTTGCTTTCTATCTTTCTATCTCTCCATTGGCATTCATCTTCACCCTGTATATCCATTTGACACCAATAGTTTTATAACCTTTGGGAAGAGTATATGGTTCCTAAGTGTTATTTTTCTCTATGGCCTTGAGTTCTTCATCTATCGCATTTCTCCACTTCTCATCTTGTATAGCCTCTTGGAAGTTCACCAGTTCATAATCAGAAAAAAGGTAAAAAATAGTGAGATTATCTGGCCTCTCAGTTACGTCATAGAGACCTTAAAGACTCTTTGTGCATTTTTTATTTCTTCCATTTAAGAATGATGGTGGTGAATGTTCATCCGTGAATGATGTTGATGAATTAAGTAGAGTAGTAGCTTTTTGATGGACTTTTCTTGCTTACTCTGTTAGTATTTCTTCGTCTTCAAATAATCATTTATTTGAGAACCAAAGTCCCCTTCACTTACTTCATCGAATATTCTATCTCGGCTAATGATTACTTTTCCATTATTGGTATTTTACGACTTATAGCCCTTCAAGTTTGTGTCATAGCCAATGAAGATGAAGCTTTCACTTTTGTTGTCAAGTTTGGTTCCTCTTTCATCTAGTACATATACATTAGCTATGCTACCGAAAGCTCTAGGATGAGAGATTCCAGGCTTTTGTCTACTCTATGTTTCTTGTAGTATCTTTCCCAACACACTTTTTATTGGAGATAAATTGGACAAGTAGACGTCACATGCAACAATTTCTGCCCTCAACTCCTTAGGCAATCTCTTACTTTTCAGCATGCTTTGAGCCATATTGAGGATGGTCCAGTTTTTCCTTTCTGTACACCATTTTGCTAAGAGGATCTTGGAACAATTAATGGCTGCCGAATTTATTTGCTTCACAGAATTCTTAAAATTCACATGAAATAAATTCTCCTTCTCTATCGGATCTCAGGGCTTTAATCTAAAGACCACTTTCCTTTTCCACTGCTACTTTGAACTTCTTGAAAAACATCAAAGACTTCTGAATTCTGTTTTAAGAAATAAACCTAAGTCTTTCTTGAAAAATCATCAATGAAGAGCAGGTTGTAATTACTTTTACAGAAAGAACTTGATTTGATAGGACCGCACATATCTGTATGCACGAGCTTGAGTGACTTTTGGGCTCTCGAATTTGACTTTTTTGGAAAACTTTTCCTAAATTAATTTTCGAGTAACCATCCTTCACAAAGCTGATCAAGATGATTGATGCTTGGCAAGCCTCTCACCACTTCTTTCTTAGATAGTAACTATAGTCTTCCAAAGTTGAGATACCCAAATCTCAAATACTATAGCCGCGATGAATCTGTCTAACATGCTTTGAGATATTTTTTCATATCATTTTAAATGTTCAATAAGAACATTCTATTTTTTTGATATAAATGTCTTGGCTATCAAGTTCATATTGTTTCTATTATAGAAAGACTGTAAATTTCAAGTGAATATCATAGCCTTTCTCTAAGAGTTGTCCTAAACTCAAAATGTTTGTTTTCATGGTGGGCACATAATAAAGATTTGAAATGAATTGATGTCCCTTTTTTTCAAGCGGATAAGAATTTTACCTTTTCTTTTTGCCACTACTTTCGAATTAATCATCGAAAAAAATATTTCTACTTATTAATTTATCAAGCTCCATGAACATTGATTAGTGCCCACACATATAATTACTAGCATTGGTATTAAGTTATCATGTGTTGTCTTAACCTTGCTTGTTATCTTTATATGCTAGTAGTACAATGCCATTCTCTTATCTTTTTTCTTAAACATAATTGACTTTTTCTTTAATTTTGTTATTGGGTACTCTACATTATCTAGTATAATGACCAAATTTGTAACAATTATAACATTCAACTTGAGACTTTTCATGCCTCAAGTTCGACTGAGCTCTACTAGGACCTCTCGAAGAGCTTTCTCCTCTTTTGAAATTATTGGTATAATAGTTGTTGTTGTTTTGGAATTCCAACCCTATCCATGACCAGACTTGTATCGCGTCCTCAGCCTTGTCATCTACTACGAGCATGTTGACTTCTATCGCTATACAAGCTATCTTCTTTCTCTGTGAGTTGTATCTTGAGAAGCTGCTCATTGAAATTTGGCTTTTTTTTTTCTTCTTTTCTTCGTGAACTTGCAAGGAACCCAAGAGTTGTTCTACTATTATGGCTCCCAAATCTTTGGTTTCTTCAATGACGATAACAATATTCTCGAACTTTAGATCTAATGATCGGAGAATTTTTTCTATGATTGCAATAATTTTTAATTTTTCACCATTTTTTTTCATTTAATTGGAAATATATAAACTCTATAAAAATAGTCAGAAACTGACTTAGTCTCCGTCATGTGCAGCAGATCAAACTCTCCCATTAGATTTTAAATTTTTAACTTTATCTTCTCCCTTGTAAAGGACTTGAAGTTTCTCTCATGCTTCTTTGGCAGAAGTTACACTTGAAATTTTCTTAAACCTGTCGTCATCTAAAGCTTGGTAGATGAGGAAGAGAGCTTTTTTGTCTTTCTTTCTTGAATCCGCTAGGCTATCATTTTGTATTGAGGATAGTGTCGCCTCATCTCTTGATAGCATTTTTCTACTACCTTCCAAATATTATGTGTTTCAAAGAGTACCTTCATTTTTATAGTCCAATTATCAAAGTTACTGCCATAAGTGGTAGAACTTAAATAGATGCTAACTAGCTAGTAGCCATAGCTCTTAATAGATTGAGATTTTGCCCATTTTAACTATACGGATGGATCCAGAACATCAAACAACCTTAGGATTGACTGGTCAATTGACTTAGTCAAAGTCAACGGTCAAATTCAACATTCTTGGTCAAAAGTCAACACCAGTCAACAGCTCTGATCAACAGCTAAGATCAACGGCTCGACCAATAGCTTGAATGACTCAGTTAATGGCTAGGTCAAACAACTTTGATAGCTTAATTAATAGGCTTAGTGGCTTAGCTTTGACTCAGCTTGACTTATACTCGGATTCAGATCGGACTCGGGCTCGGACTCAGACTCAGCTCAACTTGATGAGTTCACTCAGTTTCAGGCAGCAAATTTCTAATGACTCATACAGGCTCGTTCGGACTCCGATTGGGCTGATTTTTATAACAGTGTGTTAGTCTCGTCGAGCTCTTTGATTTAATATACAATAGTGATAAGTTAAGGACAAGTTGCCTACACTCTCATTCTCAATAATTCTTTTCTAATGTGAAAGATTAATCAAAGCTACATCTACAGAGCATACTTAAAATTTCAAGAGATCTCTCACAACCTTGCTCTGATACCATTTTGTTGGAAATAAAACAAACTTTATTAATTACTCAAATATTATTATAAGAGAGAATTTTTTAACTTCACTTCTCAAGCTCACTCACTCACTAGAAGCTATGCTTCTTTTCTTCCTCATTTCACTCTTAGAAGCTTTGCTTCTTTCTCTCTTTACTCTTAGAAGACTTTGCTTCTTCACTTGAAGCTTAGAATTCAAATGGGGAGGGGATTTATAGTTAGTATAAACCATTCTCAACCACACAAATTGGTCTAATTAAATAAGTACAAAAATTACAAACACCACACACTTAACCTAATACAAATCACATGATTCATAAGTACAACTTTCTAGGAGTTGGGTTATTTTTCCAATTAGACTTCTCTTTTATGGGTTTTGATAAACTTGGGCTAAGGGTGCTCTAAATTATTGGACTCGATGTTGTGCTTATAGCATTTTCTTGTGGGCTTGAAAACAAGTTATTTCTAATAACACTTATTTTCCCTTTTAGAGTTTTCTCCATTATGATTTTTATCTAGATGAGTTTTAATGATGTGTATGGAGGAAGTTATTAGGCTATCTCCAATCGAAAACTTCAAATTGGTATAATTTTTGCACCAACTTATAGCTTTTTTCATATTATCTTCAAAGACCATCTCCAAACTAAAACTTTAAACCTTATACCAAAAAGAATATTTCCTTTCTTTTTCTCAGTTTTTAATTTATAAACAATTAATAATTAAAGAAAAGGACACAAAAAGAATAAAATTCATTGCCTATTATATTTAAGGGGTAGAATTAGAATTAATAAAGTTTTTACAAACTTTAAAGTTACAGTGAAACTTTAAATTTGGTACAATATTGTTGCAAACTCTAAAATGAAGTCCTTGTTTTAAAGTTTGGTTGGAGTACGTTTTTAACTTCAATTTAGAGTAAAACTTTATTTTGAAATTGGGTGGGAGATGCCCTTAGAGCTTTTTTCTTTTACAGTTTTTCTTTTTGTTGTTTTAATTTTTGTGAACTTCTTATATTCTCTCTTTTTTGGGATATATTAGCTGTTTTTAGTGTCGGACTCTTTGGGGTTGTCTAGTCGAGTGCCCACATGTTTAGGATGTTGCTCGTCTTTCGTCCTGTCTATGCTATAAGGCAATTGGTTTATTTAGCGGAAAAAAAGAAAAAAGCATAGCACCTAACCTGGTACTTATTCTGTAAATAACCATTACCAAAGGAGTCACAGAAATATCAATTGACCTGATATGTCGTGAACTACATCTAATGAAAAAAGTAAAAGAAGTTCATATATTGTCAGTTTCAGACTTTTCTGGGAACTTCTCATTATTTGATAAACAAAATGTTGTTCATCTCAATTGGGCTGAAAACGCTAAATATATCAAATTGTTGAGATTAATTTTCATGGCTAGCAACTAATTTAGTAGGAAGTAGTATTGCTATTAAATTCTCACAATTGTCAACAACAATTAATTGGGATGTGTGTCATTTTCTACCCATGATGAAAATCCTTTTCCTCATTTAATTTATTGACGTAATATAAAATGGTAAACATATTCAAACCCTTCTAGGTTGTAGGACTTTTGAGTAATGGGTTTAACGAGTGTATATGTATACAATTCTTAAGAGAGACTGCTATACGTATGAACTATCCATACATGAACACAATAAAGGACAAGGACAATCAATTCCAATTAAATCTCTAGTGTTTTGTGTTAAATATAGCTAGAAGAATAGTCAAATACACACTTGCAATATAATACATAGGCTATAGAGTGCGAATTATTGGAGAAGGGTTCACATTTAATTCACTCATGAGTATATATGCCTAGGAAGATATTGCACAAACTGCGATTATTTTAATTAAGCTCAATACAACCACCAATTTCTTCTTTTTTTTTTTCCAAGGAAAAAAAAAAGGTATTGGTTTTGACTGGTAGGTCAAGTAGAAGTTTATTGTTCTGCCGCGTAGACTTGGTCTTCTTTGACTTCATAAAAAAAATAAAGGACTTCAAGTGTCCTGGATCTCGCAGAGAAAAACAAAATTCTCCATGCATCTTTAAAAAAATTTACGCCAGAAAAGAAAAATCTTCGAATTTATGGTATTTTATGGCTCAAAGCCTAATTAAGTCTAGTTTTTATTTTTATTTTTATTTGAAGTATTTATTTTATCTATAACTGTCGAAACTCCGCAAAGAAATAGTTGGGATGCATTTAAGAGCAGTAAAATACGTAAGTCGTTCTCTATATTTTTGTTATGATTATATTTGTAGGGTTTATTTTCTTTTTCAAGAGACCAAGTCGTTGTCACAAAAATAATGAAAGGCATGTTTTGTGTGTACTAATGTGTGCGTTGAGCATATTAAATCACTTGCAATCTATGCATTGACATAAATTCACCAAGTAATAAAATGTGTCACCTATTTCGACTACATCTTATCTTAAAATGGAACCACATTATTTAAAATTACGTGATTTAAATGGTCATCTGGTATAAATTTGTAGTGTCTCAATCTTTATTTACCATATTTGATGAAATTTTTTAAAAATAAATTATTTTCAACTATTGCAAACTTTTAGCGTCATTAAACTACAACAACTAATAATAATAATAGTAGCAATAATAATAATAATAATATTAATAATAAAACTCATGAAAAATTCCCAGTACGAGATCTAGAGAGTTAGAGAAATATTTAAGACAGAGAGGCCGGGGAACTAGCTTAAAGAGAAAGGGAAAAAACAAAAAAAAAAGGTAAACTAACGATCGAAGTTGGAGTAAAACAAGATATGTTGAGAGGTACTAATCAGATCGGATGAAATGAAAAACATAACAAAATAATACAATATATGTAACGTAGTAATATACAGTGCGCATTTGGATTGTTTAGTGGCTAATTAGACCACCTTTTTTTTTTTTTTTTTGAGGAAAATAAAATCACTTTTTAAACACTATTTTGTAATTCTTTCCTTTCTTTAATATCAGTTGTCATTAGTACAGGAAGAGGCGAGGCTGGTCTGGGTGGCAACCAAGTTAAGACGTTAGGATGTTTCTATATCCTTTCCTTATAAACAAAACCCCAAATTAAGATACAAAATAAAAAAAAAGGTCATAAAAAAACCACAAAGATAGTATCGTATGGTAATATTTATAGATATATATATAGAGAAATTTAGATATATATTTTATAACCCCTAAAAATAGACTACCAACAACATGCGCACTTAAGCTTTAATATGTGATTGCCTCTTAAACATGGTATTTTTTGCCACATTGGCTTCCAGAGAGTTGATGTCATGACCAGAATTCTAAAGTCACTTTTAATAAATTTAAGTTGAAACAATGATAAATAATAATTTTTCTTAAAATTCTAAGAAATCGAGTACTTAAAATTTTAAATTTTAAGTAAATAAAATTCAAATTAAGAAAACTCTTTGTTAATATAGATTTTTCAAGAAAATACTTCACTTAAAGTTTAGAGGAATTCCAATTAATTTATTTAGAAATTATTTTTATAAATTATAAATTTGGATAAAGAGAGTTCTGTTTTAAACCTTAGGCCCAAAGTCTAAAATAATTTACATAAAATCATTTAATTTATAGTGTTGTTATCTTCATACATCCCTTTTAGTAAAAACAACAAACAAGATAAATATTTGAACGAGGAAGAGGAATCAAACAAGATATAGACACCCACTAGGTAATAGGAACAGGGCTGTAGGCACAAGCCAAACAGCTTGTCTAACTATCAAGACCACTATTTCAAATATACAAATACCTGAAAGTGGGAGGAAGTAGGGGGTGAGCAAGTGAAAACTCAGTAGAGAATCAATTACAGGTTTTTATTCAATATAAATACTTATTCAATTACAGGTTTTTAACCAATATAAATACTTACTTTCAAGGTCCTGCATGATCAGTAAAATATTCAAACAATTTTCAGAAATTTAATTGAAAATATTGTCCAAGGGTTTAAATCTTTCAAACCATTGTGAAACATCATCTCAAATCAAAGTCATTTTTCCGAAGTTTTAAATATTCCAAACTATTTTAAAACAATTTTTCCGAATGTTTAAATATTCCAAACTATTTTAAGACATATTTTCTAACCAACATCATTTTCCAAAAGCTCAAGTATTCCAAATCTTTATAAAACATCATATTAAATCCAATACATATCTATCCAAGTCAAGCACATAGCAAGCAATACAATAAATGACATGTCTAAGTCACCAAAGAGAGGTGACCGTAGGTATACAATATAGCCTGAGTCATCCAAAAGGGTGACTGCATATATATACTGTGTTTGGATTACCTAAATTGGTGACCGTAAGTATGATATGTAGTCCAAGCACCCTAGATAGGATACCGTAAGTTTGAGCACCCTAGATAAGGTACCGTAAATCTGAGCACCCTAGATAGGGTACTGCAATCCGAGCACCCTGAAGGGTTATCTTAAGTCCGCCTGCTGCGTATGTACAATAAATGCATACAATGTTATATGTATGATATGAATGAGAATATGTACCATTTTCACAAAATCATGAAACAGACAATGCAGTGTTTTAAATTAATTAAGTTTAATTCTCAAAACTAAATTCTTATTCAAATTGGATTTTATAAAGATTTCAGCAGCACAACAACCGTTTTCATCAAAACTAATAAAATCCAAAATCTCGAGAAAACAGTTCCAAAACAAGATAATTTGGCGCGCCAACTAGTGTGACGTGCATCCTAGGGAGTTCAAATATTAAATCATGTCAAAACATGTATAAATCACATTTTAATTAAATATTTCACACAATTCCATATTTATTCAAAATATGTGAAAATTAAAATTAAACCAATTTAAAGATCAAATAATCAAATCCCTACCTCAATCGAGTGACTGGATAGCACTATGGTGCTGTCGAGAGCGTTTGATGTCGTTTGATAATCATTTGGAAAGTTGAGGGTTGTTTTCGAACTCTTGATCATCTGCTTTGAAATGTCGGTTTTTCAACGGAGTCTCAAACAGAGAAATAGATATCTCCACTGAATTCTTAGCACCTAAATTAGCTAGGTTAGACATATAATTTGACCGATTTGGAGTCGGGCTGAACCTGGGCTCACAACACACAAAACCAGGCAAATCTGAGCCGTTAGATTTCATTTTTCATACTAATTACCAAACATAGTCAATATATATATCTATATATTTCTAAATTTATGTTCGCACGAGTACATAACAAATATGAGGTTTATTTAACGATATTACAGTTGGATCGAAAAATCAATACACAAATTAAAATAACTCTAAACTAGCGAAAATGACAAAATCTGATCCGGACAATTTCAAGAGGAATTCAAAAAGCCCAAGATCAGGGCGTGAGATTGCCGGAATCGTTGTCAGTGAGGATTTTCCTTCGTACAGTTTTCTAGCCATTAACGGCGGCTCAGACATCCGTTGGCGATCGGACTGGGGCTAGAGCATCGTCTTAGCTCGGCGGTCTGACCTGGGCAGTCCTCGGTGGTTGTCGTTGGCCGAAATGCGTTCGTCGGTGGTGGACCCATGGCTGCTCGATTCGGCTGGAAGAGAAGAATAAGAAATTGTCGAGGGAGAGAAGAGAGAAAGAAGGGAGAAAGAGCGAGAAGAAAGTGGGGCACGTGTACTGTTATAAATATCCAGGTTTTACAAATCAGCCCCTTGTTTGAGAATTCCGTCATTTAAGTCCCCAAAAAAATTGTAAATTTAGTCCCTGATTTTTGAATAATTTTGCACTTAAGTCTAATTTCAAATTATTATTATTATTATTATTTTTAATGGTCAAAAGACCAAATTATCCTTACGTAATTTAAGGGATTTTACCGTTGAACTTTGCACTACATACGGTCTAATAAATTCAAGCGCATGCCTCTCAACGAGTGACATTTGTTCAGAGGGTAAAATTACACAATCATTCTTACGTTTTCACATATTTTTTCTATTTTTTTCACAAAAAGCTTTGTTCGTTGAAACATTTGAAAATATATATATACATATACATATAGATATATGTATATTCTTTTTTCCAAATTAGACTTTTCCTGGATAATGCAATTTGATAAAATTACCAAGTAAAAATACGAACTTACCATCTATACAGACTAGAAAATTCAAATAATCAGCAAACATAAATATAAAAACCTACGAAAAAACAAGATAAAATATGAATATTTTACATCTTGTTTGGCTACTTATTGTTTGGTCATTTTAATATTATTCTGTTTTAGATTTTAGTGTTTACTTAAGATAAATTTGCGCTTTCACCTTTGTTAGTTTTGATCACAGTGTTAGATCGGGGGAAATTTGATGTACAATCTAAATTCAAAGGTTTTGATTGTAATTTTCTGAAACATACGGTTTTTCTGTGCACAAAAAAAAGTAAAAACATTTCAGGGTTGATTGAATAATTGTCTCTTGGTTCAAGTGGAACTGAGAAGTGCTTGAATTGCTTGCAGTGGTAATTAAAAAATAATAATAGTAAGAACTGTACAACTAAGGTATACGATACACGTACTATACAGACGCTTGGATGCTAACCCCTTCTAGTTGTAATTCGTATTTAGGTATATAAGCTCTTATTGTAGAAAAATATTGTTTGTTCGATCGAATTGCATGTTTGACTCATCTCTTTTGTTGGGTGCCAATCTGATTAAGATGTTCTTGAGTTACTTCTTCTTTTATATACATTATTCATTAAGAAAAAATATACGAACGTATATAGATTTATATGCGTAGTAGAATAAGCTAACACTGAGCTGCTTTATTGCATGCAATTGCGATCCGACTAATTATTATTCTTAATTAAAAATATAAAGTTCCTTTGTACATAAAATTCTTCTTTTTCGTATCTGAGAATAAAATAATAAAGTTAAACTTCTTTTAAAGGGGATAGAGTTAACCATTTGAAAAATGAAAGAAAGAAAAGAAAAATGGAAAAAAAGAGGAGAACAAGAAGAGGTTCACGATCGATGATATTATAATTATCTCATAATTAATGGAAACCTGCTAATTATAATCGCAAGTAGTCGAGGATGAGATCATCACAGAAGCCTCCTAAATAAACGCAATTATTCAAGCCTACAAAACATGACAAGTGACACTTTTAGTAATAAATGTTCTTACTTAACCACCATTGAGACGACACGGCTTAAAAAAGATCTAAAAAATTTAGAGCGTTTACACCGAACATATAGTACTCAAAAATCCTACGCGTATAGACTAGACCTATATTTTGTATCTTATAAATACATACTACGTGGGGGAAAAGAATAAGAACATTAATATTAAAAAAGAAAAGGGTGTCATTGGTTACCATCAAAGAAAAGTCGAGGAAGGAGCAGGTTTTCTTGTCACGACTTTCTAGTGCTCAATATATAAGCAATTATATATATAGTGGTGACTTTACGAGTTTCAGTTCGCATTTCACAAAGCTATAGGTTATTCAAAAATATATGCAGCAAAAGAAGAAGTTGAGAGGGTAAGTTAGTAACAGAAAGATCCCACAACTGCCGATTTTTTGGTAATTTTCTAACTTATTTATCCACTTGTGTTATCAGAGTAGGGATCCAGATGTAAATATTTTTCCAAATTTGGGCTGGCTTGGTGGTACTTTTGTTTTAATTTTTTTTTTATTTTTTCTAATAAAATGAAAAATGAAGATCTTCTCAAGTTTTTGTTTGAGAAAATTCCACCACTCTTTTCATTAAAGAAAAAAAAAAAAGAGAGATACGCACTTGTTCATGAAAAAAAAAAGAAGTAAGTTTAGGAGTGTGCAATTCAACAATAAATAAGGAAAAAGAAAAAGAAAAAATGTTTAGCAATGTGTTGATAGAAGAAAAATAAATTTTATTTTTAGTGGTATGTTACTTAATGTGTGAAAGAACAACTCTACATGAGTCCTAGAATTAATGTGCTTAAGAATGATTTTAGGTCACTTTACCTAAATCATCATACCTTCACCTAAGCTAGTATTATAAGCTCAGTGAAGACCTTTTGATCCTTAGTGTTATATTTATTTACGTTAGTGGAGATGGATTTAAAAAACAAATTTATAGACCTTAAACTAAATATAGCAAAAAAAGCCCATAATTTCGTTGTATGTACTCATTTTGAAAACTCATGCATAGATATAAATATATGTAATAAGAAAATAAAAATCATCACTGAAATATTCTGGCATGTATATTAGACTATCGTGGGTTTTTCTGTATAATTATGATTTATTAATGTGCTGTGGTCTTAATTTCTACAGTTAATTACTTCAGTGGTGGTGGTTTTCCTCGAGTTCGATCCGTTGCATGTGAAAATCTTGCCAAGTCAAATATGAGTCGTGTGCCAACGTTGTTTCTGATTTTGAAAGTTTGGTTTATCTTCATTAGTTCCACAAAATCCTACGAAGTGGACCTTAAAACTTACGAGAACTATAGAAGGGAGCTTATATCTGAGACTGGTAAGTGGAAGAAGCGAGAGCTACCGTAAAGGTTGGCTACTATTTATTAAATAGAATTTAACCGCGTTATGACGTGTTAATATACTATAATAATTACATGTTAATTTAATTTTTTTTTTAATTTTATTAATTTTAGTGTTATATCATACTATATTTGTGTGCATTTTTTTTTTTCGAAATACATGTAGATATACGATCGATATGCATTAGTACTGTAGCGGGAAATATGATTTAATATATTGCTTCCCCAGTTTAGAAGGAAACGACAGAAAAAATATTGTCACACACTCTTAACCATCGAACAGAGGACAAAATTACAAGGGAATCATAGAAATATACTGAGTCAACATACATGTTATTAATTTGGACGGAGCTAAAATAACAACCGTGATTAAGACTACTAATTGAGCGAGCTAGCTTAATTAATTGTTAAAAGTAACTACCAATTATATGTGTTTCGATTAGAAACAAATATATGCCAGACCAATATTATTCTCTGATGTTGGATTCCTAGTAGCCTTCATCTAATATAGTTCCAGAAGAAAAATGTCAATTTGTCAAGCTAACAGCTAGCTTGGTCAAATAATTCGCTCTAATATCACACTCACAAGTCGTAAGAAAGAACCAAATATTTAGTTGGTAAAACGAAAATTTCTTATTAATATGTCAATTATTATTTTTATTATTGATAGTATTATCTTTTGTAATTAACACACAAATATGATGGAATAAGGGGTTAGCGGGAGTGGGGCATCTGGCCCTCTTCTATATATATATATATATATATATATATATATATATTTCTAAATCTCCAAATTGTTTTATATGTATTTTGTTCTTTGTTTAAAACTGTCCCCACGGAAAAATTAAACATCTTACGTCTTTTTCTTTATCAAATTCCTAGCCA
The DNA here is from genome assembly GCA_002914845.1 of Trema orientale. NCBI lineage: Eukaryota > Viridiplantae > Streptophyta > Magnoliopsida > Rosales > Cannabaceae > Trema > Trema orientale. The sequence goes on along the minus strand of JXTC01000029.1, from coordinate 1,076,094 downwards.
GCAGTACTACATCTAACTCTCTTTGTTTTTATTTTTTCAGAGCCAAAAAAAAAAAAAAAAACCTCTCTTTGTTTTTAATATATATACGTAGTTTTCGTACACTTTTCTCTCGTCAATTTGTATATTTCAAGTTCGACGATCAACTTGCAACTAATTATATCATTGATTTGCACTCAACCGAAGATTAGACTGTAATGTCATTAATTAGGGATGTTGCATTCATATCATAGAATGGTTAATAAGACAAGAATAAACGTATGTATGCATTAGTTTACTTCCATATGACATTCGCACTAATTCTTTTATTAATTTTTTATTTCTATTGTTGAGAATTTTTAAGAGATCAGCTAATAATGATGACAATTTGATTCTGTACAAGGAGAAAGATGTATGAAATGATGATATATACGTATTTTTGATGAAGTGATCATTCAACACTTAAAACATGTGTCATAGAATATAGATGCCAAGTCCTATTATATATTATGTATATATTTAAGTAAAAGGAAACTGACTTACGTTTTCTTTTTTTCTTTGAAAACTGACTCATGTTTGAATTAACGTTTCGTGTTTGTTCCCAGAAAATTTCATCAACATCGACTGTGGGGCACCTACGAATTATACTGATATTTTCGGTAGATACTTTGAGAGTGATACAAACTACGTAGATACTGGAGAAGTTTCTCAAATATCACCGAATTACATGGGACTCTATTGGTCCCAGTTAACACGATTGCGAAGTTTTCCTCAAGGAAAAAAGAACTGTTACGTGCTTAGACCTAAACAAGGCAAAAATGTTGATTATCTCATTTCATTTTTCTTTGTGTACGGAAACTATGATGGCAGAAATACTCCTCCCACGTTCGACCTATATATCGGTGTAAACTATTGGGAGACAATACGAATGGGAGATTCAGCAAGAATAATATTTAGCGAAATTGTTCATGTGCCTACCACGGATACCATAGAGGTTTGCCTTGTGAACACCAACCTTGGAGTACCATTCATTTCTGCGTTGCAACTCCGGCCTTTAATTAATAATTCCATTTATCAAGTCAACTCATTTAGTAGCCAATTAAATAAATTGGTCAATCGATATGATTGTGGCAGAACTCCAATCGAATCTACGATTGCAAGGTAATAGTTATTATGTTATTATCATTGTTCTTCTACAAAAGCTTATTAGTTAGAGATAGCATTTATATTAATTATTACAATTGCATTTATGTTAGTTAGATTTCGCCATTTATAATTTATGAGGGAAAAGGCAAGAGAAAGACAAAAGCTATTTTCCTAAAACTTTATAAAAAATTTTTGGAAACCTTTTTCTTTTCTAATCTATTCATAAAATTAACATACATTAAAAAGTTGCATTAGACTTAACTTTTATTTTCTCTTAAAAATTTTTTGTTTTCTTAGATTCTGTTTGGAATTTAGATTATGCTATGGATAAAATTTGTGAGGGAAAAATCAAAAGAAAATAAAGAGGAAAGTATTATTTTGAAACTTTTCCTTTTTAAATGTATTTTTCGAAATTCTATATACTAAAAAATGACATAAAACTTACCTATCACATTCCTTGAAAAATATTTTCTTGTTTTTTCTTTAATCAAAATCTAAATAAAAGAAAATAAAATCTTTGAAATTATTTTTCTCCTCCTACAAAAATTCAGATTCTAAATAGAGTCTTAGAGTATTGTATAAATCCAAGCAAAAATACATGAAATCTTTCAATTTTTTTTTTGTTTTTGACTTTTTCTTCGAAAATCCAAGTTTCAAACATGGTAAGATAGAAAAAAATAAATTCCATTCTTTAGATGTCGACCAAACACTTAACGTAGGTATAAACTGTTAAAATCAACTGAATTTTTGAACGACATTTATTTTTAACCGTATAACTTATTAATTCCTTACATTTATAGCTTTAATTTTGCACCTATATTTTTTTTTTAACAGGTAGTATCATCAAATATATAAAATATGGTCTAAGATTCTTTAGAATATATGTGAGGAGAGAGATTTGAATACTAGTTAGTTTAATTTATGTATAAATTTCATAATAAAAATTTAAACGTAAAATAAGTAATCTAACAATTACGCCCACGTGTAAGCTAATTAATTCATTTTAGCAGTTTTTCATTTCATGTCATGAGATCTCCTCTCTCCTCTTCCCTTAAAGTTTACACGTCAATAAAGGACGATCTTGCATTGTGACTTTCCATTATAAATAGCACAATAGTGTATAACACTTTAGACGTCCTATATACGTTAATATTTAACTTGCGTTTTCTTGCAACTAAATTTTTTAACATAATTATCTCAATTACTTGATGAAAGAAAATTCTCTGTAGCAATAAGGTACCAATATTAAATAACTTACCTTGTTAGTTATTTATTCATGTGCACGGAGCAATTATTAGGTATAGATGCATAGTCTGAAATTATCTATATTATTATTTTTCCTTCATGTTGTGCTGCATACCAAACTCCAACTAATGAGGTAGTTCAAACATAAATAACTTAATTTATTTCATGTGTGTCCCACTTAATTAGGTACCAAGACGATGTTTATGACCGAATATGGAGCAATGATTTCCCTTCACGAACTCCGGTTAATACGTCCCAATCAAACTCAATAATTAGTGTATACTACACTGAACAACCGCCAGCAGCAGTGTTGAGTAGCGCCATCCAATCTCTGGGCACAGAGATAAGGTACAACTTCACCAATGGCATGCCTAATTCTGAGTTTCTTGTGTACCTTCACTTTGCTGAAGTTGTACAGTCCGCACAAGGCCAAAGGAACTTCACTATCACCATTAATGGTGTAACCTACGGACCCTATTCGTCTCCCGATTACTTGAAGACTAGTTTTTTTATTCAAAAAGTTTCAGCTCAGCAAGGAGCTGTTCAACTTTCCATTTTGGCAACTCCTGGCTCCCAGTTCCCCCCAATCTTAAATGCCTTGGAGATTTTCCAAGTAATACAACTCTTAGACCAATTACCTACGGACCCAGAAGACGGTATGATCGATATTGTTATTTATGTTCTTTTTTATTTGGAAAATTTTATTATATATTAATATATTATTAATTGTACAGTTTTACCCGTTTTTTAAAATTAAAAAACAGTTGTCTTAGCACCTCTGAAAACTCAAAAAGTTCCATTTAAAAAAAAAAAAAAAGAAAAGAAAACTCAAAAAGTTGCACCTGCATTTTTATTGTTATCAATTAGTTAGACTTAAGTTCGACTACCGATCATCATATGAAATTTAGTTATAGTGATCGTAATTAAAAGCTATAGTTAATGGTTTAATTGAAATAATGCTACAAACTGATTGGAAATTAATTATTTACTTTTTTTTTTGTCTATTTTCTTTTTGAACCACAATTTTTTGTTGGGTGTGGCGGGGGGGGGGCGGGGGAGGGGAGAGATTGTTGTAAATGAATCTGGTTCTATGGGTGTGTTTTTGTAGTATTGATGATATAACAAGAATAAGATTAGATCTTACCTCTTATTCCATATATATATTTTTATTATACGTTTATAGTATATTTTAATTTAGCATTTGATCATATCATAATTCACATGTTATATCAGATTGTATTAAAAAATATGATATAAGAAGCTCTAAATCTAACTTTATTAGTGATAATTCACATATCATATCAAGTGCTATTGAAAGGAGAAAAAAAGTGATATATATATAAGAAGTTTGAAAATCTAACTTTATTTATAAAATAATGGGTCAGTACTTTTTTTTTCCTTTTACCACAAAATTTATTTTATTTCTATTGAATGGAAGATTAGTTGCATTCATTTTTTTTATTATTTTTAAATTACTTGCATTCATACTTATAGAAATTATACATTCATCTGATCTCCTCAAATCATGATGTATGCGAATATAGTAAGTTCTCTCTTGGAATTCAAGCGAATATATGGGGTAACAGAAGACTGGCAAGGAGATCCTTGTGTTCCTACAGCGTATCCGTGGAGTAGGTTGACCTGCAACTCCGACAATCCTCCTAGAATTATCTCACTGTGAGTATTATTTCAAAATATATATTATCAGTGAAGATACATTCTTATGAATACATCTATATATACTATGTCTATTACCTAGCCAAATTGTTACACGTACATATATATACGTATCAGACCGTTGCAAGGTAATTTTTCTAGGTGTAATAATAGCACTACTAATTGTGGGCATGCAGAAATCTCAGCTCAAGTGGACTGACAGGGAATATAACAGCATCACTTTCTAATCTCAAATTCGTACAGGAATTGTAAGTATTAAATTAAGTGTAATAATTGAAAATGTTATTTAGTAGCTTGTGTGATAAATGTAATATTTGTGTAAGAAATTCTATTATAAGATATTTTTATAACAGGGATTTATCATACAACCAATTGACGGGATCCATACCGGAATCCTTAGCTGAACTGCCATCTTTAGTATTCCTGTAAGTTATTTTCGTGAGTTGTCTATTTATGTATTTGCATGTATCTATGTATAATGTACATGCCTATATAAGTGTATGTATAGATGCATCACTACAATTTAGTGACCATTTTCCAATAACAACAAATTTTTTTTGACTAAAAGTGACATTTAGTCACAGTTAAAAATTTTTTGTAACTAAAAGATGGTATTTAACTCCTTTTTTTTTTTAAAAAAAGATAGCATTTAGTCACAAGTATTTATCAATAATTAATGTATTTTTAGTAATTAACTTTCATATGCAGTAACAAAATTAATTGTGGCTACAAAAATAAGTATATTTAGTCATAATAAATTATAGTTTTTGTGACTAAAACTTTTAGCCATAGATTTTTTAATCACAACATTATTATGAAAATATTCTTTTGGTCATAAAATTTTCACTTTTAGTCACAAATTTTGTTACGAGTAAAATTGAACTTTTTGTACTGTATGTATTTAATCTATACATGTTTTGTAAACTAAAGCATCAATCTGTTCTTGTTATTAATATCAAAACATGTACGCTACTTGCGTCGTCATTTAGCAACTTGGCAGGGAATAAGCTTGAAGGTTCCGTACCTAAGGCACTTTTAGAGAAGTCAAAGACAGGAGCATTAAACTTGCGGTATAAAAAGTCATTATTGAATCTAATCAATTGTCATTTAGTGTTAATAATAGATCTTCGATCGTTACATTCCTTAGTTAATTTATTTATTTATGCTTTTCATTAAAAATCAATAACCACAAACAATTCCCTACTTGCAGCCTACATGATAACCCAAAACTTTGTTTCCCGGATCCCTGCAAACAAAAGAAAAATAAGACTATTATTATTATTGTCGTTGTTGTCGGGGCACCAATCCTAGTTGGTGCAATAGTCATCTTACTCGTGTACCTTTGTAAGCCAGATGGGCGAGGAGGTAAATTCATCCTCGTCTTCGATATATTTATAGTACTCATTTTGTTACGTACCTTCACGCATTTTTGTTTTCTGTTACCATGAAATGAGAGAATAAGAGTACTAGATAGCTAAAGTTCACAAGAGAAGAAAGTTCCTACATAGTACTCTAACTCCGAAGTAATGTGGCTAGTTCATTAGGTTGTAGTTAACTATAAACTATCAATTAGCCAAGTGCTACTTAGTAGCTTTTATTCTTCTTCTTCTTTTTTTTTTTTTTTTTCACTAGCACAGTTCACATATCACCGGTTGTATTTGTGTTGAGAGGTGATCTCTCCTCATTCATTAATGATTGACGTGCACATATATAGAGCCTGATCTTTTTGTTATCCTAATTCTTTTTGTGGAATGTTCAAAGGAAAAAAAGTAGAAAAATAGAATACATTCTCATGTTTCGCAGTAATTAAAGGGAGACTTATAGGAAAGGATTGGTATTCTTTGCAAACTTATTCCTTTGATTGGTTGTTGCTGAGCTTGGGGTTTTTAAGGAAATTAAGGACTGATAAATAATAATTATTGTATATGTCACTCTCATGATCACTTAAAACTGACGTCTGCATGTTTGTGTGTGTATATATATATATATATTTTATGTATAGAGAAACAATAGATATGATGGTCTAACTAGCTAGTTGCTACTATTACGTACAGTCAACAGATTCAATAAAAAATTGTCCATGAGTTGGAAGTCTAGAAGTCAACGGTTTAGTCTCTCGGACATAATGGGTATTACCAAAGACTTAACATCAACAGTTATTGGGGAAGGTGCATTTGGAAAGGTCTATTTTGGCGAGCTAATAGAAGGGACTGAAGTTCAAAGCAAAAGGAAAAAAGGGACTAAAGTTGCTGTAAAGGTGCGCTCTCAATTGGCGAAGCAAGGGGAAGAAGAATTTAATAATGAGGTAGATATATATATATATATATATATATATATATATATATATATATATATATCACAACCATAACGATCGAAATCGAATTCGTGTCACTCTAATTAATTTTTATAATTTCACACTTTTTAATTAGATATTTTAAGAATTAGTCATATCTTACTATAAGATTTAATATGCAATTAATTAGAACGATATGAAGTATTTTTTAAACATGCTCTAGCATAGTTGTGAAATTTATAGTACTTTTTATGTTAGCTATCGAACTCGTGGCCGGCTAGTTACTTATTGATGTGCGAAATTCTACAAATTAAGGCCATGTTTGGATACCATATATTTTTTTGTTCATAAAAATTGAAAATAAAATAAAAAATATTGTTTTATGTTCTCAAAATTTAAAAATAATAAACTTGCTTTGTAACACTCCAAATCACTTTTAATTTTAAAAAAACAAAAGCATAAACATACCAAGTAACTATAAAAGTTTATTCGGAAAAATACCATTTTAAAAAGTTTATTTAGAATTTACCGAAAAAAGATTATTTAGAAGCATACCATTTCCAAAGCTATATTTAGAAAAATACCATTTTCAAAAATACCACTTCTACCTTTTTATTTATTATGTCACTTTAGAAAAGTTCATTTACAAAATAACACTTTAAAATTTTATTTAGAATAATAGCACTTTTTGGATTTACTTTTTGTTTAAAAGAATTTGGAAGTGAAAATTAATTTCAGCAATTTTATATACAATTTTCTTAAATATAAAACAAAAACAATGTTACCAAGCATATGTTTTCCGAAAGAATTTGTAAATTTTTGTTTATTTAGATAGAAAAAAATAAAGCATATACAAGCATGCCTAACATATATATTATTCGTTGACAATTATTTTTAATTAGATTTCGAAAATACCAGATTGAATAACATACATTCATGTTTTATATATAAGAGGTATGACCCAATATTGCTGACACTTGCCGTACTATTAATTTACTTCTCTGCATTTGGTAGCCAAATAAATCATAATCTGTGTACTACTTGCAGATCAAACTCTTGACGAGTGTAAAACACAAAAACGTTGTCTCTCTTATTGGATACTGTAACGAGGATGGAACAATGGCACTCGTCTATGAGTACGTGGCTAACGGAAATCTAGAGGTGCATATAAGAGCAGGTAAGACGTAACCATATATTATTCTTTTTTTAAAATTGTTTTTTCTATTTTATATAATTAGAAAAATATTTTAATCAGAAGCCTGACAGATCAACGCGTTATTTGTCTACAGATACCAAAATGGTTTTAACCTGGAAAGAGAGGCTCGATATTGCCATAGATGCAGCAAGAGGTCCTCCAAATATTATTTTGATCATATAGACATATATGAGTATCTCTACAAGTCCAGAAAATTATGTCCAAAAACGTTAAAATGTGGTACTATCGTAATTGCAATTTTAGTCTAATATGCATGGCAACCACTCACAATACTAATATTAAGGTTTAAAATTCAAATTAACCATCCTTTATTAAAAACATAAGGAAATAAACTTAATGTGGCATCACTTAAAGAAAAAAAAAAAAAAAAAAAAGCACATAGCACGATAGTAAATGAATGTAGGACCCATGCACATTCAAATTTAGAGGTGGGTCATGCTATTAGTATTCTGTGCCGCGTAATATTCCTCCATTTAAATTGGTTAGTATTTATTATTGAAAGAAAGAAAACTAAATCACAATTCATATATGAAAACTAAATCACAATTCATATATGTCTTTAGTTACTAAATCACAATTCATATATGTCTTTAGTTATGTATTCACTTATATTAACTGATCATACCTAGAGAACATTAATTCGTTAAATTGTTAATGGAAATGCTAATCAATTTAATTGATGTCACCTAAATTGGAGATACGTATCAAGCTAAACAAAATTTTTCTTGATGTGGAGAGCTACCGATATATATGACTTAATTAGTTAGTAATTAGATGTTTACTAAAAGGGCTGACGTAAATACAATGGCTTTCAGGACTGGTGTATCTACATGAGCACGAGAAACCACCAATAGTCCACAGAGATCTAAAACCGCAGAACATCCTATTAACAGATAATTTGCAAGCAAAGATAGCTGACTTTGGCATTTCTAAACTTTTCTCTCTTGAAAGTAACCGGTCTCATGTAACTACTGATGTCAAAGGCACAACTGGATACCTTGATCCTGAGTAAGTAATTACAACGTTGAACTACGTTTTAAGTATTAACTTTATTCACAAATGCCTTTATTTGAAAAAAAAAAAAAAAAGAAAATCGTTTCAGTTTTTGTTGGGTACAAATCTTTTACATTGTTAGTTAGACATTTGTATAGGTTTTAAACTGTTTTTATATATAATCCTTCTAAATACAGCATTGCGTTTATGCATCATCAACTTAATTAGTTAATTCTTAATTTAGAAATAAGCCAAATGGTAGAAGTGGCTTAGACGTAAGGTGTCCATAATTAGGTGATGTAGCAGTGTTTCCTTATATTTATTAATTTTTAACTTCTAGATCATATATATATTTTTCTATGATTAGGAGGACTGAAAATTAGGAAAGGAGAAGGTAAAAGTTAGGAAAAGAAAATAAATATTGGAAATTGAGAAGAGAAAGGCTGATCTCTTTTATTGTTCATGGTAAAAGTGATATATCTCTTATTTTATACGTAAAGTTAATTATTCGTAAAATTACCATGTACCAAGTTACTACACATTTTAAATTTAAAATATTCAAAAACACGTTCTCCCTTAATCCAAAATTCGACATTTAACTCACTCACAAGAAAATAAAAATATGATCTATTTTTCAAGATTCTGAAAGAAGTATGCCCTTTACTATTCTTAATTCGTCGATCAAAGTAGATAATAGTTTTCTAAATATTTTGTATGGAAGGAAATAGCATCAATTTTCAAAGTTCAAGCCTAGCTACGTTTACTATTTGCTCCTCCATTCCCAAAAGATTAGAAAAAGGATCCCTCTTGTTTTTGAGAAGGTAAGAAAAAGTGTTCATTTAACCATCTTTAGTTGACCATATTATGTTAATAATATTTATTTCAGTGATTTTTCTTTTTCTTTTTTTGTTTTCTTTTGTGAAAAATGAATTCCTTTATCCTAAATGTACTAAAAAGGAAAAAAGAAATTGACAATGTTTCATTTTAGTTGTCTTATATATATAATATCGAATTCCAAAAGCATCAAAAAGTATTAAGTCCCTAACATTATATACCTAAAGAGGTCCCTAAACTGGTTGGAAAAGGCAATATTAGCTCGAGCTATAGCTATAGATGAGCGCAATTTGAGCACCAAAAACTTTACTATTAGTTATTAAGTGACCAAGCAGCGGTACATATAAATGAACAGTAACCCGGATTCTCTTTCCTATCATTTAAAATTACAACACTTGATCTTATCCAAAAAGAACATGTAAGGACTGTTTTTGAATCTTATAATTAATCAATCATTTGATGCCTTATTTCTTTCAGATATCACACTACTAAACAACTGAATACCTCAAGTGACGTTTTTAGCTTTGGTGTTATACTCTTGGAGTTAATCACGGGCAAGGCAGCAATAATAAAAGACCCTACTCGGCCTAATGACATTCATATAAGTCAATGGGTAGCAGGAAAGAGTATTACAAGTATTGTTGATCCAAGATTACAAGCAGGTAGTTACAGCATCGATTCTGTCCGTAGAGTCAAAGAAATAGCTATGGATTGCGTAAAGTTGACAAAGATCGAAAGGCCAGATATAAGTACGGTATATTCTGAATTAAAGGCGGCGTTGAAAACTGAGACTCTGATAACGGAATATCACACCAGCCAATCATTTGAAATGTTTATTCCAGTGGATCACGGAAACCAGAATGGAAGGCCCCGCACCTGTTGATTAACTACCATTAAGCTGGTTTCAAAGGAAATATAATGTTTAATTTCTTAAAATTCTTTTGCTGCGACAATTTCCCAACATAAGTTTGAGTGTGTTTTGTGAGTTAA
>JXTC01000029.1:951579-1038855 GCA_002914845.1 Trema orientale | reverse complement strand
CAAATTTTGATCCGGACAGTATGGGGTCGAGATATATATACCATGTCGAAGATCGTGAGGAGACGAGTTGAATGGGACCGGTTTCACGGCGAAAGGATGCCGGAATCGGCGCCGGTGACGAAAAATCCGTTTTGGGCTCCTTAGCGTTTTTCGGCGATTGTGGCCACTGCAGGCGACGTCGGTGGTAGAGGAAGGCCAGCGGAGGTGCGTCTCAGCCTGGCGGAGCTTTGCCGGGCGGTGGCTGGGCACGACGACGGCCGGATGGTGGCGAGCGGCGGTTTCCGGTCTTCCCCTGAGTTTCGGCCGAGAGTGAGAGCGTGGGAGAGATACAGTAAGGGAGAGAGAAAACAGAGCCGTTATATGTATATATATAATTCTGATTTTTTTTTAAAACTGGTCAAAAGACCATTTTGCCCTTCTTAAAACTGAGTTTTTACATCAGCTATGTCTAGACTCATCGTGACTAGACCTGACTGCCTCATGTAGACCTGAGGCCGCAACACTTGTCATCGCTCTTATACTTGTCTACCGCATACACTCATCACAATCTAGCTGATTGAGCAGTTCTACTAATCACTCTACGCATCGTCGCGCCGACTCATTGTAGACCCACCGCGTATGTTATTCTACTCATTCTTCTCCCCGTCGATGCATTACCTGCTCATTGCTCGTCGATGCCCATCGAGACTATTTGGCTTTGGTGTTGTTTCCAAAGTTCTCAGTCAAAGCCATTTTTTTATAAGTTGAGGTTCTACATTTTATTTTATGTTATATATTCTTTCATTTGTCATTATTAAGTTAGATATATATATATATATATAACCCAAAAAAACTAAAAACAAAAATGAGTGAAAAAATTCACTAATCATCCAAGATTAAATCCATTTCGGTTGTAGTTAAGTTCGAAGGAGTCTTTAATGTAGGAATCACCCTTACCGAATCAAATTATGACATATGGTCTGAGCTAATGGAAATGCAAATTGCTGAAAGGGGCAAGATCTCCAATATTTGTGACAATACTAAGCCATCTGCAGAATCAGATGATAGCTATGAAAAATAGTTTGCTGAAAATCAAAAGGTCAAATGGTGGCTATTAATGTCAATGTCTCCAGATATTATGAGTTATTATTTATGCTTATATCCACTTCTTATAATATTTGGAATCCCTTGTTAAAAGCATTCTATGATGAAAGTGATGAATTGCTAGATTTCACTCTGAATCAGAAGGTATTCTTGGCAAAACAAAAGAGGAGAATTCTCTCGGTATATTATGGAGAGCTGATCGAAATTTTTCAAGACCTAGCCCATCATGATAAGATAGTTATGAAAAAAAAGACAATGTCAAGCCTACCGCAAGTCCATTAAACGACTAAAAATTCACATATTTCTCCCTGGATTGGACGAGAATTTTGATCAAATGTGACGATAAATTTTACGCAAAGACCCAGTGCCAAGCCTGGATGAGTGTTACTCTTTAGTTCGCCGGGAAGCTGTACATAGTAGTACCTTGAAAGATGATTCCGGAGCATCTGAATCCAACGTCATAGTGGCTCGGAACCGATCTACTCAGAGTCAACAAGATCAAGCACGATTCAACAATAGTAAAATGATCAAAGGTATTAACAAGTCTTCATATAAATGCACCTAGTGCAATCAGACTGGTCATACCAAAAGTCATTGTTTTTAGCTAGTGGGATATCCAGAATAGTGAGATCATAGTCGCTCAAAGAAAACTCAATAAAGACCTTCCACTACAATAATTGTCAAAACAAAAACTGAAGATGTTGTTATTGAACAAGCCTCAGCATTGGTAATAGTTACAGACAATGATGATAAGATTTTAAATATTTCTATACCTGTTTTGAATAATACATAGGTAATTGATTCTGGTACTACAGATTACATGACATTTGATTTTAGACAGGTCCCACCACTTAATCCCTTCTCTCAAAACTTTGTCTCCACTCCAAATGGAACCTCGACCCCAGTCATTAGGGAATGAACTTTGACTTTAACCAATATATTAAATTTAGATTATGTTTTAGTTGTTCTATCTTTATATTGTAACTTTTTGTCTATTTCACAAATAACAAATGCCTTATCTTGTGTTACAATTTTTTGGCTTGATTCTTTTGTATTTAAGGACATTAAAACCAGGAAGATGATTGGTTGTAGTATTAGGCGAGGAAAGCTATGTTACTTGGATTTGGAATCAATGAGTACCAAAAGGCTACGACAAGCTCTAAAAGTGGGTCACTCTAAAGGGGACAAAAAGAAAACAAAAATATGGTTATAGCATCGCCGTTTGGGACATGCTTCCTTTGGATATCACAAATGATTATTTCCTAGTTCATTTTCGAAAGTTGATGTTTCTAGTTTTTAGTGTGATGTTTGTGAACTTGTAAAAAGTCAACTTCCTTTTTATGATTATTTCTCTGATATTTGGGGGTCCATCTAAAGTTTTTACTTTGGGTGAGTCATACTAGTTTGTAAATTTTATTAATGATTGTATCAGGATAACTTCGTTGTGCTTGATGAAATCTAAAAGTAAAGTAAACTCAATATTCCAAAAGTTTCATAAAATAGTTGAAACTCAGTACAATACAAAGATCCAAGTTCTTCGTAGTGACAATGATGGAGAATATTAGAGTATTAAACTTCAACAATATTTGGAAGCACAAGGTTTTATTCATCACTTCTTATTCTAATACACCCCAACAGTACGAGGTAGCAGAGTGGAAAATTGACACTTGTTAAAGATGGTACGAGCTTTGTCAATTGAAGCTCATATGCCATTACATTATTGGGGAGAAGCGCTCACTTCTACAGCCTATTTAGCCAATTAGGTACCTTCTAGCACCATCAATTTCAAGACACTATTCCAAACCTCATTGAAGCAGTTGTTATGCCAATTGTCCCAAATTTACCTCCTCATATCTTTGGTTATGCAGTGTTTGTACACCTACACAAACATTAACGTACCAAGTTGACTCCTCAAGCATTGCGATATATTTTTTTTGGATATGCCACACATCAAAAGGGATACCGGTGATACCATCCTCTAATATGTCGATTATTTACCACGATAGATGTTGTTTTGCATGAAGATATAATGTACTTCTGCAAGCTTGAATTTCAGGGGGAGTACCATAAAGAAATTCAGACTCTCAATTATGATGAAAATGGTAATAAATAGGACGTGGTCAATTTGGATATAAGTGATATAACATTAGATATAAGTGGTGATGACACATAAACTTGACAAAATCAAGAAATAAGTGAATTAGATTTAAGTGGTATGACATTGGACCAAAGTGGTGATAAACAACAAGTAACTGAAGAAGAAGTGGCTCTTTCTCCAACAGAGTACATTAAAAATATGGCTTCACCTCCATCTAATATACCATATCAATCGCTTGCTGAAGATGTTCTCGAGCAAAACCGAAGACGGTTACCACAATGTCACAACAAATGTATCCCTAAACCTACATATAAACCTAAATTGTGTAGTAAAGTCAAATATTTTGTCATAATCAAACTTGTCATTTGTGAATCAATTTTTTTGTTATATATATTCCTAATAATGTGCAGGAAGCCTTAGCTGTTCCTAGTTAGAAAGTAGCTATGAATGAAAAGATGGAATCTCTAGAATAAAAAAAATGAAACATGGGAAATAGTTGATCCTTCATCAGGAAAGAAACCAATTGGATATCGGTAAATTTCCGCTGTGAAGTACAAGGCTGATGGTACAACTGAATGCTCTAAGGCGAGACTGGTAGTGAAGGGAGACACTCAAATCTATGGTATTAATTACACAGAAATATTTGCACCTATAGCCAAAATCAATATAGCTCGTGTCCTATTGCCTTTAGCTGCAAATTTGAACTGGCCATTATAATAATTCGATATGAGGAATGCTTTTCTACATGGTGAATTATCCGAAAACGTCTATATATATATATATATATATATATCTCTTCCACCAGGGTGCATGCTACCTGAAAGACATAGCCAGAAGGTACGTAGGATAAAGAAATCATTGTATAGGCTGAAACAATATCTGAGATCATGGTTTGGAAGGTTCATAAAATCCATGATAGACTTCGGCTAACATCAGAGCAATTCATATTATACTCTTTTTCTCAAAAAAGAGCAGGATAAGATCACTGCACTCAATATTGTATATGTTGATAATATGGTGGTTATAGGGAATGATCCTAATCGAAAGAAGGCTTTATAGAATTATTTATCCAAAAAGTTTGAAATGAAAGATCTAGGCCTTCTGAAATATTTCCTTGGGATTGAATAGGAAATGAAAAATCTAGGCCTTCCGAAATATTTTCTTAGGATTGAGAAATCCTGATCTAATAAGGTAATATTCCCGTCTCAAAGAAAATATGCCTTAGATATATTATAAGAAACTGGTATGTTAGCATTTCAACCAGTTGATACATTAGTAGAAGAAGGTCTAAAGTTATGTGTTAAGTCAAACTAGGTACCAACTGACAAAAGAAGAAACCAAAGACTTGTAGGAAGATTGATATACTTATCATATACCAGACTAGATCTAGCTTATGGTTTGAGTATTGTCGGCCATTTTATGCATAATCTTGAAGAACAATATATGAATGCAGTTATGCTCATTTTGAGGTATCTAAAGTCTGTCCCAAGAAAAAGAGTCTTTTTCACTAAAAACACATACTATAAAAGCATAGAGGCTTATGCTGATGCAGACTGAGCTGGAGACATGATTAATAGGCGATCTACTTCCGATTATTTTACCTTTGTAGAAGGTAATCTTGTAACTATTGGAGAAGTAAGAAATAAAATGTTATAGCTCGCTCAAGTGCAGAAGCTATATTCAGAAGTATGGAACTTAAAATTTGTGAGACGTTATAGCTAAGACTCCTCTTGCAAGCTCTGAGTTATCTATCCAAGCAATATATTCGTCTATTTTGTGACAATAAAGCAGCATATGATATTGCACATAATCGAGTACAACATGATCGTACAAAGCATGCTGAGCTGGACAAATTTTTCATTAGGGAAAGTTGGATGAAAAGATTATGGCATTGCTTAAGATTCGATCAGATGATCAGTTGGCTAACATTCTCACTAAAGTAGTCTCAAATTGAGTATTCTCAAAAATTTTAGACAGTTTAGACATATGTGACATCTATGCACCAACTTGAGGGAGAATATTGAAATACATGGTCATGAGCTGTACAGATTCTTTGTTTACACTTTCCTAATTTTTTAGATTACACTTAACTATAGGAGATTGTGAGGATGTAATTGAGGGATTTGATTTGTATAGTTGCTCTTATTTGTATAGCTTAAGTCTAGGGATTTTTTGTCATGTAATCATTCTATATATACTGCGTACATATAGCAAATGAAATATAAATGAAAAATTAGATTATTCATCTTTTTTCTTAGACATTTTATATTGAATAATTTCAAATAAATTTTCTAGTATTCAATTAATTTTAAATAATTTAGTTTAAGTTAGAAATAATCCTATGGGATAATAACATTAAAATACTCTGAGTTCTAACTTTTCTGTAAAAAAATTCTGACTTTTGAATGTCTGCAAAAGAATACACTCACTTTTAAATTTCTGCAAAATAATACCCTAACTTTTGAATTTCTTCAAAATAATACCCTCACTTTTGGATTCTGCAAATTGATAACCTGACAATTAAAATTCTTGCAAATTAATACCCTAAGATTTGAAATTCATATAAATTTATAGTCTTAATGTCTAATTAGTTGATTTTAATAATAAAAAGATGGTAGTAGCCATCATCAACTTAATTAGAACTTATTAAACAATAATAAAATTTCTGAAAAAATATTTATAATTAGCTTATTTCACTTTTCATTTAAAAAAGAAAAGTAAAAAAATTAGAACGAGAGGTAAAAGTAGTTAATTATAAAAAAAAAAAAAAGAAACATGAGAGGTAAAAAAAATTATATTTTTTAGCAATTAACCAAAAAAAGTAGTTATAAAATAATTTCTGATAATATACTAATATCTAAACATTTTTAATAAGTTAATGAGAGATGTTCGCATCTTTTAATTTGCTCATAGTATAAATATACAAAGAAAACAAAAATTGAGGGTATTAATTTATAGAAACCGTAAATGTCAAGGTATTAATTTACAGAATTCAAAAGTGAGGATATTAATTTGCAGAATTCCAAAAGTCAGGATATTATTTTGCAGAAATTTAAAAATGGGGGTATTATTTTTTAGACATTCAAAAGTTAAGATTTTTTTAACTAAAAAATTAAAACTCAGAGTATTTATACGTGATTAACCCTAATCTTATTCATTTTTTAATTAAATCTATAATTCGAATTTTAGAGTTTCAATTTTCCCTCCAACCCATAGAGTCTATGAAATACAGCCCTTGAGAAAATGCCCCGTGTGATTTGCTTGTCATCATTCTATTAATTTTTAACACCCACTAACGGATTGGACTTAATTGCCTAATTTTATTAAATTTAAGGACCTAATAGCCAATTTGTTTTTGCAGGGACCATATTGTCAATTGATGCAAAATTTAAAGGGCAAATATGCAAAAAAAAAAAAAAAAAAAAAAACCCTAATTGAGAATGAGAACATTGGAACAACATCGTGTCCTTACGACAAGTTTGGTGGGACCAAGAACAGTGGATCAGGGCCGACCACATTCGAAACACGTTGGGGGTAAGGGGCAGCGGAGGAGGGGCAACGCCACGAGTCAATGACATAGCTGAAAATTACAGAAAAAAAACAACAACAATAATAATATGCAGGTGACGTCATCACGCGGGAAGTTCACGTACTTGACCAAGTGGCGTCTAGTGACGGATAAACTCTGGATTTGGAATGATCTGGTCGAGTCTGCTGACGTCCCTCTGAGCTAAGGAAGAACTTCCATGCCACGTGGCGGGCCAGACCCTGACAACACTCGACTCCAATGATGATGTTTGTCAAGTTATATATATCCATCCTTTGCTGACCTAAGATTTTCATAATAAGAAAAAAAATATTTCTTCCCTGAAATTCAAAATATATGTTCGGATGCAATTTATAGGTATATTGTAAACTTTTTCCATCAAAACATAAATTTCATTTTATTTATGAACAAAAAATAAATTAATTAAGTAAGAAATATGAGGATTCGACCTTTTCAACTCGACAATTAAGAACAAGAAGTTACCATCTGATTATAATTTCAAGCACACTGCAAAAGAAAAAAAAATTATTGTATTGGTGATAACGCTTTTTAAATTTCTAGTTGAGAAGCTCTAGTGCTATAAAGTCATATGTAACCTTGTTATACTCACTAATTTGTTTTTTTTTTTTTCCAAGCTGATTAAATTATTTATGAGGACCGATTTGAGACACCGTGTGCATGACAATAAACAACGTGGGAATATGACGCGGGGTTGCATGAACAACATGATTTTTAGATTTTTAATTTTATTGTACGGTGGAACTCACAATCGACTTTGTCCATTTATACCACAAATTTAATATTGGACCCCATGAAACTGCTGTATATCAGTGTATATACACAAAATGAAAGGGCCTTTTAAGAGTAGAAACACATACACAACATACACGCATAGAATGTCATTTTCCGTGAATTAAAATAAAAAAAAATTAAAAATGAAAAAAGGTTTCGAAAAACAAGGTTGTTAAAAGCCAAAGAGTAATAAAAAAAAGCAGTAAATATATATGTATAATTGAATAACACAATTTTACTTGGTTGAAAAATATATCCCTCTGCTGATATTTTTCGATCTTATTTTCAATTTAATAATAAGGGATAATATAAAAAAAAATCCACCATATTTTATCTTTTAGGAAAAAAAAAAACTCTATCCTTTTATTTTTGTGTTTTTCTATAAAATTTTACTAAATTTACATATATAATTAAAATTATCGAAAGTGAATATTTTTTACAGATAAAAGAATTCCAAAAAGAAGAAAAAGAATTTTTCCTTTAAAACTCTTACAATTGAATTACATATCAATTTTTTGATCTACATAGTTGTTTTTTAACTAAATTTATGGATACCAATTAATAATTTTAAGGAATAAAAATATTTCTTTAACAATTTTAAATTTCGGTTTTGGCTTTATATTTAAATCTGATAAGATTAAAACACAAATAAAAGTGTTTTATTTGACATTAGTAATTTTTTTTTTTAAAACTAGAAAGCTAAAAGTCACGAGTTCTTTTTAATATCCCGAATAATAATAACATTTGTAATAATAAAGAAACATTATACGTAAGCCAGAACGAAACGAGGGATGGAACGGTGCAGCGCGTGAGGCAGAAGCCTAACCGCCGTTGACGCGGACTCTTTCAACTTTTTAAAGTCACGAAACGATGCCTCCCAAATTTCCATTTATATAAATATATTATATATCTTCCCCATTTCCCATACCCCAATTCACATCAACACTATCATCACATCATATCATATCAAATTCTCTCTCTCTCTCTCTCTCTCTCTCTAACTTTCTCTCTCTTCCTTCCAACCCTCAAAATTTACTAACCATGCAACAAGCCATTCCGTACAAGTCATGGCCTCCGCTTCACCAAACGACGTCGCTTAACCGTCTCCCGACGGTCGTCACGGAAGCCAATAGTAACAGTAATAATGTCAGTATCAACAGTAACAATAATAGCGATAAAGCAGTGTTAACGAGAAGAAACGTGGACGTTAACGCCGTTATCGGTTTGGTTACGGATAACGCCGTTATGGTCTTCGTGAGGCGGGGTTGCTGCATGGGCCACGTGGTCAAGCACCTTCTGTTAGGTCACGGCGTCAATCCCGCCGTCTACGAGGTCGACGAGACCGAGGAGCTTGGCCTCCTCAAGGAGCTAGAAACGATCGGCGCCGGCGAAGCTGGGAACGTTTTGTCGCCGGAGAATCGCCGGAATGTTCAGTTCCCGGCGGTCTTCATCGGCGGTAAGTTGTTTGGTGGGTTGGATCGGGTCATGGCGGCCCATATTTCTGGAGAATTGGTTCCTCTTTTGAAACAAGCTGGGGCCTTGTGGCTTTAATTATTCAGTTTTTTAGTTTTTTCTTTTTTTTTTTTTGGGTTTTTCTTTATTTGTTTTTCTATAATATATATAGGTTTCTATTGGTTTTCCCCTGAGAATTTGTAGCAGAGGAAATGCAATTCTTTTGTTTTTTTTTGTTTTTTGTGGGTAATTAGATTTAACTGTTTAGAATTGGAAATTTTATATTTGTGTTACTCGAAATTAATCCACTTATACATATTGTTGAATTTCTGTGTCTTATTCTCCTTTTTAGTGACGAACCTTTATTTCTATTTTTGTACCATTATTAGTGTGGAATTTGAATTTGAAGGCTAATTTTAAGTTCCATTCTTTTTTGACTTTATGCGATTTTGTGAAGTGCGCATATAGTTGTTTCCAGCTTGCAATTTCATTTCTTTTTTTTTTAATACCTGTATTATTATTATTATTATTAAACACCATTACTAGTCCTAAATAGCTGTTGATTAATGATTATAAAATCACTGTGGATGTTTAATTATTTGATATATATCACATGCCATATGTCAGAGCAAATATATAATCTTATGTGGCATTATTGTATATCAGTTATCCATTAACAAAAGAGCTGTACATACCAAAAGTAGTTTAATCCTTCCCTCGGAAGAGGAGGAAAAAGAAAACGTTTAATCACATGTACTGAAAAATATGTTGAAATGATAGTACGCTGTATAGAGAAATTTCCGGGAACCTTCTTCAGGCTCTAGTGATTTATCTATTTTGATGTTTAAGTCATTACTTGGTCTTGCTAAGTGTGTTCTGGTCAATTTGTTCCTCGGTATATTCCCGTAATTTCGCAAACATGGCTTTTAATTCGCGAGTAAATTGTACTGAATTGATTCTTGCACTGGGTTTATAAATTATTTCGTCAGTTGTTAACGATGATTAATAGTTTTAATAAAAGAATAATGCTAGAAACATCAAAATTTACACAAAAAATTTACACCACATGATATGACATTCATTTCAACTACTAAATTTTAAATAATATAGTCCCATTTTAAATAAGATAATAGTTGAAATGGATGATAAATCATGTGGTGTTAATTTTTAGCGTAAAATTTTAATGTCTCTAGCATTATTGTTAATAAAAAGGGACTACTTAAGAAAGAAAAAATAATAATAAAATAGGAAATGGTCAGTATTTTATATATTTTTAAGCCCAGTGGCCGCTCTTTAACGTGTAGTGCCGCAAATCTTCTACTTCGTAGAGAGGAAAATCTATTGGGGTTAAGCATTTACTGATTTACCATACGTCTCGGTTGTGAATAATAGTAGCAAAAGCCATTAGCCTGTCAAATATTTAGACTTACAAACTCAACCAGAAGAGATTTATAGTTTTACACTTCTTTTGGCTTCAAGAATCACGTATATGTTTGAAAAGAAAAGGATAAATAAACCCCTGAAATGCAATTAGCACAGCAAATTAGGTTACATGAGGATGTTTAGCCTACGGAAATCATATTGTATCCAACCAAGAATCAAAGTCATCCAATGGTTTGGACTTGGTTCCAGATTGAGGTAAAGATGATTGAACAAAAAGGTCACCCCTTTCTCCCTGGGCTTCAAATGGATTGTTTTGGTTCATCAAACTGGACGTCTGGTTTAGTAAGTCATCAAGGTCATCGTCCAAGTTGGCAGTAGTTGATACCGACGAACCCGGATTCTTTCTTGGAAGTTGAAACTCAGGTGCAGATGCTTCTTGTCCAGAACGAGTGTCAGCAGAACTTAAACTAGCTGAATTTAGAATCTTGACCTCGGTAAACGAGTTGAGAAGCATATCCAGTTCTGCCTCCACAGCTGCTGCCTCAAATTTGGCAAGTTTCTTGTTCGAGTCAGCAAAGAAATTCACAGTGCCTCGTACTGTAAATTCTGGGACTTTGCTTTGGTCATCAGATTTGGCAACGCTCGTTATATCAACATAAACCTGATTAGTGGAACTAGACTCTCCAATAGACAAGGAAGTGTCTGGATGACCACTTCCTGGGGAGGTGGATGATGCGACTTTGGAACTTGGATCTACAACCTCAACATTCATCAAAGAATCGATTAATTCTTCAGGCAGTTCTTTCACTACAGCACTATCATTAGTTGGCGGAATTTGGACACTTTCCTGAATGTTGCTTGCCCCTGATATCTCTGCACACTATTCAACAAACCAAATTATGTATGGCACCAACTTCTAAAATCTATAGAGATTGAATGGTACTATTTCGAGGATGGCATGAGCAAATAAAACATCTTCCTGGCCTTCACAAACGAGCTTCATGCATGGGACAAAAACCTAGCTGGCTAGGAACAGTTGGAAAAAATGTATAGATCCATGGAGATTCATTACACACCATAATGTATAGATCCATGGAGATTCATTACACACCATAATGTTAAATCAGTTAGTATTCTTAACATATTAGCAAAGAATAGAAATTTAGGACCAATCAAAAAAATTGTTTTCTCATGACAGCAAAACGGGCACATAACAAGGTTATTACAGCCTTGTGCGCACAATTGTTAAAAAGCATGTTACAATGTGTGCTTGTGCAGAATGTGGAAGATTCAGATACCAAAAACATGAAACATACCAGCTCCGGCGGTAATAGATCTGCTTCAATGAAAAGTCTCTGCGATAAGTCAATCTTTGAAAGTTGTTCTGCAAGAGCGTGCAAATTCAAGGAGAGGAAAGATGCCTGAATAGAGCAAGTGAGCAACAATGGTATTAAAATCTGGAAGCATAAAATTAACAACTCAATTACAATTAGAAGAACAAAATAGGTTTTCTGTGTTGTCTCATGGGCATCTAGGTAATTCTTAGGCGTAAAAGACAAAAGATTGTCCAACTTCACTTCAATAAAACATATAAGATGCATTTCACGTGCATAATGATTCTATACAGGCATAAATCAGAAATAGCTATCAAGATATACCTCATGATAGGACGTCGTTTTATCCTCCACAAGAAAATTATCATCTCCAGACCATGCCAGGATGCCCTCTCCCTTGACTGAAAGCATAGATCCAACTGCTTGGCTGAACTCCCCTGCCAAGTCATGCATGAAAGTTTCAGATCTGGCACTTAAATTAGAACAATAAGAATAATTCTCTTTAAACAATGAAGGAGAGAAAATTGTGACAGTGAATGTAACAATGAAATGTTTCTTCTTTCTGTCAGAAACTAATAATAACAATGAAAAGAAACTCTCTGAAGAAAGGTCCATAACATACAATAGATATAGGACAGGTAGTGGGAATGCAAGTCATAACCAGCAATAATGCTCAACCTAATTTAAAGTCAAATAGCGAGAAACCCCAGCCAATGATCCTAATTCATCTTGATTAGTTCTACGTTCTTTACCAATTATCAGTTATGCAATTCAATTCTATCCAAGATCGAAACTCTTTAAACATCTCTGCAACTAGAAATTCCTATTTATTCAAACAATCAAACCCTGAAAAGTAATGGTTGAATAACCTTGCTTTCCAGAAATTAATCACTTTCTTCTCTCTGTCATCATAAAACAGCCACAGAAGATCAAAACAGCCTTCATTAAAATATGTTCTTACCCAAACTAAATCCTCACTGCTAGTCTCCTAGTCTTGCAAAACCCTTACAAAATTTCCCTGCATTCAAAACATAAAATAACCTTCAAAGACTCTTAATGTATCTGATCCCACTGCGTCATTACATCCTAATGTCTCACTAAAAAACATCAGAAATTTAGTATTTCCAAAGAAAGAAAATATATCAGGTAGAATGGACAGAAGTTTATGAATACAACCAATCAATCAAGATAAACCTAGTATAGTTCCGGAAATTATCCACCATGAAACATAACGATCTTTTAAGGATTTAAATGGTACGGATAAATAAATCTCTCCACCACAAAAGGCAAAGAACATACCAGCCAGAACATCATCCACAGACGGAAAGGAATCCGGATAAAGATGTGATTGAGATTGAGACTGTGCCTCAGCAATTAGGTGACGATAGTCTGCGCCTTTACTCTTCGGCAAAACAACATCTGGGGTTTTAGTTGCACTAGTCCCTGATGGGTCTTCTGAACCAGAATCATTTTCTTCATCATAGCGATCCCAATTGGAAGGCAGTGCAGATATAACCCGAGACTGAACGGATTTCTCTCTAACTTGTTTCCCAGGTGGTCGCTTTGCACCTCCAGCATCAGGTTCAGTAGCACCTCCTGATGGGGCTTTCGATTTTTGATTCGGATGATGTCTTCTACTATGCTGCTGGGAATGCGCTCTTTTGGACTTTGCCAAAGCCTTTGCATCCATCACAATCTAAATGCTCCAGGCTTCACCTGTACCTGCCATAAGAGCTTTAATCCCGCAAATTCTCAGACACATACAGTAAACAATGGTACTTTGTTTTGGTTCCTCATTCTGGAACAGTCAAGCCACCATTTAGTCAGAATTCTGGAACTTTTGCTTGGGTCATAACATTATTAAGTACACTAAGAAAAGGAATGAGCAGCCTAGACTTAACTTGCCACTTCAACTATAAGTAACAATACTCCTTGTTACGCTTTCTGACCCCCTAGTACTCATGAGTATGCTACATATTTAGTATACCCAGTATCCAAATATTGCCAATGAATAACTTCATAGCATAGTCTTAACTTATAGCGAATCATCAACTCAAGATTCTTACTCAAAAGAGAGAAATTAAAAGCACAAATCAGCAATTAACACCTGAGAGCGTATCAATGGAGTAACTAAGCTTACTTACGTAGAAAGTTGTGACGACAGCAGCAGATTCGTAATTGAGATTTGGGGAATTAGGGTTTTCGAAAGGATTTTTTTTTTTTTTTTTTGATTACGAACGCGTTTCAATTGCCAAATTATACTTTCTTAGGGACGTGTAAGGAGATTGGGGGCTTTGTACCGGTTGCACTTTCTCGGCATCCAAACGGAGTTTTTCTTTTCCGGCGAGAGAAAAAAAGGACGAAATATATAGTGAGTCACTGAGCGAGTCACGGCCCAGACCGAAGAAGATCACGAAGACACGAACCAGCTCTGTCCTGGTTCTGTCTTCTCCTCCTCAAGACGCACCGTTTCGTTCTTCTCAAGGATTCTGATTATTTAGGTGAAAAAAACGACAGCGTATAACACACTCATCTGAGTCATTGTCTCCAAACGTGGGTGGGGCCTCCTTAACTCTTCGTTCCAGGTTTATGGGACTAACTTTGTGTTTGGTCCACCAATTCAATGGGGCCGATAAGTTCTTTGGGTTTTTACGCCAAATAGCCGAATTTTGGATTACTGTTTTAAAAATGGGCGCTTTTCGAACAACTGTTAAACAATTGGCCGAATTTTTAATCGTACTTAAAAAATGGCCGTTTTTATATTTAATAGATCAAAATATGTTGATTTATTTTTAAAATATTGATTTGTTTTATAAAATTGATTTATTTTTTAAAACTAGATTAACTAAAAAACGTCTATTTATCAAAAAAAAAAGGGCCATTAATAGGTGTAACAGAAGGCTATTTTTTAAATTGATCTAAACAAAAGGACATTTTTTATAGATACTCTGATTTTTAACGATAAGAGGCCCAAACATTTTCTGGGCCGAGATTATTACTACATAGATGCTCGTTTTAGATAGCATATTCGAATGAAAAATTTACACCTATTACTCGGTGTTGTGCCCTATATTCCACAAATAACTGTTTTCTATTTTAATTAAAAAATGATTATTTTTAGGTATATATTCCATATGTAAAATATATATTGTACAAATTTACACTGTAAATTTTTACGTATAGTTTGATATTTATATAGTGTACCTATGATATGCATTTTGAAATGTATACCAGTTCTAATGTGTAATTTTTTATACATGAAATGTATAAAATACTTATGGCAATAATTCTCCAAAAACGGATATAAAAATAAGTATATGTCAAAAAAAATTGAGTATCTATAAAAATATACTTAAGAAAATAGGTATTTATGTACTTTTCTCACAAGTATAAATGCAAATACCTATGGTACATACCACAAGAATTGGAGGGGATTTTTTTTTCGGATTTATACCTTTTTTCAGAGATACATATCACACACATATATATATATACAGTATACATTTTATGTTTAAAGGGTGCACTTAAAAAAAAATGTATACATATATGTATATATATTGTTGCACCTTAAATATATATCGCACGTATTTTATACATGAAATATTTTTAAGAGTAAAAATATTTTTTAAAAAAAGGTTATGTATAAAAATTTGTTACCTAATGCGGGTTTTGAGCCTAACTTCCTTCTTTTAACACGGTTATATTTTATACATGAAATAGTTTTAGGAGTAAAAATCTTTTTTTGAAAGGGGTGTGTATACAAATTTGTTACCTAAAGCAAGTTTTGATTCTAATTTCCTTCTTTTAACACGGTTCTCTGAGTAAGTTGAAAGCTGAATATATAAGTGCCAAATAAAAATAAACTACTTAGGAAAATATCCTAGTAGTATTTATGATAGAGTAGACTCAAAATATTTTAGTCCGGCCATGTGCCTCTTTCTCTCTAAATGCTATCACCTAAACAAAAAATAAATTTCTAACTACCATTTGACATGCTTATATATATATATATATATATATATATCAATTTTCTTTGGTTTTTTTTATTGTTTGTCCTCGTCCAAAGAAATTGGAAAGGATAGTTTAGGATTTGAAAATGTTATATATCAAGCTAAGCATTTTATTTTTAATATTTATTTATGAATCATAATAAGTTATATTTGGCTATTTAATAGTAGTTAACCCTTGTTGACAGAGGTTTTGTCAACAATAAATTTTGAGATTTACGAGATGTGACTTATGTGTGAAACGAATTGAAAAATAAAGCAACGTAAAGAGACATGAATTTTATAGTGATTCAATACCAAAAAAGATGAACCTACATCTACTATTCTTTACTATTTTCTAGATAATTACAAGAGTTTTTCTAAATTTCAAGGTGAGAGCAAAGAGAGAATTACAAAGAGAGTATATAGTGAAGTGATTGTGAGATGAAAAATTATGAGATTGAGCCCCCTTTATATAGGTGAGGGTGGCTTTAGGTTTCTCAATTTTGTGAATAGGAAACTACATAATTAAATACAATATAATATTAAAATTGGGTGACTATACACTAATGTTAATTATCTCCTCTTCAATTAGCTAGTTACTTTTTTTGGAGATTAGGCAGGTCAACTATTTGTGGTGGTCAAAAAATCACACAATAATAGCCCCTCAGTTTTTAATGCGATCATTGACGTGATAAAAGATTTCTTCGATAAAATAGTTGATTGCATGTCATTGTGATCAATAGTTCCCGCTCAAGTCTTTAACTGAACTTTTTATAAGTTCATTCAATTTTTTTTTAATCAATGTCGAAGATTGAGTTAGTAGGTGTAAATCAGTGATCAAATAGTGCTAATATACTCTATTTGACATCTCTTTCTCATAGATATATGAGTTAACCTTTTGTGAATTTAATAAGAATCGAACTCTTAGTAAGCTGAAAAAAGTTGCTTCTCCAATATCAAAAGCAAAAGTGAAGTATGCGACTGAAAAGCGATCTCATTGATCTTCCATAGAAACTTATAGAGAAGTAGGAAACGCTTAAGAACCATTTGGTTGTCGATACATTTGTTTACTAATAGAGCATTGAAGAGGCTGCAAAGTCTTTTAAATAAGATTTTTTCTCAACCATAAATTTGAGATAATGCTCACGTTGTAGAAGCATGCTTCTTATTCTGAAAGCCCCGATCTAGATAGATGCTTTTATGTTAAAATCCAGAAGGCGGTTAATGAAGTCGCCAAGAAATAAAATAAGGTATACTACCCTGAAGACATGGTTGATGACACCTATTTCGTTGAAGAGCAGTTCGTAGTAGTTGAACTAGTGAATGATAGGAACTTCTTTTATGCTTCTTAGCAGTTTTAAAGGGTATCATATTTCAAATTTTCCTGCAAAATGTTAGAAAATCTAAAAAATATTGAAAGTAAACAAAGATATAAAAAATACCTGACCTTTGGGTCTAATATTTTTGATTGAGCTTACATTGTCTTAAGATGTTTTGCTTCATAAAATCAGAATTGAGTTGTTCCATAGGATAGATCTATAGCTCATTATTCAATTGGATGTAAATCATAGAAATCGTTAGGCCACATCGCATATTAACTTTAGTTTCCATGTTTGAAAACCTTGAGGAACTGTTAGGTCATTCTGAAGATTCAGAATTCCATGTCATATCGATAACTTAAAAACAAGTTAGATCAATCCTTATACTCTTGCGATTAGAATTCTATCAATTTAATAAAAAGTTTAAGTAGGATAGGTTAGGACACCTCTGAAAAATAACGAACGTGAGTGATGAAAACTCAATATTTATTTTTTAGAAGTTTTATGTAGTAAGATTTTAGTGTCAAATCATATCGAACTATAAACGTTATGTTTAGTTACTTCGAAGTTCATAGAAGGATGTCGCGTAGTATGACGTGCTGAGGCATGAAGCAAGGAGAAAAACCTTGAAGTCTTCGAATTTTTCAAAATTAAGTTTGAAAAATTCTCCTCTAAATAGTCGTTATGTTAGACCCTTAGGAAATAGATAGGAGATTTCTAGTCAAATTCTACTGCCCCCCGAGTTTTATAGTATTGCAATAACTGCTATAAAACTGTAAGCAGACAATGCATAAAAATGAAGATAGATCATATGAAGAAAATGCATCAAGTTTTATTGATGGAATCATCGAAGTATGTGAAGATACCCCACAAGCTAGTAGTCACATAATAGTCGATACGAGATTAAGAGACTTGAGAAGAATTACTGATAGTAGCGATAAAAATTCATATGGTATAGAAAGCTTGTACTTGGGGAGCTCGAATAATCTCGTCGAAGTCACATAGTTGCATTTATTCAATCTCATAGAGATATATCTCGACTATGAGATGCATATATTCTCAACTTAGAGAGGCATTCCTCAATAATAGGCATAAGTGGACCAACAAATTTTTCTCGCTTTCAGTAACCCTACATCCTTCGTCAAGACCAATTTAGGTAAGGCATCTGGTTGGCTATTTTTCCTACAAGGTGGTTGCTGAATACTATATGTGGTAAATATTGAGAAGAGCCATTGTACTTCTTGCAATTAGGTTAGCATCTTCCCTCTTCTTGCTTAGTAATCACCAATTATTTGGCAAACAACTAATTGAAAATCACTGAACATCTCGATTATCTCTAACTTCATTTTTTATGTGAGCCTAAGTCTAACAATTAATGCCTCCTATTCTACTTCATTATTCGATACTGGAAATCTAAAACGAAGTATGTAATGAATATTATGCTCCTTTGGACTAAGTAATATCAAGCCCACACCAACTCTGTTTTTATTTGATGATCCATCCATACAAAGCTTCCATAATTTCGACGAATCCAAAGTAGGTTTTTCGATCAAATCTGTAGGAAGATTGATATCATAAGTGAACTTTGCGATGAAATCTATGAGAGCTTGACCTTTGATCGTAGTGCATGGTAAGAAATTGATATCGAATTGACTCAACTCAATAGCCCACTTAAGTAATCGACCTGACGCTTTGGACTTCTGAAGGATACCAACTTCTCTATCTCCGGATAACTTGTTTCTACATCAAAGAAGTAATTTCTTAACAGACAGTAATAAAATGCGCACTCAAGTTTTCAGTATATAATTGTCTCAGAAAAAACTCATGTAGCCCAAGTGGGAGATTGTTGGGTCATATATATATATATATATATATATATATATATATATATATATCCTAATAAGTTGATTATATATTAGGGCTGTCTGATAAGTGGGGCCAATTAAGTGATCTAATTATGGGCTCAGAAAATTACCAATTAAGTATGGGCTGTGTATTATATGGTTACCCAATACTAGACCAATAAAGATTGATGGAGTTTCTATTGGTTGTCAGTATATAAGGACATAACGATTAGAGTTTTGGTCCCCAAGTTAAAATAGAATGTATTCTCTTCTCATCTGTTTCTCGGGTTTATGGTTAACCAGCGAGGCATATTCAAGCATTAATCGAGATATAGTCTCCGCGCAAGCCGAAAGATGTGTAGAGTTTAGCGGGAAGGGTATTCGCGTTAAGTTGATTTGTATTTAGATCGACTGATAAATGCCAAACATTCTGCAAAGTACTGAAGGGTTCGAAGAAATTTTAGTGGATTGAGAAATGCGAGCATACATTTCAAGATTTAAAGAAACACTTGGGATTTCCTCCACTCTTGTCAAAGCCGAAACCCAGGAGAAGCTGTTCTTATATCTCGCAGTTTCAAAATATGCAACAAGTGACACATTGGTTCGAAAAGAAGAAAATAAACATCGACATATATACATATAAGCATAATTGAGCTTAAATATAGAGAGCTTAATAATCGAGTAGAGATCTTGTCGAGGTTTTTGAAACAGAGTGGTGATCTCATCTAAGTTGAAGATAATGAAGAACTCGAACATGGTAGAGAGCTTGCGTAATAAAAAGCTCAATGATCCAGTAGTGATCTTGAAGGTCTGAGGAATCGAGTGAAGATCTTGTCGAGATCAAAGATAGTGAGGAGCTCGAATATAATAGAAAGCTCTTGTAATGGAGAGCTCAAATATAAGGGGGAGAGCTCGCGTAATATGAAGCTCGTATATAATAAGAAGCTTGAATATGAAGAGCTACAGGCAATGACATAGATTAAGTATAGGCAATGACATAGATTAAGTATAGATATATGGCATAGAAATTACACGAAAAGTAATCTTACATACCTATTTCTATTTTGTCCTAATTTATGATTCCAACGAATCAACCTTAGTCTTTTACTTTATGCAAAACCGCAACTTTATGCAAAACAACAGATAGAAAGAAAATAAAATATAAATTCAGAGTATAAAGGAAAACCATCACTTTATTGATATCAAATAATAAATGTGTCTATCACAAGAGAACTTGTAAAATCTAGCTCTCACTAATCATGAACATCTTTAAATAGTACAATACCATATGAGTAGTATGCTCATGAAACACCTTAGGTATTAGACCTTTAGTGAGTAAATCCGCCAACATGGGGTTAGTGCTGATATGTTCTATAGATACTAGGTGACTCTGAACTCTTTCTCTAATAACTTGAAACTTAATATCTATGTGTTTAGACTTTGACGAGCTTCTGTTATTATTAGAATATAGAACAACGACTCTATTATCATAATAAATCTTTAATGACTTTTTAATGTCATCGACAATTCGCAGCCCAGTGATAAAATTCCGTAGCCATATTCCTTGATTCGATGCCTCATGATAGGCTATAAATTTTGCCTCCATAGTGGAAGAAGCTGTGAGCATTTGTTTAACACTCTTCTGTAATATAGCTCATCCGTAAGCAGGTAAATATAGTAAGAAATGACTATCTAGGCATCTGGCATAATTATAGTCAGAATACTCCATGATCGCTAAATGATCAGATCTCCAATAAGTGAGCATGTAAGCTTTATTCTCTGTAAATATCGTAAAACCCTCTTTGTTGCTCTCCAGTAATCCATACCAGGGTTGCTTAAATATCTACCTAATACTCTAACTATGTACGCTATATCTCGACGCGTACACACCTTTGTATACATCATACTCCCTACTGCAGATACATAAGGGATATTCTGTATTTTTTTAGCTTCAAACTTATTCTTGGTGCATTGAATAAGGCTGAATTTATCACCCTTTGCAATGGGTGTATCTTCTGGAGTACATTTGCTCATGCCAAATCTATCAAGCATCTTTTCGATATAGCTCTTTTGTAATAACCCAAGGATGCCTAGAGAGTGATCTCAGTGTATTTTAATCCCTAATACAAAAGAGGCATCCTCATGATCTTTCATCTCAAATTTATTTGATAGAAATCTCTTAGTTTCGTGCAATAAGCCTATATCATTGCTTGCCAAAAGTATGTCATCGATATACAAAATTAGAAAGATACATTTGCTCCCATTGAACTTATGATGTATACATCCATCTATTGAATTTTTCTCAAAACCGAATGAGGAAATAACTTGATGGAACTTATGATATCATTGTCGAGATGCTTGTTTGAGACCATAGATGGATTTCTTTAGTTTACAGACCATAGACTTTGGATCTCCAGCTACAAAATTTTTGAGTTATATTATATAAATCGTTTCCTCAATATCATCATTGAGAAATGTAGTCTTTACATCCATCTAGTATAGCTCTAAATCAAAATGATCTACTACTGCCATAATTATTCTGAAAGAGTCTTTCGAAGAAACTGGAGAAAAAGTCTCTTTATAGTCAATACCTTCTTTCTGAGTGAAACCTTTAGTAACTAGACGAGCCTTATATCTTTCGATATTACCTTTAGAATCCCTTTTGGTTTTAAAAATCCATTTACAACTAATGGGTTTCTTTTCTGCTAGCAATTCGACGAGTTCCGAAACGTCGTTATCTTCTATAGATTTCATCTCATCCTCCATGGTAGCGATTGGGAGTTTGAACTTTGTTTGGCTTAAGTGAAATTGAATGGTTAAATACTGACCATGTGAAGTTCTATGTTTGTAGATAATAGAAAGTTATGAGTAATAAAAAAAAGAGACAACAAATTTTTAACTCAGAGCATAATGTTATAGCCTTTGAAAGCGAAAAAAGGTAAACATCCTAAAACTCAAATATTACTCGTTGAAGCTCTGAAATCGAGGCAAAAAACAACGAAAAGGGGGAAAGTCTGACAATCTGCAGCGCTTCCTTCAAATATTAAACACGAAAAGACTAGTACAATCAATACTCTTTCAATACTCTACATAGTAAATGACCCTTATGAGTCAGTCGAAATTACTATTAGCCATAAAATAATTAAGAGTTAATGATATTAGTAGCCCCTAAATTATACCCGTTGTACTACTTTGCCTCTTGAATTTTCAACTTATATAGTAATAGTCCTTGAATTATATAATTATTGCAATAATGATCATTTTATCACAAACTAATAGAAATAAGTCATTAAATAGGACACAGTTTTGAAATTATGATCAAGAATGAGAATCTGAATTTTTAACTTACACAGCAGACTACCAAGAATTGTGTAATTATTACAGCAATAAGTCAATGACTACTTTTTTTTCATAAACTATTAAATTTTTAACAGAATTAAATCTTGTGCAAAGTAAATAGTTCAGTGATTATGCCTAAAAACGATATTCTAACTCATATAAGTAAATATGTCCAATTATATACCTTGTCAATAACTATTTTCTGTTAAAAAAACTAATAGTTTATGATAAAGGGACTAATATTACTATAATAATTGCATATTTAGAGGACATTACTGTGTAAGTTAAAAATTCAGGGGGCAAAGTGATACAATGAGTACAATTCATAGACCATTACTATATTTAACCCAATAATTAAAGCACATCTCAAGTTATATTTACTTATTAAATAATTAAAGAGACACATTGGTACTACTTTTTTTTAACACAAAAAATTTGCATCAACTGATGTAGTATAATGTGGTCACAACTATAGCCTAGTGATAACTATACTTCCTCCCAATATAGAGGGTCTGAGTTCAAATTATTATTTCTCCAAGTCAAAAAAAAAAAAAAATTATGTGCTATGATTTTAGATAGCAAAATATTTAAATAGTGTGGTCTAACTTTTAGATAAGATGTGATTTAAAATATACCATATTAACTAGAATAAAATTTTAATGAAAAAAATGGGTGGTATCTTTAGCATTACATTTTAATTATTTTATGAAATAGTAAAACAATAATCAATATAGAAATTCATCCAACTTTCATCGTAATTTTTCCGAGACGGTGAATATATTTTTATTAATTATGTTTTCTCATATTATTATTATTATTATATTTGCTTCAAAAAAAATTATAGGGAAAATGTCATAATGACATATCGTATCATTTCATTATTATTATTTTTTTTTGACAAAATCCCTTGTGCTTTTGGAAATGTGAGAAACCCCATTTAATTTAATTTTTCTTTTTCATAAGAAGCTTTGTAACTTGATTACACTAAAATTTTGATATTGTCATATCAGCTAAATTGGGAGAATTGATAAAAAAAAATAATAAAATTACTCTTATTAGTGAAGGGAAAATTTAGATTTATATTGAACATTTAAAAACTGCCTACAAAACTTTTTAAAAAATATTTCGGTTTTTTTAAGTGACATAATTACTTATAATAATTTGTAAACAACCATCCAAGTATCCAAACACAAAGTCTAGATGTAATAGCCAAATAAAAATAAATAAAAATGTACAACAATCTCCAAACTACCCCTAATAATTTCCTTCCTTTATTTGTCTTATTATTTTGATATAAAATCCCTTTCTTTATTGCTAGCTATTTTACTTCAAGAGCCAGTGGTCGATTATTTATGCCAATGTGCTATACATCTGTTCAAAATAGAGTTGTTGTGTGATTTTTTTGACCACCACAAATACTTGACCTGCCTAATAGGTCCCTATTTAGAGTGTTTTGACTCACGTACTTCTGCCAATACACCACACGTTTTTAGCAATCCTTACTATATAATACATGGCTAATACATGATATTCTTTTACCGTGTAATATATAAAGTAAGCAAAACTATATTTTTTGTTTTACACGGATTCGGAGCATTTATTGCTCTTTAAAAGCGTTCAGACCAATAATCTCCCACTTGAAGACTTGATTTCAATCATGTCTTCACACTCGATCATTGAAAGGACTAATCTCATAGGTACTGCTATCATTGTCTTCACCGACAATTATACTCCACCATATGAGTACATCACTTAGAATTGACAAATTCTTAGAATTGATAAACACTAAGAATTTTACCTCGGCTCATGTCGAAAAAACTTTGCTGATAATTATAGTGCTAACTCCCACTGTTTGGCTTTTTCAGAAGTCCATCAATCATCGACATCATTCACCACACACTGCATCAATGCCAAACTAATGCCTATGTGTAAACTTGTGAACCCTGAACCCCGCCGCTATATACATCCTCTTTTATGGCAACTTTGAGATTAGCGGTATGCCATGAGGATGTACACGTCTTCCAAATCACAAAACGTTACTGTCCCTCTCAAAGGAGACAATATTAGCAGCTTGATCAGACTTGGAACTTCTAGCTGAACTTGCTCCACCTTTTGGACAATTTCTCTTAATGTGCCCAGATTGTCCACACGTCTAGAAGAGTATATTCTTTTTATTGGAGTTTCTCTTCTTCTTATTCTCGACTATCAACGCTGAGCCTTCAGATAAATTATTACTACTACCACTCAGCCTTCTTTCTTTAGAAAGTAAATTACTTATTACTTCTGAAAAAACTACAGTCTCCTTCTCATATACTAGAACCAATTTTATATGCTCAAAGGAAGATGGAAGAGACCAGATTAATCATAAAGCTTTATCTTCATCATCAATCTTAACTTCAATAGCCTCCAATTCAGAAACGATGCCATTCAAGATACTGAGATGATCCGATATTGTTGTACCTTCACTCATACGTAGTGTAGGAAACTGCTCCTTCCGGTACACCCGATTTGAGATACCTTTTGCCTGATACAATTCTCTAAGCTTTTCCCAGATACCCTTGGCTATAGATATTCCAAGCACATTTGCCAGAATATTTTTTGCTAAGCACATCTGTATCGCACTTGCCACTCTCTCATTTAGATCTTCCTAGTCTTCATCACTAATTTTGGATTTTCCAGAATTATCTTTGCCCTTCAAAACCTTGTGTAGCCTAGATTGAATCAACAAATCCTTAACTTGAACTTGTCACAAGCTAAAGTTAATATTCCCGTCAAATTTCTCCACATCAGCTCTGATCAGAGTTGAATACTTGATTCCTAACATGTCGCTTTGCATCGCAAGCTTGAGAAAATACCACCAAAAGGGAAAAAAAAAAATTCCCAGGAAAGATTGGAGGGGTCATAACGGTCCCACTTAAAACCCAATCTCTTTAAACAATTTTTTTTTTGTTTATACTACCACCAAATTCTAGTGCACTGAAGAACCTGCTGCTCTAATATCAGTTGTTGGAAATCTGACTGCCTCAGATTCGCCACTTCTAGGATTTCACTTCAATGAATATCAGAATAATGAAAAATAAAATAGGGAATAGAAATAATCACCACAACACAAGAATTTAAGTGAAAAACTCCTAAATCAGGAGAAAAACTACTGCTCTCCAGAAAAAACTTCCACTATATGAAAAATTGTTACAATCATACGGCTTCTATTCTTCTACCTAATGATCCTAAAATACCCAAGCACTCTTACAAGTATTTTCTCACTCACATCTTCTACCACCACTCTTGAATAACAAAAGAGCTCACACATCTCTATACTTAAGAAAGCACTCCTAAGAAAATACAAAGAGAAGAAAAAAGGACTTTTAACTAGAGAAGAGAAAATAGTAAAACATTTCTTTGATATTGGGATGATAAAACAATGAGAGAATAGGTTCCTATTTATAGTGTTTTGGCTCACCTACTTCTGCCAATACACCACACGCTTTTATCAATGCTTACTATATATAATACACTGCTAATACATGGTATTCTTTCATCGTGTAATATATAAAGTAAGCAAAACTATGTTTTATGCTTTACACGGATTCAGAGCATTTATTACTCTTTAAAAGCGTTCAGACAAACATAAGTGCTGCAGCAGCACTGTGAGATTGATTTTGGCTAACTCCAGTGTTTCTGGTGGTGTTTCTTATTTTGCCATCGTTGAAAAAATGAGATTACCAACCTTTTTGCCAGAATAGCCCTCCTACTAGTACCAATTATTAACGGAAGTTTTGTCGATAATGAATTTTGAGATTTATGAGATATGGCTTATGTGTTAAACAAATTGAAAAATAAAGCAAAGTAAAGAGACGTGAATTTTATAGTGGTTCAACCCCAAAAAAGATGAGCCTACGTTCACTGTTCTTCACTATTTTATAGAGAATTATAAGAATTTCTCTAAGCGTCAAGGTGAGTACAAAGAGAGAATTACTGAGAAAGTATATAGTGAAGTAATTGCGAGATGAAAAATTATGAGACTGAGCCCCCTTTATATAGGTAAGGGTGGCTTTCGGTTTCCTAATTTTGCGAATAGGAAACTACATAATTAAATACAATATAATATTGAGATTGGGTTACTATACAATAATAGATAATTATCTCCTCTTCAATTAGTTAGTTGCCTTTTTTGGAGATCTCTCATTATTTTATCATCCCAATATCAAAGAAATATTTTAGTGTTTTCTCTTTTCTAGTTAAAAGTCCTTTTTTATTCTCTTTGTATTTTTTTAGGAGTGCTTCCTTAAGTATAGAGAGGTGTGAGCTCTCTTGTTATTCAAAGAGTGGTGGTGAAAGATATAAGTGAGAAAATACTTGTAAGAGTGCTTGGGTGTTTTAGGATCATTGGGTAGAAGAGAGGAAGCTGTATGATTGTAACAATTTTTCATATAGTGGAAGTTTTTTTTGGAGGGCAGTAGTTTTTCTCCTGACTTAGGAGTTTTTCACTTAAATTCTTGTGTTGTGGTGATTGTTTCTATTCCCTATTTTATTTTTTGTTATTCTGGTATTCGTCAAAGTGAAATCCTGAGAGTGGCAAATCCGAGACGGTCAGATTCCCAACAACTTGTTGATCCAACTCAAGATCAATCAACTATGACCGTACTAGAGGAAATATGTTTCAGAGACAAGATCGCATGGAGGATGCTCTTAAAAACCTTCAGCAAATTACCAATCAGATCAATTATTCTTTGAGGCGACTTGCTAAGGAGCAGATGGTGACACCACCACAACAGGAGTACCCCAGAGATCACCATGCTGGATAACCTGAGAGGGGAATTCACATTCAAAAAGTGAGAAATCGTAACCAGCCTAGAGCCCAGCAGGAGCGACATGCAGATCACACTTCTAAAGGAAAGTGGAAAGTTGTTGACTTACCACAAGAGTCCGACACTGGAAGTTCAAGTACAGAACTTTATCCTGGGCAACCCTCTCAAAGGGCTCTAACCAACTGCGACCGTCCACGTAATGACCAAGTTTGTCAATCGAGAAGCGTCTTTTAAAGAATTAGCAGGGAACTAAGATAGAATTTTGCCGATCTAAGATAACACTTGGAACAGCAGTGACAAAAAGATAGCAATGAGCGATCCCTATCGCATCATGAGAACCAAACTCTGTCCTATCTAATCATCCTAAAGCTTCTCAAAGGTCGTAGCAGACCCAGTCTAATCATCCTAACTTGCATCATGACAATAATACTGAAATACCACTTTACCACCAGTAAGGGGTAATAATGCTCTTCCTCATAACATCGATGTTTACAACATAAGGGCCGCATTAGATGCACTCGTTGGATGGGACGGCGAGTTCGTAGTTAGATATCATTATTTGCCATTTAATAAGGAGTTTCGAGCTGCTGCACTTCCTGCCAGATTCAAGCTTCTGATGATGAATACCTTCGATGGAAAGACTGATCTATAGGACCTTATGGATCACTTTAATGACCTGATAAAACTCCTCCGAGTTGATGACCTTACATGCTGATGGTGCTTCGTTGTAACTCTTACTGGTGCAATGAAGAAGTGGTTTAGAGGACTAAAGCGGGTTCGATCTCATAATGGCAGCAACTTTAGACCGCATTCTTAGGACAATTCCAGGCTGTGATACTGTCCTTTTAATCAGCATGTCTGTCATTTGATAAGGACCAGACGAGACCATGCGATCATACTTGAATTGTTTTACTTCAGAGTTAGTGAAAGTTAGTTATGCTCCTAACGTTTAGGGCCTTTACCTTGATAATAGTCGGAGTGCGACCAGAGACTAATCTCTGGGAGGAGCTATTAGAGCGAGAATGCAGAACCTTTGAAGACTTTTACCGAATGGTTGGTTATCATTTGAAAGTTAAGTCTTCTCAGGAGAATCTTCACAAAACTAAAAAAGAGGATAAAGACACGACCAAATATGCGAAAATAAGTGGAAACAACAATAATAAGAAGTCTAAGAAAAGGAAGAACGAGCAACTGTATCAGAAGCAGCCTGAGCCAAAGAAATAAGAAACTCTAAGAGCTCTATTACGATTCAATAACTATACCGGGTTGAATGCACTCATCGATCACATCTATGCGATCATTAATCAGTAGGAGCAATTTTAGAGGTCGGAGCAAATAAAGCGAGGCAGCCAGTATGATACGCGATCTAATTACAACAACTCTCTGAAGCTTGCCACACGAGATGCAACATTTCGCACCATGATGGTCTAGCATTAAAATGAAGCGTCAATCGAGAATCTTGATTCATGAGAGATCAGTAAAGAGGTCAAAATTAGACTAATCGAGGACTTGGAAGATTTTCTAATCGACGGAAAAGAGTCTTCGAAGGTATTAAAAATCGGAGTGAAACTTCAGAAGCCTATAAGAGTCGCACAGATCGCATTTTTAAAAGTAAATTTGGATGCCTTCGTATGGCAATACTCGGATATGATAGGGATTGATCCGAATATCATATGCCATTGTCTTAATATCGATACAACAAAAAAATCGATACGAAAAATGAGAAGAGCGATGGATCTAGAACATTATGTTGCATTGAAAGAAGAGGTAAAGAAGTTACTCAAGATCGTCTTTATCAAAGAATCTTTCTATCCAAATTGGCATACAAACCCAATTTTGGTTAAAAGCCTAACAGAATGTGGAAAACATGTATAGACTTTACAGATCTTAACAAAGCACACCCGAATGATAGTTTTCCACTCCCAAGAATCAACTAACTTGTAGATACAACGTTAGGACACGAATTACTGAGCTTTATTGATGCATATTCTTGCTATTATCAAATTCTAATATACGAGCTTAATGAAGAACATACCTCGTTCATTACAGATCGAGGGTTGTATTGTTATAAGAAAATGTCATTCAAACTTATCAACTCAGAAATAATTTACCAGCATCTTGTCAATATAATGTTCGCAAAGCAAATTAGCAAGACAATAGAAGTTTATGCAGATGACATGTTGGTAAAGTTAAAAGAAGTTGTATATCACATCGCACATCTCAATGAGATGTCCAAGATACTTATAAAGTGCCAGATGAAATTAAACCTCCATAAGTGTTTGTTTGGAGTAGGAGACGACAAAAAACCGAAAATATAAATAGTCCTAGATGAAACCCTAAAACAAAAGTGTACGGACAATTAAAACGTGTACGGACAAAACAGGTCTCGATCCCTCTGCTACTATTACAGATTTTAAATAATTCTCCCAATTACAAAATTACCACACATGTCACACCAAAAGCTTTTCAGGTTGGACCAAATAGAATTCAAATCACAAACTCTAACATTTACTATAATTATTTGTACGAATAGTAAACTCCAACACATGTACCATATTCCATCGTCTTTTTATGGACGGATGGATATCGGTCTTTTAGGGGCCTCAAGGGAAGCTTCGCCACCTCTCCTTCCCCATCTCCCTCGTTCATACCAAACAATATCTAAATACATACCAAGTGTCCATACCCTATACTTTCCACCTCTCTTCGCTCTCTATATAAAACGCTTCCTACCAAACATTCCATTAATGTATATAGGGTAAAAGGTTTTAGCATATAAGTAGGATGGATCTTGGGGAAACTAGCTAGATTAATAGGCATGCTATGGATTAACTAATGACATGAAATCAAGTATTTTTTTTATTTTGGTAAGGGTCACCTTGTTCTAAATATCTCTTTCTTAATCAACATATAATATTTATAGATCTTTATGTTGTATATAGTTCAGTGGAGATTACTATTAATTTGGAGACTAAGATACATAAAGAGATGGGCTTTTCATCTAACCTCCCCATCCGCTTTTTCCTTTTCCGATCTCATTATCGAACGCTTTTGTTGCTTTGAACCATTCCAGTGATAAAACCAAGTGGAAGGTGGGCCTGCATTTGAATGCTTGTACTCTCTTTAGCATGAAGATGTCTTGAACAATGTCTCTGTCTTTTCTTTCTTCCCAATCTAATCTAATTAAGATACCAATACCATCACCAACTTATTATTTCTTATATTTGCATATGCATGTTTTTTCCTTAGTGGAACTTAGTGCTCATTATTTGATATTTAGTTATTTATTTAGTTATATATTTATTTAATAACCCTTTTTTATAGAATATTTAATAACCTTAATATACATTGTTTAAGAATTCAGTCTCTCCATTCTTAGTTTGGGCATTATTTGCTCTCTCTCTCTACGGAAGGGGTGTGGTCCCTACCTCTTCTACAAGGAAAAGATACTAGTTAGCCTTTTATAAGAGAGAAAAAGAGAGAGTGGGAGTGCTTTAGCTTTGCCTTTTTTCCAAGCCAAAAAAAGAATCTTTAATCTTCTTCCATGGCACTGAATATATTATCAATATTGAACACATTTTATGTCGTTTAATTTGTTGATTGAGCTTATAGTGCTTGTCTATTTCATAACCCGTGAGATCAAAGCAAATTAAGTGGGGTCCTCACTCCTCATCCCTATATTAATTAAGCGCGTAAACAACCAAATCCAATCACAAGATTATATTTTGTCCTAAAAGTTTTTAATAGATAATATATGTCCATATGTATAGGAGAAGGACGTTGCAATAGTTTTACTACGAGTTGCCACTGCATTTTCCTGCATTATGGTGTTCTAAAGTTGAACCCAACAAATGAAAGCTACTTCATATATATTAAACGAAATAATTCCTCAAATCAACATCATGTCATTTCAATTTGACCAAAGGCCTTATTGGTAGCTAGCTAGCTAGAGAAGGTTAGTGACTTG
The DNA here is from genome assembly GCA_002914845.1 of Trema orientale. Taxonomy (NCBI): domain Eukaryota; kingdom Viridiplantae; phylum Streptophyta; class Magnoliopsida; order Rosales; family Cannabaceae; genus Trema; species Trema orientale. The sequence continues at coordinate 1,007,900 of JXTC01000029.1, read as the reverse complement.
GTCAAATCCATGGGAGCAAACCAGAATTGATTCAATTATAATCCAGCAAGTAGCATATGTGATATATATAACATATATTTATAGTGTCCAAAACATTGTATCAATTAACTTGTGTAGGCGCTTATTGCAATACAAGATCAACATAAGGGATGGATCCTAATAAATGGTATTTAAGTCATTCTTGACCACAGGTATGGATCGTATAAAAGATATTTTGAGAGACGTTAAGGATGATTGGTATAGTACATTGCTTGGGAATGAGAAGTATTTGAGCCTTAAAAAGAAACGTGCCCTTAATTTATGTAGACGTGTTCTACGAATTAAACTATATAATTAAGACGATAAGACTAAACAAGACAATATCCATACAAAGGGATGGTCCTCATATATGTCTTTGCACATATTAATGAGTTGCATGAACATCTACATATGCACAAAGGATGGGTCCTGACAATATTTTGCACATTAACTATTTGTGTGCATTGTAAAGAAATAACAATATGTATATAATTATATTTACCATTTGTCAATATAATAGGTTTTTTGTTTTTGAATCTTATAGATTAACTTCAATTTTTGGCATTATGAAAGATCAAGAGAAATGGATGAGTAAGTTGTCTCTCCTTTTTGGCTATAGCAAGACACAATTTTGTCCTTTCTCTACTTATACCGTAAGTGACTTGGATGAGAAGGATCTTTTAATTTTACCTCAGTCTTCGCCTATCAATTAGGGTTTCGTGTAATGCAATATAGCTAGGTTGATATGTCAACATCGGTCTCATCATTCCCTTCTTACAATTCTCCTCCGCAAAATTAGCCCAAATCTAAGAAAAAAATTGCTCCTTAATTTGCATCTATACATATAAACATTTATTTATATATATGTACTGTACACAAGCAAAGAGAAAAAATATATAAATAAGCTACTTTGTTGGAAAGAAATTATTTGATCAAAAGAAGTACCAGTATAATAGTTAGTAACTTTATTTTGTCACGATCGAGTACAATTGCTCGTGTACGCAAAATTTTGCTCTATGTATGTGATGTTCCACACAGACAGTAGCTAAAGTGTTATTGTTGATATGGATGAGTGACAAGTACTTTAATTTCAATATTCCTGCGTCTCTAAGTAACCAAGGTTTGGCATCGTTTTTTCTTAACCAATGTCTTACGTCACAACTCCATATACTTTGATAAACTAACAGTCTTACCATTCTTTTCTTTCAACTTCATTTTAGGAAAAAGCATAGCCGTCCTTTTTGTTTTAGAAAAGTACTATTCTAAATTCTAATCAAGTCAATCAAAGACAACTCAAATAATAACAGGTTCAGGAAAAGATAATACCCAAGGACTAGCACTTTTCCTTCTTTTTTATCCACACATATATTGCATTTACGTATATACTACGTCCTTTTTTTTTTCTCCGAGAGATACATATGGAAGTCATTAAAAGTCATTAGGATGACCATTAATTCAAAACATTTTGTGTCTAAAATTAAAGGTTCTCTTAAAATACAATGCTTATCGACATATGTCGAGATCAGTTTTGACCAAGAGAGTGTGACAAATTTTGATATGGAATTAATAAGCCCTGCAATAATATGAAGCCATTACCACATGGATAGGAATGACCTCGTTAAATACCATGGCAGTTTTTAGGGATATATAATCCCAAGAGCCTCGTCAAAGGATTAGAGTTTCAAGGTAGAGACTCGACGGAAAAAGGGGGGGTCAGGTATTAAAGAAAATGGAGTAAAAGTTGTTTACTTTTTTTTTTTCTTTCTTTTTTTGAAAGGTAATTTGTTGTCAATTTTCAAGAGAGTGCTAACTTAATCAATTTCTTAAATCTAAAACACAAAAAAAAATAATAATACAAAAAGTAAAAAAAAAAAACCAAATCCAAAAGAATATTCACGCCAATACTATTTTATTCCTAAGGAAGGTTGGCACGAATGAAATGAGCTCTTCTAATAAGATTGTGCCATGTACACCGGAAAGAATAAAAAAGTAAGAAAAAGAAAGAAAAAATATAATAAAATATCAAAAAAATGGGTTCGTAAAAAGGCACATATTCTCTAACTTTTTAAAACCAAGGCATGTGGGTTTCTGTATTGGGTTCCTAGAACCAAATCCTCTATCCTTTTGGGAAATTATTCAAAAGTTAAAACCAATTTCCCTATGCTTTCCAAATTGTTGTTGTGACAATATTGCCCTGAGCATTGCTTGATTGTATATGTACAAAACACGATAGTGAAAAAGATATTAATATTAGACACACTATTTTAGTTGTATAAGTTATTAAATAAGACTTGAGATTTTCGTATCCGTTAGACATTAAGAAGGGAATTACGCTATCGATGACAACGAAATAAGCATCATACCAAAATGTCATAACTACTAAGTATAGGGTTTCTTGGGAACTTGTAGTGATTTATATATATATGTAAGGACTGGTATTTGTAACTTGTGTTTGGGAATACGTCCACGCCTTGAAATTAGAAAACAATTTTAGAGGCTTGTTTGAATTTGCACAAACAATTAGAACAACCGGTCTTTGATCCCTTCATTTTCAACGAAAGAGACAACTACAAACAAACATACCCTTGGTGACAACACTTTGCTTTTCCCCAAACCCCTTCTATTAATTCAAATCTTATATATGTAGATGACATGTATATTATGGTATCTAGCTCAGACAAGTCCAAGTATTAATTTAAGTACTTTTACCTATGAAATATAGATGAGAGAGAGAGAGACTTCAACTTAATGGCTACCCTTGGCTCAGTTTGGACAGTGTAATATGTATATTATATATGATAATTAATTTAAAATTAGCTACAGAGGGAAAGAGAGAGAATAACCAAAGATGTGGGGTTTGCTTAGGAATCTATAATATGGCCTTGAAAGTTGAAGTATACACTTTGGGGGAGTGTTGGAGAAGGAGAGAATATTCTGGGGCCAAAAGAGTTCAACAGCTAAAATCCAAAAATCTTATACTAAACAAAGTTAAAAAGCAAGAACATCATTAGATTATGATTAAGGGTTAGCAGGAAAAGTCAGCCCACAAGGAGACGACTGCTCAAACTTCAAAAAATTCACTGCCTTTGTCAGCTCGCTGTCTTTTAACGCGATCACACCCTCTTTTCAAAATTATATAATCTCAGTTTATTAGTTAAAAATAATATTAATATATTATTAATTAAGCAAAGCTCCCCAAAATTTCTCAAGTTAATTAATTTATACATTTCCAAGACCATCCTATATATGTTCCTATCTTTCAAAAGACATGCGGGATCCATGATCTGTTGTTGCCAAGAAATCCCTCCTGACTGTGACTGTGACTGACCTAATATTCAGCCTTTTTTAATCTGTTCTTTATAATTGAAAAAAGCCCTCGAACGTTAAATGCGCTCAACATTTTCATTTCATTCTCAAAATGCGAAAGCAAAATTAAGCACGATTTAGACGAAGTACACTGCATGTACATATATAACACAGATATGTGTGTATATATATGTTAATTTTTCTTTTCCGTTTGTCTTTTCGAACTCAAATATGGCTATCTTTATTGTGAGGAAAAATTTCATGCATGTGCATTGTATAGTAAAGAGCTGTGTCCATGATATATCTATATATATATATATATACCAAGACTAAAAATATACACTAAATATTGATGTAACTATATACTACATCTTCCATGCATATTGTGTGATCAGATCTTCATTAGTTAGTTCAATACTGTGAGCCCAAACTGTACTACATCTGTTGTGCGATCTTGAATCTACATCATTGGTCAACCAAGAAAAGAAAGTCAATGACAGCAAGGTAAATGCGCTAGGTCGCATATTAACATCAATCAATAGTGCGACCTGCTCCGAATAGAGAATATGCGATCTGAATTAATAGTAAAAGGAAACTAGATCAAGCTTCAAACAGGTAATCATCGAAGAAAGGGAAATAAGCTTCTTTGCGAGGATCAAGTAATCTATTTACTAGTTTTTACTCAATTTTGTATTTTTACCTGAAATTATACTTTCTGATTGCATACTTTCCCGCTTTCACAATTGAGAAACATTAAACCACTATCACCTATATAAAGGAGGCCCAATCTCATTATTTATCACCTCACAATCACCTTATTATACATTATAATTCTCTCTTTGCTCTTACCTTAAAACTTAGAGAAACTCTTGTAACTCTCCAGAAAATAGTGAAGAATAGTGGACGTAGACTCATCTTTTTTGGGGGCCTGAACCACTATAAAATACTTGTCTCTTTACTTTGCTTTATTTTTCAATTCGTTTCATACATAAATCACATCTAGTAAATCTCAAAATTTATTTTTGACAAAACCTCTGTCAACAATATCCATTAGTAAAAAAAAAAAATCTAAGAGGTATTAAGTCTATTAAAACACTGATTAATTAATTGATAATGCGATGCGACCAACCAATAACCTTTGAAGTTAGTTTTTCAGGTCTAAGAATATTTGAATTTCTGTCATCTTGCAAAATATAAATAATGTAGACGAACTAACATAACATCGCCAATAATTTAAAAAGGAGAAAAAAAAAAACGTTCCAGCAAAAATTTAGAAGAAAACATTATAATTAAGATCAAGTGGGTTACAAATCTAGAGAATATGAGGTGGCCCTGGGTGCCATGGTCATTCTGTCATGGGGACGATTATTCCCTTTTATGTGTTATTTCGTCGTTTCCTTTGGATTTTACCTTCTTTGACAGTTGGTCACGTGCATGGATACACGTGCATATCTTATTTTGCAAGATTACCAATTCTATATATGATGAAATTAACGGCAACTTTCTACCTTCTTGGTTGATAAATATAGAACCAGCTGCGCAAAAATTGACCAGACAGAATCTATAACAACCACACGATCGATCGGTTCATACATGAATTGCATTAATCTTACATATATATTTGGCACTCTTAATATTCTTATTTCTTTAATTTATTGGAATAAATTAAACATTCACCAACTTTTGATCTATATATATACATATATATATAAGAGCAAAGATGTAGTCCCGCTCACGGGACCAGACCCGTTCATGTTTTGACCAACACAGATCATATTTTGGCTAACACAGATTGGTTAAAATATAACTTGTGTTGGTCAAAACATAAATGAGACTAGTCCCCTCAAGGGGACTACATCTTTGGCCTATATATAAATCAAGCTTGTAAGCCAACTATCATTAATTTGGATAAAAAGGACACATACATATAACTAATATTCCGGCCTTTGATCGATCGGTTTCTTTTTATGTACAGCACCTTAATTACTAGTTATTTTGGTTTGAAACTAGTACTTTTAGGAGAATGATTGAAACTGGCCGAGCTCTTATATATATCGTACCAAACTTCGCACTATAGGAAGACAAAACCAAGTGCTCTTTTAATTTCCGGATTTGTGTATGACCAAATTCTAATTTCGGTATGCGTTTAATTAGCCTAAAAGAGCAATGATATATATATATATATATACTTGTCTAGCGATTTACATCAATTTGATGATATTTCTTGTGCAGCTCATGATCAGAGAAAATATGTTACCGAACACTTATATCACTTTTCCTTTAATTTAACCCACTGGAAGATACAATTTAGCATAATTTTGTTAAAAGTGATCAGGAAATAAAAATTAGTCATACATTAATTTTTTTTTTAATTCTTTTGGACTTTAATGAAGTAAAGCGGGAATTAAGGTGGTAAACGCGCAGAGAGGATACTTGGAAAAGGGGGGGAACTCAAAAAAGTATTACCAGCATGTGAGACCACAGTTATATTTCACTAGAAATTGGAAAGTTTCCTCAAAATAAAAGCCATTACTTAAATTTCAAGAAACAAAGAAAGAAATTGAAAAAGCAGAATATAACTTATATATTTAACCTAGTAGTCTTTTTTCACGAAACTATTAACCTAGTATTCTACGTCTACAAGTTGATATTTTGGTAATATACTTATTGAAAGAATTGACGGAAATTAGAGAAAGCCACTGAAAAATGAGTAGCTCGTCATGGCTGTTATGTATTCAATCTTAGCGAGGAGGCAAAAAAGGGTGAAACCCAAGAAAGTCAGTCTATAGCTATTAGCTACTAATTGCTTTCGAACTTATCTATGTACATAGGATAACCTAGCTAGGCTTCCTCATAGAAAATATTTAAGTGGGGTGTTCTTGAAGAGAAAGAGACCAATATATATGAATATATATTTATATATCCCAATAAGGATACATATTTAAACGGTGTAGTTGGAAGAGAGTGGAATTTAAAAATAGGAAAAACAAAAAGCAAACAAATTATGGGATAATCATTCCAAATGGAAAAAGGCAAGGAATTAGCTTTCCCCGACCTCATCATATGTGTCATCATGCACCTATGCCTTCCAAAGACCCTCATATCCCTTTCCATCGATCCGTCTCTCCCTTCTTCCCTTCCTCTCTCCCAATACTTTAACTTTTCACCGCCTCCCCCAACATATTCATATTATATTCCTCCTAAAAAGTAGATAATTAAAATGACTGCAAAAAAATAAATAAATAAAAATACATACTAAGAGAGAGAGAGAGAGAGAGACAGAGATCCCATCTTGCATTTAGCATATTTGATCATTTTTCCTTTGTTTTAAGGTTGAAACCATATATATAATACCCCCTTCTCTCTTGGGTTTTCTCTCTTAATCACATATATCTTATCATCATCTCAAACACTGTCCTTTCTTGATCAGCTAGCTTGTCCTTTTCTTTTCTCTTCCGGGTGTCTCATATATATCAAATCGAGTCAAACTAATAAGATCAAGAGAAAAAAAAAAAAAAAAAAAAAAAAAAAAAAAAAAAAAAAAACAAAAGAAAAAAAAAAAAAAAAAAAAGCGCTTCGGATTATGCTTGAAAACATGGCCGAAGAAACAATCCCAAATGGGTTTTCCCAAAACCCTATTGAAGGATCTAACAATATCATGATTAACCCTCCTCCTTTGAAGAAGAAGAGAAACCTCCCCGGAACTCCAGGCAAGTTCTCCTTTATGTATGTATGTATATAACTTTGTACATACAAGTATATATAGTATTTGTATACTAATGTCTGTATATATGTTATGTACAGATCCTGAAGCTGAGGTGATAGCTTTGTCGCCAAAGACTTTAATGGCGACCAACAGATTCTTGTGTGAAATATGTGGAAAGGGTTTTCAAAGAGACCAAAACCTTCAACTCCATAGAAGAGGACACAACCTTCCATGGAAGCTGAAGCAAAGAAGCAGCAAAGAACCGAAGAAGAGGGTTTACGTTTGCCCTGAAAAGACATGCGTCCACCACCACCCTTCGAGGGCGCTCGGAGACTTGACTGGTATTAAGAAGCACTTTTGTAGAAAACATGGCGAGAAGAAGTGGAAGTGTGAGAAATGCTCCAAACGATATGCCGTACAGTCTGACTGGAAAGCTCATTCTAAGACTTGTGGAACTAGAGAGTACAAATGTGACTGCGGAACTCTATTTTCACGGTAATCATTAAATTACTTAATAAATTATTCTTTCTGAAAAATTTCGTATAGGGTTTTTATTGGAGGCCGTCTTAAATTTTTCTTTGACTTGTTAGCGAAGTGAAGTAGGATATAAATTATATATATATATATATATATATATATATATATATGTGGAAGGGTGATTAATATGATCTTCGTTTTTGTGATCTATGTACGTATGTATAGGGGACTTTTAATAAGTGTATAAATCTTGACTTTTTTGGTTAAAGTTCACAAATATACATATCCTTTAATTTGTGCTGATAATTTTCCAGTTGGAATTATATAGAAATTAGGATCCAAAGTCTTCATCTCTCCACCAAATCTTTCTTCTTTATTTATTTTTTCAGATAATTTTTCGCATATGCTACTATTTATTTTCCCTGTAAGCACCTATTTTTAAGAGCATATGCTAATTTGAGTCATAACAATTTTGGTAAGAGCAGGCGAGACAGCTTCATAACACACAGGGCCTTCTGTGATGCCTTAGCCGAAGAAACAGCAAGAGTAAAAGCAGCCTCAGATATGAACATTATGAATCCTATAATGGCAGCCGCTGGAAACATCAGCTATCATTTCATGGGAGCTGGATCAGGACCAAACAACATGACACAGCATTTCCCCTCTGTTTTCAAGCCTATTTCATCCAACGACGAGGCCGCCTCCGCCACCGCGAGAGGTCTATCTCTATGGATGGGCGGCCAAGATCAAACTATCATGGGATCACCAAACACTACTACTAATAATGCTCTCCAAGATGAGATTCGACATCACCTTCATCATCATCATCATTATCAACTCGGTTCAGTGAGCTCAGCAAGTGCGGTGTTCGGTCCTGATCATCACCATCACCCCCTCGTTTCGTGTCCATCATCAAATCAACCTCCGCCGTCTGATTACCATCATCACCAGATGAATTGGGTTTTTGGGAGTAGTACTAATAAGATCTCGTCAAACAATAACGCTCATCACGAGGAGCTCACAATCAGTGCCACTTGCTCCCTTCCCATGAGCAATAGTACTGTTAACAAGGAAGGAGGTAGTGGAACTCAGCTTGTTAGCGTTCCTTCCTTGTACAGCACCCAACTCAACAATTCGGCTGCGGCCGCGGCTGCCAACATGTCGGCCACGGCTTTACTCCAAAAAGCAGCCCAAATAGGAGCAACTTCGAGTGTTGACACATCTTTCCTTGGAAGTTTCGGGTTGAAGTGCAATAATAGTACTACTAGTATTAATACCCAAGTCCAAGATGGGAACAACAATGTTAAATCGTGCGGTTTGTATGGCTCAACCCCAATATCAAGTGTTGGTAGTCATAGGAATATTAATGACAATAATGTGGAAAACCCAGATGGTGAAATACTACAGATGTACCCGCCGGCCGCCAAACGCCGGCATGTTCTGATGAGTAGTAGTACTGCTGAAGAGGCGGCCGGAGGGCAAACTAGGGATTTCCTTGGTGTCGGCGGTGGCGGCGGCGGCAGCGTGCAAACCATTTGCCACCCGGCTGCTGCTGCTGCTGCAGCAGCATCATCAATCAACGGATGGATTTGATCACATAATATAGATTGATCATGTTGATCTTATATATGGACATTCCATTCTGATTAATTTATAATTTTATTTTTTCTTATCTTTTTTTCTCAATGGAAAGCAAAGTTTGACAGTGGAAGAGAGAGAGAGGTTTAAGTATTGGGCAACTTTGCAGGAATGAAAAGGTGGCAATTGAGTGCTTGATGGGGGCTAAAAGTTTGTGCATATTAAAACTAAAGAGATGGGGGATACAGAGATATCCATGCATATTCTGTTGAACCCTCAAAGCTCATCCCTTTAGAAAAATGGTGGCTTTTTTTTCTTTTTGGATAAAAGGCGGGTGTGGAATACTAGTGGGAGCAAAAGCAAGAACCCCTTTTGGCCTCCATTATTGCATTCTTTCAACTCTTTTGTGGTGCTACTTGTCTAACTACCTGGCTAGCTAGAAATGCATTCAAAAGAGTGTTGGATTATTATTAATATTTGTAGTACAAATTATATGCCAAGCCTATTAGTTATAATAGAATAAATTAGACTTTCATATTCTTTAATTTATTATTTATCAAAGCATGCTGCATGATTAATACTTGCACACCGTAACAGAATATTAGTATGTATGCAACAATATATATATATACCCTACAACAAAAATCCTTGTGTGACATTTAAAAATGTAGTTATTATTACTTATTTTTAGTAGCATTTATGATTTTAGTGACATTTGTAGTAAATATAAAATATATCCGTGAGACTAAAAGTTTTATGATATTTCAAATATCACTATATCATTTTTTTTAGTGGCATTTATAAAATACTACTATACTGTATTGTTGGCATTTCTGAATGTCACTAAATTATTTAACTTAATAAATGAAAAAATATTTTAGAAGTATAAAAGAAATATTTTAGTAGTATTTTAAAAATATTATTAAACTATATTAATGACATTTTAAAAAATATCACTAATCTAAATCGCATATTTAAATCAAGAAATTCATTATTACCTGTAAAAATTCTGGTTGCTATTTCTTTTTAGAAAAAATTATATAATGTGGATTTATTTATTTGTTTTTTGTGTTTTTCAATAAAAAAAATATGTTATCAGCGATATTTGGATATAACTATATTTATTGCCTGTAAATTAATTGATTTAATATTTACAGGTTCTTTTTATTCTTTTACTATTTTTATATTCAAAGTAATAATTCTAATATAATATTTACCAGAACGAAAACAACAAAAAATAAAAACCAAAAAATAAATAGATTATTGATTGATAAAAATAATGAATTTTACATGAATTCAAAATTTACACAAAAATATATAGAATTAAAGACTACAAAAATAGATCATCTGCTAAAATAGTGAATTGAGTTCTTCACTTTCCGTAAATAATCCTTGTATCCATCTTATCGGCATGTTGTTTATCATAATCTTGAAAAATAAATAAAAGAAAAATATCAACATTGCTTAAATAGTCTTTGTACCTATCTCTCATCGTATGTCTCTCGCTGGATTCCTAAAAAATAAATAAAGAAAAAACAAATAAATAATATTTTGTTATGAAAAATAATGCAGAAATTTCCTGTAGGAGTAAAAAGAAAGAAGAGAGAATATTTATAAATAATTAAACCTAACAAAGAATTAAAAAAATAATCATTAACAAAATTGATAAAAGAACGAAATAAAACAAAACTAGCTTGCAAAAAGAAATATGAAATAGAAGCTTGGAGATGACTCACATGATCACTCAATGCTAGAAAATAAAGAAGATGAAGGCATAGAAAATATAAGAAGATGAAATTGTAAGATTTAAACTTAACCTTTAGAGAAGCATTTGTTGGTGGAGTGCATGAAGGCACACGGTTAGGTAGATGATAAAATATACGACTTAGTAGTAGATAAGTTAGTTTTCATTTTAAGTTTATTTTCTTAGTATGATGAATTTTAGGAATTTTAAAAGAAATTAAATTTAGGTTTACTTGAAAATTTAAGGAATTCACAAAGATTTTAAATTTAAATTCTTTTGTTTTGTAGTAATCTTGTATTTAAATTACCAGTCATCTGCCATAAATTATATACACATCTTTAATTTAAAATTTAGAAGATATTTTATTATTTTAATTAATTAATCTAGTAATTTATTATATGATAATTATGAAATTATTGAATTTGACCGTAAAACTTATTTTACCTTTCCTTCCTTTTTTTTAATGGCTTTTTTAGAGGATAGTATTCTTCAAAGAGTTTAGTATAGGTGATCCCTTCTACTTATATAACTATTTTATAATTAGTATGGATGAAATTTTCCTAAAATGGTTTCTTTATTTTTTTACATGAATTCTTTTGTCATTTAACTTCTTTGAGAAAAAAACATGTATTTGTCTTTAGCTAAATTGAGGATGATGGCGCATTTTATTTTTTTGAAACATAATATGATGGTAAATACTAAATAAACAAATTAATAAAAAAGAGAGAAACATAGGGAGTACTCATACTCCTCTTTTATATGTATTTTTTCTTAGTATTTTTATGTCTAAACTTATACTTTTTTCATTTTGATATATTTCTTCTTAAAACTATCAATAATTTGGAGATGAATAAATGGCATTTTTAAATGTCACTAAGTCTAAAAATTTAATTGATTTTCAAATCCTACTAAACTCTAACTTTAATCGCATTTTTAGAATACTTCTAAAGTAAAATGTTATTGACATTTGAAACACACTAAAGGCAAACTTTAGTGACATTTTTAAAACGTTATTAAATCTAATTTTTAAAATATATTTTTCAAAGATCATAATATCCTTGTAAATTAATGACATTTTTCAGCAAATGTCACAAAATATTATTATTGTGACATTTTTAGAGTTAATGGCACTAAATCAAATGTTACTAATTCACATTTTTATTGCAGTGATATATGTATATATATATATATATATATATATATCGAGTGAAAGCAATTATCGATCTTATATATATTATTATTCCTCATTGTTCTGGTTGGTAGTGGTACATAAGATCAATCTATAATGACAGTTAATTGCATATTGCATGCGCAATACTCCGGTATTATATACAAATAAATATAATTAATATTAAATTATAAACATAAAACTTTAATATTTATATTTATTGTAATACATTGAATCTATAACCATGACTTTTCACTTCGATGTAAATAAAACAAATTATTATGTTTAAGTTTTTTTTTTCAAATTTCCAAATAATTATCCTTATATTAATACATTTACTTTTAAAATTAGAGATAATACATTCTTTGTAATCTATTGAATCGAATCTACAAATTAGATTAGATGTATTATTCAACAGTAAAAGAACAAATAGTACTTCTAATTCTAATTTATTATAATTAAAGTCGATCATTACTATCTATATATGTGTGTGTGTATATATATATATATATATGAACATTCATATATCCTAATTGTCACCATTTTAAAATTTTAAAACATGTATATTTTTAGGGCGCGTCTATAGTAGGGGCGTCCATACGTAAGGCGCTGTTTATACACCGTTTGATGGGAATCTGTGTATAAACAGATTTCCCACAGATTCCCATCAAACGGTGTATAAACAGGGGCCTTACGTAGGGGCGCCCTTACTATAGTCGCCTCTATATTTTTAAGGTTTTATTGCTTTTGATTTCCTTTAGCAGTTCTATATATTGCTTGCAATTTACTTTTGATATGTATTAAAACACTCATATGTAAGTTTAACATTAAATTTAACCAGATCGTATTTAGACATTTAATCAGATCGCATTTAGACGTTTGATATAAAATTTATAAGTACCAACAATCTCATATAGTAAGCATTATTCTAAAAATTCAAAAGTACATGATTTTTTTACACAACTTCTTATATCATTTATCAATGTATATATTTGTCCAACTTAAATATCATCAATAACTTAGGAATAAAAAATATTGTAGTAATTAACACATAACTTCAAATATAATTTCACAATATTAATACCAACCTGTGCAAAATATGAAATAACGACTAGTTATAATTAAGGTTTCACACATTTAATAAATATTGCTACTATGACTCATATATTGGGTTCATTTAACCAATATGCTATCCATATCCCAATAAAAAATAAAAATAATATCTAATTTCATATCTCATCAAACTAACGTTTAAAGGGAGGAAAAGAACTACTCTCAGCGCCTTGCTTGTCCCAAATGGTATGCTTTACTTTGCCTTAAGCAAGTGCAAACAAATAGTTGTTACAAGAAAAGGGAAAACATGGATCAAAAGCAAAAGAGAAGGGGCGGAAAAGAGAAGATAAAAGAAACCATATTCTTAGCTTGTCACTCGATCTTACCGTATAACTTTTTCCTAACATGATTGAACGAGGGAATATGGTGCTGCTATGGAAAAGTTATGAAATTACAATACACACCACAAATCTCCTCAAATAATTTAAGGAGCACGTACGTCTCAAGCTCCAAATATTAGCTTTTGGTATCAATTATATATGGTCCATATATATATATGTCCATGATGGGAAGAATGTCGAGGCAAAGAAAAAACGACATGCAATCAAAACATTACGTGTTATCCTCGTGTCATGTTTGCCTTTCGGAACTAGTGCCAAAAGCATTATTGTTATTGTGATATATATTGGGACCTGATCCAGACATGCATAAAAGCCACGACCAGTAGAAGTAATGTTTGGAAAGTGATTTATTTAGATATATACTGTAAATAGCTATCATTATTAGTGGATAATTACTATCTCAAGTATTGTTATCAATACTTTAAAACTTGCAAGTAGTCAGATATAAGTGATAGGCGAGCTTTGTTGTACTGTGAACTACTGTAATGTAATTCGCTGCTCGATCAGAGAGAGACTACTTGGCAAAAGACAAAAGCTGTTATTTGTGTTGACAGGGGGGTCCAAAATGGCAATCTTATTTGATTTCGACAATATGTTTAAGTCTCCTTTTTCTCCCTCTTTTTTGAACAAACGTCAATCAGGCAGCTGTACGTAAGTGCGTGGGATCAGAAAAAAAGTGTTTTCTGAAAGACAGTAGCTTCAAAAATCAACTACCCTTCCAAAAATAGAAGACAACAACTTGTCAAACTCAAGCCAGAATCATTTTAGAGCTAATACTCTAGCTATAGCAATAAAGGAAAAACTACGAAAAAAATTAATTTAGAGCAGTAGTTTTGTTAAAATATCTCATATCCCACAGATATGCAGATATATGTACAATGGGCCGGCCTCAGAAGAAGTTCAACTTCAAATCAATTATCAAATTTTTTGTGCAGCTTCTTTGATAGATTTTATTGAAAGAGAACGAGCCATATATACTAAATGATATTGATTACTTAGCTAACCTTTATAGAGGAAAACGTAGTAATACTACTGCTGCCAAATAACAATTAACCAAAGACTACCATACGTTAAGAGTTTGCTTTTAGCCTTTAGGCTAATACTATTAAGAGGGAAACGATAAGAAAAAATATGAGAGAATTGGAAAGAAAACACAAATTCTTATTGTAGTGTTTGGTATATGAGACAAAGGAGATGAGACCAAAATCATCTCCCATGTTTGGTAATGTAATAACCCAGAAAATTGAAGGGGCAAAGCGGTCATTACACCAATTTTCGAATTTAAAATAGTGGGCAATTTTTAAATTTTGAAATTTGATTCATATGAAAGGATTTTGAAATGAGGGACTAAATAATAAAATTTTAGTTGGGCTTACTTGAGAGAATTTTCAGGGGTTTTGGACACTTATACCTTTCAAAAAATATTACCAAATTTACGACCTTTCAAAAATAATAAAAATCAGTACGACTTTTTTATCGCATTTTTCTAAATACTTTGGAAGCTAGAAAACGCGGTGGCATTTTAGTAAATAAGTCATCTTATTTTTAACAGGAAAACACAAAGGTTTCCTGGAAACTAATTTGGTTTAATTTAGTTTCCGATTAGCAGAATGTTCTGTAAGTAAGTAAATCACAGGAAACTACAAAAGTTTCCTGGAAACTAATTTGGTTTTCTTTAACTGAAAGTCTTGTATGTAAGTAAATTACAGAAAAGCACAAAGGTTTCCTAGAAACTAGTTTGGTTTCCTTTAGCCGAATGTCCTATACGTAAGTAAATCATATGAAACTACGAACATTTTTGGGACACTATTATTGTTTTTTTTTTTTTTTTTTTTGCAGAATGTCCTGTAGGTAAATAAATCATAGGAAACCACAAAGGTTTCCTTAAAATTATCGTGATTTCTTTTTAGCAGAATATCCTGTAGCTAAGTAAATCACAGGAAACTACGAAAGTTTCCTAGAAACCATTGTGGTTTCTTTTTCAAATCACATTAAATAATGAAAGTTTCCTGAAAGCTATTGTGATTTTCATTTTGTAGAATGCCCTGTAGCAAGAATTGAGTGAGGCATTAAATAAGGACGCTGAAGAATATGATCAAGTTCTCAAATATTTTTGAAGTAAAAGTAACAGAAATATATATTAGTTTTTGGATTCTGGTAACTAGTTTCCAATAACCAAATTGGTTTCTAGTAATCAATAATTAAATTAACCAAATAGTTCTATTGTTTATGATTAAAAACTAATTTAGTTTTCAATTTTTATTAACTAAATAGTTATGATATTTATGGTAGAAACTAATATAGCTATTGATTTTTAGTAACCAATTTGGTTTCTAGTTTCTAAAAATCAATTAGTTTATGATTTTTAATAATAAATTGGTAATTAGTTTTAATAGTGATCAGCTACAAGTAAATTAGTAGTAAAAAAAAACAAGAAAAAATGGAAATTCTAAAATTTTATTTGGTCTTTCTTACCAAGAATTTGTTATTTTTCTAAAAGAAAGTAGTACAAAAATAAGTAAAAGTTTGGACATAGTATTCTTGGTATTATTTATCAAAAGGTAGTACTAGGTGTTTTTTTTCAAATTTTCAGACTAGAGAATTTTCGGACCACCCTAGAGTCGTTGGAGGCCCAAAAAGCCGACGACATCATTTTCGGCCCACGGACGAAGTTGACTCCTGCCGTCATTTTAGGCGACGATGAGGCCTGCCACTGGTCCAGGCCGACGTGCCTCCTCGCCATGGAGCTCCAGCCACTAGAGTTCAGCATTGCTGGAAAAAAAAAAAAAAGCTGAAAATGCCGTAGAGGAGTTTCAGACACTGGCAGCTACTCCGACCACCATTGGTCGTGAAACTGGTCTTTATAGCTTCATCTCGTCACGCGGATTAAAATGGTGTCTATTTCGTGACCCAAAAACCTCCTATTTGAATTCCTCCATTAGAGGTCATTTTTGAGGTTTTAATTTTAAACGTTGACTTTTGATCCGACCATTAGAACGTAATATTATTATAATATTTGTGATCTACTCATGAAATGGTGATGAATGATATATATATATATATATTGACTATGTTTGGTGATGGGTATGAAAAATAAAATCGGACGGCTTTGATTTCATCTTGTTTTGTGTGCCATAAGTCTGATTTCGGCTCGACCCCGAATTGGATAAGTCATATCTCTAACCTAGCTAATTTGGGTGCTAGGAATTCAGTAGTGAAGTCTGTTCCTTGATTTGAGGCTCCATTGGAAAACGATGTTTCAAAGCAAAAAAAAAAATCGAAGGTCCAAAAACGACCTCCGACCATCCGAACAACCAGTAAACGATACCGAACGTACTCCTTGGAGTTGTATCAATACTTTGTCGAGATAGGGGACTAAATTTACTATTTTCCATACCTTTTTGCATAAATACTTGCTTATATGACATACTGTGAAAAATGTGGATCTTATGGATTTGAATGAATATATAAATTGCTTGGTGGATATGAATTGAGTATAAACTATTGTGGTATGCTTATAGATGCTTCTCATAATGTTGGGATTACCTTCGTGGAAATTTGAATACATGGCATATTGTGAATAATGTATTTATTTTGTATTTTTGGTGAATATATAAATTGCCTGGTGACATTAAGATGCTTGTGAAATATGTTGTGTGGTTTGTAAGGGGTTTCTATGTAGGTTTGAATTTTGATATTTGTCTAATATACAGCGGTTATGCTACCAGTTTTCTGAGAGTAAGAATGGTAAGTACGGTATGGCTACTTGGATATAGACTGGTGTGGTATGCTATATGACCATACCCGAGGGTATTTGGGTGTCATAAGACACCTAGTCAGTGGTTGGACTCCATCGTTGGTGCAGAGTCCATAAATCTATATGGAACCTTTTACTTGGTAGGGTGCACACTTTTAACCGTCGATGCAAGTTCGTAGACCCATATAGCGGTCCAAGGTACACGGTTATGTGTACATTTGAGCTCAGGATTTTAAATTGAGCTCGGGATTTGAACTCAGGATATTGATTCACATGATGCGTGTCGTTCTGGGAAGAGACAAGATAATGTGAGCTTAGGGCATTTGAGCTGGTCTGTATTATGAATATGTTTCTTTTCTATTTGCTCCCACCCGACGAGTATAGGCATTCAGTGCCCCTCTAGTCCAGCAGGCGAGATATGTGGGTATCCCTCCAGTAATTCAAGAGTGGTAATCAGGCACAGGAGATTGCCTCTCCTCTGGTTACTCCCACCCAGTTGATGTAAGCATACGGTGCCTCTTTGATTCGGCAAGTGAGACATTAGGG
Source organism: Trema orientale (assembly GCA_002914845.1). Classification (NCBI taxonomy): domain Eukaryota; kingdom Viridiplantae; phylum Streptophyta; class Magnoliopsida; order Rosales; family Cannabaceae; genus Trema; species Trema orientale. The sequence continues at coordinate 990,146 of JXTC01000029.1, read as the reverse complement.
TGTCTCTCTGGTATTCTAGAATCAGTAATCAGGAAGAGAGTTGTTCTGAGTCCGTGATGAGATTATGTGAGCTCGTGGATATTAAGCTATTGAGGCTGCATACAGATTTTCTTTTATACTTTACCTACATATGTCTGCTGGTGTTTACTGGAATAAATTTCTGGAAAATATTTTCATAAAATCATTTTCAAGAACACCATAATTTTGTAAAATCAAGAGACGCAGCGGAATTGGTCGTTTAAAATCTTTCTGTTTACAAAATGTTTCGGATCGTGATCTAACATAGATTAACTCTTGATCTAGACAAGAACAATACCCGGATTCGCTCCACAACCTTCTCGTCTTTCCCTCTATTCTCGAAAGCCTTTTGACTGATCCGGTGAGTGGTCACCTTCTTGATTCCCAACAAAAGGATCAGCAGAAGAACAAAAAGACAATCTTCTCGAACCGATTTCTCCGGGATGGCCGAAAAACACAAAGGATGATGAACCCTAGTGCTGGCCGATTTCTTCTTCTCCTTTTTCTCTCTGNACATTATATTCTTTATTTCATTATGTCTAAATTAAATTGTTCGCATTTTGCATATTGAAGATGGAATACTTTACTATGCCATAGAATGTAGTGTTATCTATTTAATTGATGAAGTCTCCAATTATCGAAGTGAGTCTTCGAATAGAAACACTAGTGTATTATAAGAAAGTTATAACAGCATCGAACAGGACCAAGTGAATTAGAATTTGAGTTTAAATGCCATAACTCAAATTTCTAATTTCACAGTTTTGTAAAATCAAGAAACGCAGCGGAATTGGTCGTTTAAAATTTTTCTTCTTACAAAACATTTCGGATCCTGATCTAACATAAATTAACTCTTGATCTAGACAAGAACAATACCCGGATTCGCTCCATAACCTTCTCGTCTTCCGATCTATTCTCAAAAGCCGTTTGATTAATCTGGCGAGTGGTCACCTTCTTGATTCCCAACAAAAAGATCCGCAGAAGAACAAGAAGGCAATCTTCTCCAACCGATTTCTCCGGGATGGCAGAAAAAACACAAAGGATGATGAACCCTAGTGCTGGCCGATTTCTTCTTCTCCTTTTTCTCTCTGTTATGCGTGTAACACTCTCTTCCAAAGGGATGTTTTACATGTAGTTCATTTATTTGTAGTTAGAGAACTTTTCTCTTAACTATAGAGAGATTAGTAAACCCTAATGGGCTTGTTGGGCTCAATTGATCATCAAATAACTTTTGGGCTTTAATTTGAGCTAGACAGGAGACCAGATGGATCCATAAAGCCCAAGCTCCAATGGATCATATACCCACTATCATAATTAACTCTTAATTATGATTGGGCCTTGTCTATTAATATTGGGGCACACCATTATAGGCCCAATATTGAACTCTTTGACTAAATATCATTTATTTTTCTGTAAAGCTTATTAACAATTAATTAGCTTGATCCATTTAGCATATACTATACCTGCAGACATACCCCCAATGCAATGCCATACTAGTAGGGTGAAATTATCGTATTACCTCTCTAGTACATATTTACCTTTGAGTTGTAATTTTTCATCTAATGGATAATAGTTGACTACGGTGTTTGTATCTGCTCATACTAACACAATCAAATTCACATAGTGAATACCGGGGCCCTGGTTTNAAGTACTTGAAAAAACTCAAAGTGACATTATATGCATGGTGTCCATTATGAGAAACGTTCTACACATTTCATATACTTTATCTTCCAAGATACCGGAGTTTGAACCATAAATTAGAACTAGTCCTTTAGTAACTCAAGAAGACAAAACACATAAAAGCAAATTCATTAATCACTAGGATTAAGGTCTTCTACAATAGTGCTAGATTAGTGAAATTAGAAATTTGAGTTACGGCACTTAACCTCAAATTCTAATTCACTAGGTCCTATTCGATGCTGTTATGACTTTCTTATAACACACTAGTGTTTCTATCCGAAGACTCACTTCGATAATTAGAGACTTCATTAATTAAATAGACAACACTACATTCTATGGTATAGTAAAGTATTCCATCTTCAATATGGATAATGCGAACAATTTAATTTAGACATAATGAAATAAAGAATATAATGTCTCCTACATATGAACTCATCATACGAATAATTCTTTATTACTCATTACATGTCTTGGAATCTTTTAGATGTTTTCATAAAATAAACATACATATCACATGTATATCAATGAGACATAAATGAAATAGAAATTCATAACATGGAATTTATTAATAATAAATAGATACTAAATAATCCAATAAATATTGTTTATAATGTCTAAATAATAAACTGCTTTATAGGACATTATTCCAACAATGTCCACTTTTGAACTTTTTTGGATTTAATTTATTTAATTTATTACTATAGTTTTATGATTGTTTTTTAGTATAGCTAGCCATGCAGGGACTTAATAAGAAAAATATATTCGAAAATGGTAATTTAAGTTTCCTATATGGCTTTTAAGCTCACCCTTTCATTTCCTCCCCTTTCAGGTATTGTTTGTTCTGGATAAGATTTCTGTTGGATGAACACGTTGTTGATTTATATCTATGGCCCTCTTTAAGTCTTGGTTGGTATTCATATCTTACTCTTTTCATTCTTAAGTCAATTATTTAGCCAGATTTCATGAATTATATTAAGTAAGTATATAAGGATCTTTTTACTATTAATTGAGGACTTGGCTTTAAAAAGGGGACATTATGGTTTCTGAGGAGCATATTTTCAGAATTATCAATACTTAGAATTCGGTAGTATTCTTTTAAAGATTAGTTTTAAACAAATGAGTGAAATTAATTTATAGATTTTATATTCATAAGAATAAGAGTTTTAACGACTCAAGTTATTTTCACTAAAATAATTAGATTTTTTCCAAAGACACCGAGAATAATTTCTTGGATAGGCAAGAGAGTCTTTGATATAAAAATAATAACGTCTTTAGGGTTAAAATGAAAAATTCAAGTATTTATTTCCCTACGAAGCTTATAAAATTCCTGTTTATTTATATTCACTTTCAACATTACTAAAAATTCATGACATTGGATTTTCGGTCGTGGCATGTAAAAGTAAAGAAATGGAGGGAAGAAGAAAGTTTTTATTTCCACAGCGACTAATCTACTATTTAGTGAGAATTTCTCTCTTAAAATATCTTTTAAAAATAAAGAGATTGAAATTTGGCTAATATTAATAATTCAAAGAAATCCATTGCCTAATATGTTGTCTCCAAAAATCCCTTCTATCAAAATTCATCCATAAATCCCTCTACTATCTCCTTATTTCCTTTTGCATTTCTCCTTCCTACTATTTGTTTTTCTAAGAAAAGTGATCAAATTTTTTATTATAAATAAGTCATATCTTTTACAACAAAAAATTCTATTGAAAAAAGAAATTATATAGTAAAAAAAAAAAAAAAGAGGGGTGAAGGTGAGATAAGAATATTAGCGGATGGATTTCGCATAAGGTAATTGTTTCAAATTTATATGAATAGGAGCCCACTGGGGGCTAGCTCAGTGGGTGGGGTAGGATGGAGATTGTGTATTAGATGAGGAGTTCGACTTCTAGAGTGCATGGCTTATTTTTATTTATTTATAATAAATAGTGGTCATTAGTTAAGCTCCACTTTTGTACAAAAAAGTCATATGAATAAGAGGAAAGGAATTATACTGGATTTCAGATTATTAGTTTAAGCCAAATTTTAATCCTTTCACAAGAAGAAACAATTTATCCTTCCTCCCCTATATATACATATAAAAGAAAAAAGTCCATCCTTGTCCCCTTTCTCTCAACTTTTCTTTCTTAGCTAATGTACCTCTTTCTCTGTTATATTTCCTCTCATTCATTCCAAAACATATCCTTGAAAATTAAACTAGATCAATAAGACCATAGATTATTCTTTCACAAATTTTTGAGACCTACTTATTAAAACGAGGAAAATCTCATTCACTAATTCTTTCCCTTAAATTAGAAGGACAATCAATCTGTCAAAATTGTGCCTAAACCCAAGAAGGGCTCAACAGAATTGATCATTGGGTCTCTAACACTTCTACTTAAAAAAATAAAAAAGAATTACAAAAATATAGTGGGTTAGATTCTTTTTCCAATTCCCATATCACTTGTTTTAGAAAAAATATTACTTTTAAAAACATTTTTAGAAAAGTACCATTTTTAAAATGATTACAAATTACTAGTGTCGAAAACTGGTTACTAGTTATATATCTCTTATAAATACCTTTAGTTACTAGTTACAACTACTTGAAAACTGGTTACTAGTTACTAGTTACTATTTTAGAAAATACCTTCTAAAAAAGTTTAAAAGTGATATTTTCTAAAAATGCAATACCAGATCTATAAAAAAAAAAAAAAAAAAAAATGAGCCCACCATATATTTTCAAAAGAAAATGACATGGAGTATGAACTTCTTAAAAATAATGACAAAAATACAATCTAGCCATATAATTAATTTTCCGCACGGCCCAGAAAAGTTTTTTGTCATTTTATATGATTTAAGGTTTAGGAAACTTTATTAATTATAAAGTGATATAAAATAAAGGGTTTTGGATACTTATTCCTATTTTTCAATAAATATTACCAAATTTAAGACCTTTCAAAAGTAATAAAAATCTTGTACGACCTTTTTAAAGTATTTTTCTAAATACTTTGGGAGCTAGAATGCGCAATAACATTTTAGTAAATAAGCCATCTTTCTTTTTAATAGGAAATTATAAAGGTTTCCTGAAAACCAATTTAGTTTCTTATTAGCGGAATATCTTGTACGTAAGTAAATCACAAGAAATTACAAAGGTTTCCTAAAAACTAGTTCGTTTCCTTTAGCAAAATGTCTTGTACATAAGTAAATATCAAAGGAAACTACGAATATTTCCTGGAAACTATTGTAATTTTTTTTTTTTGCAGAATGCCCTATAACTAAATAAATCATAGAAAACCACGAAGGTTTCCTGGAAACTATCGTGTTTTCATTTTCACGAAATGTCAGGTTGCTAAGTAAATCACAGGAAACCACGAAGGTTTCTTAGATATCATTGTGGTTCCCTTTAGTAAAATACCCTGTAGCTAAGTAAATCACAAAAAACTACAGGAAACCAAGAAATCATAGGAAACTAAGAAGGTTTCCTAGAAACTATTGTGATTTCTATTTTGCAAAATGCCCTATAGTTAAGTAAATCACAGGAAACCACGAAAATTTCTCTGAAAAAACCAGATTAGTTTCTTAAGTTGATTTTTTGTTACTAACCAAATTAGTAACCAATTACTAGATTAGTTTCTAGTTACAAGTAGAAACCAATTTGTTTCTTTTAAGAGTAATCGATAATAATTTTAAAAAAAAATGTCAAAAACTAAATTAGTTTCTCAGAAACCAAATTGGTTACTCAGAAACCATATTTATTTCTCAAGTTAGTTTCTCGTTACTAACCAAAATAGTAACTAACTATTAGATTGATTTCTAGTTACCTAGTAGAAACTGAATTGATTTTTGGTTTCAAGGGTAGCAAGTAATTATTTTCTTAAATAAAAAATAGTAAGTATTTGGTTTCTCAGTTATCAGATTGGTTTTTCATTACTAATCAAATTAAAAACAAAAAAAGGCAAGTAACTCGATTGGTTTCTTAGAAACCAGAATATTGGTTTCTCAAGTTACACCAAATTGGTTTTAATATTAATCGATAAATGATTTTCGGCAATCAATGTGTAATTAAGTTCCACACAAGAAAAAAAGAAAAGAAAAGCAAAGAAAAAAAGAAAACGGTTTCAAAAAATAAATTTAAAAAAGAAAAAATGAAAAAAGAAATAAATAAAGTTAAAAGATATGAAACAATGAAAGTGTAAATAAAGGGATTTGAACCTAAGTCTAGACTGTAGTCGTAGTCTAGCACAACTTTTAGTTCTGTTTATTTTAGGGTTTAGGACATTTATACCTATCTTACAAAAATAATACCAAAAATACAATCTTCAATAAATAATTAAAATTCCGTACGACCTAAATTGGATGTTTTTCTAAATGTTGTGGGTAGAAAACGTGATGGAAGCACAATTAGTCTGGTGACAAGGCATCTTTTTTAGTCCTAGAGGTTTATAGTTCAATTCTCACTATTATCAATAGCATTTTTCTTTTCTTTGTGATTTTTCACTCCTTTTTCATTTTTTCCCTTATTGTTTTTTAAAAAAATTAGTCTTTTTTTTTCTCTTCTTTTTTCTCTCCTTTTTGATTTTTCACTCCTTTTTTATTTTTTTTCCTTATTTCTTTAGGTTTATGGTTCAATTCCTACTACCATCAATAGCGTTTTTTTCTCTTCTTTTTTCTTTCCTTTTTTGATTTTTCACTCCTTTTTCATGTCTTTCCTTTTTTAAAAAAAATCTTTCTTTTTACCAATTCTCATTTTTTTTTGTTTATCTTCTTTTTTCTTTCTTTTTTGATTTTTACAACTTTTTTATTTTTTCCTTTTAATTTTTTTTCTTTTTTTATTTATTATTTCTATTTTTTTTTTTTTTCCTTTTCATGCCTTTTTATGTTTTTTTCTTTTCTATTTCGATTTTTCACTCCTTTTCAATTTCTTTTTCAAACGAAGAAACTTTTGTAGTTTCCTGTGATTTATTTATATATAAGACATTCTGCTACACATAAATCAAATTGGTTTCTTGTGAATTATTTATGAGAAATTTAGGTGGATGACCAAAATTTTAAATTTGACTAAGTAGATGTCCACTTTTAAAATTTTATAGTTAAATGTCCAGGTATATATATTTTTATACTTGGTAGATACACATATCTACCAATTTTAGTTACTGTACTGAAATGCACTGGGTATATAATTTTTTATACTTGGTATATAAAATTTTATACTTGGTATATATACATATATACCAGACATTTTGCTATAACATTTGACAAAGGGACATTTACTGAAATTGGGTCCAAAATTTGGTCAGATTTCTATAAGCCCCATTATTTATATTATCTGTTATAAGAAAACTAGATTGGTTTCAAGGAAACGTTTGTGGTTTCTTATGATTTACTTATATGCAAGACACTCTGCTAAAAAGAACATAAATTGATTTCCTAGAAACTTTTGTGGTTTCTTATGATTTACATACATAGAGGGCATTTTACTAAAAATAAATAAATAAATAGTTTCCAGGAAACCTTTGTGGTTTCTTCTAATTTACTTACGTACAAGACGTTTCGCTTAAAGGAAACAAAATTGGTTTCCTGTGATTTACTTACGTACAAGGTACTCTGCTAAAAGGAAACCAAACTATTTTTTAAGAAATTTTTGCAGTTCCTATGATTTACTTATATACAGAGCAGTATGCTAAAAGGAACCTAAACTTGTTTCCAGGAAATCAAACTAGTTTCTAAGAAACCTTTGTGGTTTTCTATAGTTACTTATATATAGGGCATCTCGCTTAAAGAAAACTAAACTGATTTTTAGTAATTTACTTACGTACAAGACATTCTACTAAAGGGAAACCAAACTAGTTTCCAAGAAACTTTTGTGGTTTCTTATGATTTATTACATATATGGAATTTCATTAAAAGAAAATTAAACTGGTTTCCAGGAAACTAAACTGATTTTCAGGAAACCTTTGTGATTTCCTGTGATTTCCTGTGATTTACTTATATAAAGGGTATTTCGCTAAAAAAAAACTAAATTAGTTTCTAAAAAATCTTTGTAGTTTCATTTGATTTACTTACGTACATGGCATTTTGCTAAAAAGAAACCAAATTGATTTCCTATGATTTGGTTTCTAGTTTTCAGTAACTAAATTACTCAATGGATTCTAATAACTAAATTGATTTCTAGTAACTATAACCAAATATTGCTACTTTTATGATAGAAACCAATTTAGTTTTAATTTTCTATTAACCAAATAGTTCCGATGTTTATAGTAGAAACCGATATGGTTGTTGAATCGAAGTAACCAATTTAGTTTCTAGTTTCTATTAATCAATTGGTTTAGATTTAATTATTTTTTTGTCTTTAAAAAAGGGGGGATTTTGTCCTTTTTTAAAAAATCCTTTTTATTTAACTTTTTTCTTCCATCCATTTTACTTAATTTGTTTCCAATTTTTTTTTCTTCCATCCATTTTCGTATTTATAAAAAAAAAAAATTATTTTTATGGTCTTTTGGTCTTTTTTTGAAATAAAAAGAAAAATTGGTTACTAAGTACTTTTTTTGGCTAGTTGATTACCATTACATTTTCCTTTTTATATAAATACCAAAGGAGAAAAGAGTTTAAAAAAAATTAAAAACAAAAGAGAAAATAGATAGAGAAAAAGAGTAAATAATGAGAAAAAATAATTAAAAAGGGATGCTTTTTAAAAAAGAAAAAAAAATAGAAAAAGGATTATAAAAAAAAAAAAAGAGAGAAAGAGAGAACAGTTAAAAAAAAAAAATCTAAGACTCGAACTGAGAAAGATAAGGTGAAAAAAGATGACACCAACAAGCAAACTAGAAAAGCTCTTAGTCAGCTTTGTACATTTTTATTTTTCAAAACGATAATTTATTCATGAAAATACCAACGCGGCTTATTTGTTCTTTTTAACTTAAAAGTGACAATTTTTTAATAGAATTCGTACAAAAGTAAGTATTTTAAGTAGGGTTGAATTTTTGACAATATTGGCCCAAAAGTCATACCATGTATCTTTTTCCTTATTTCTTATTACTTTTTACTAAAAATGAGAAATTAGATATTATACAGTATTTTTCGAAAAAAATTTGAAAATACAGTGATTAGTATTTTTTAAGGTGTGGTACAGTTTTTATTAGAAAAATACTATTTTAAAAAAAAATATTTAGAAAAATGATATTTTTTAAAATGGTAACTAGTAACCAGTAATCAGTTTCCAGAAACTGGTAACTGAAGGTATTTATAACTAGTATATAACTGATAACCAGCAACTGGTAACCAGTAACAATTTTAAAAATGATATTTTTTTAAAATATTTTTAAAAAGTGATATTTCTCTAATAAAAATCATAAAAAAAATTTAAAAAAAATCTAATTTTTCATATTTTTGTAATTGTTTTGATTTTTTATGAGTAAAAGTGTTAGAAACCCCAATAAAAACGCCTGACAAGTCCTAATTTTCACCTCATCCTTCCCGATCATCGGGATCCCGTAATTCAGAATTGGGCCTCCATCCGTACCCAAGGTCCAATCAGGTAAAACTCCTCATGGCCCATGACCAATCACAGCCCAAACTAGCGAACCTCAAATCACGCACGAACCGAAACCCAAAACCAGGAGGAGTGAGAGTGAGGAAAGAAAGCCATGAAGTTCACAGACTCGCCGGTGATAGAGCTTCCGGTACGGGACGCCGTCCTCTCCATCCAACAAGACAACGGCTCCTTCCACGTGGGCACCTCCGTCTGGCCCTGCTCACTCGTCCTCGTCAAGTTCACCGAGCGCTGGGCTCCACTGCCGGGACCAAACCCCGGGCCCGGGCCCAACCCCTACGCCCAACTCCTCGACTTCGGGTCCAAGCGGGCCGTGGAGCTCGGCGCCGGGTGCGGAGCCTCCGGGATGGGTCTCTACCTACTGGGCCTGACGGACGTCGTCCTCACCGACATAGCCCCGGTCATGCCAGCGCTGAAGCGGAACCTCAAGATCAACAAGCCCGTCCTCGCGAAGACCCTGAAGCACTCCGTGCTCTACTGGAACAACGCCGATCAGATAAAGTCCCTGAAGCCGCCGTACGACGTCGTCCTGGCCACGGACGTCGTCTACATCGAGGAGTCGGTGGGGCCGCTGATCTCGGCCATGGAGGCTCTGGTGGCCGAGGACGGCGTCGTTTTGCTCGGGTACCAGTTGAGATCCCCGGAGGCACACAAGCTGTTCTGGGAAATGTCTGAGAGAGTCTTTGAAATCGAGAAGGTCCCGCATGAGGATTTGCACCCGGAATATGCTTACGAGGAGACCGATGTGTATGTATTCAGGAAGAAGAAGAAGAAGAAGGAGAAGGAAGAGGACCCATAAGGCTCAAGCTGGTAATCTTTTTCTGGAATTAAATTATTATGGGAATTTTTTAAGTGGGTTTGTAGTAAAGTATTGAGTTTTTACTTTGATCTTGGATTGGATTGGATTGCATTGCATTGCATTGCATTGCAACTTTGTACTGTTTTTGGTACTTTTGTTGCAACTATATATGCATGAATCATACAGTTTGTGATAGTAATGTGATGAGATTAGAAGGTGGAAACTTTTGTATGAATTTTGTCATTTTGATGTGTTATTGAAACCTTATCGGCTAATGGGAAATTATGTATAGTTTCATGTCTGATTGAGAACAATTTCTGTACTATTAATTAGTGTTTTGTTTCTTGTGTGTGTGTGTAAATGTATGTTTAATTTCACATCTTAATTATTATTTTTTAGTTTATTCACATTATTATGCTCTGTTTACTCTTTCTAGTGTGCAGTCAGTTTAAGCTAGGAAAGTTTTAGTTCTATACCAGTCAATACTCTCCTTATGATTGAAACCTGAAGAAATTGTTTTCCCTCATCACATGCTAACCTTATAGACTTCGGGATTTTGGGTTGCCAGTTATGTCTGTCTTACTGTACAGTAACCGAGAAACGTTTTAAATTACTAGTAAGCTATGTCTCTTCTTTCTGCAGACTATGTCTCTCCGTTCTGCAGATTCTTTTTCTCTTCAAAGATGTTAATAAATATAAAGATAAACAAGTCTGACTTACTTGATGTACCTATACCAGCAATTATGCTTACTGCTTCATGCCTTGAAGCGGATGGCTTTGTTATACATTTGGTTTACTTTTTGAGTTTCTGTTTTGGGAGCAGGTTTCTTTTGCTTTTCCTCAAAAAATTTCTTCTCATTCACTCCTTGGAGGTTCTTAATCCTCTATCACAAGCTAAATTTGTTTGTGTTAGGCTTCATACACTTGCTAACCCAAGTATAAGCTATGCAACCAACCACCATGTTTGGCTAATGGACTTTGGGAACCGCAGGCACATCATGTGCGTATGATATGCTTGCATGGAAAAACCATATGATGTGGTAAAGAGATGCCAGACTTGTATGTCTTTAACTTGTAACTGTAATATACTGAAGTTGTTATGCATTAAAACTTGTATGTCCTCAAGTTATATTCGTTAGTATGGCATAACTAGTTATTACAAGATAAAAACTGAAAATGATAAAAGGTTCTAGTGTATTCTTTTTCAGAAATGTATACATCTTCAATGTCGGTTTATTATGTTCTATTTGTTCTCCCATTTCAGATTCACCTAGTTTGAATTTAGATGTGCTCCCATTGAAAAAATATGCATAATACATGTATAGTTATAAGTTGGATGCGCAATTTGGGTGTACCCTCTCGGGATATGTTCAACTCAGAAATCAATTTTTGTTTACCATGACTTTGTCAGCATGAAATTTCTCACTACAGGTACATATTTCAACCGAAGGCGAAGTCAGTTTTTGGAAAGTGCTACTGAAAAGCTATTTTAGCTTCTTATTTACGCTTGAAATTGATGCTCCAAGGAAAATCCAACCTCTAAATCATAAATGTTAGTGGTCATATCTCTGTCAGAAATGGACTTATCTGGTCTTTTTGTACGTCTAAATTACTCCCCTAGATCTATACAGCCATCAGCCACTCAACTTGATGCTCAACTTGGCTAGACTTTGCGAGTCAATTGAGGGACTTTAGAAAAACTTTGTCAAACAGATATAAATTCATCTTGTCTTTACTCTACTGTCTTATCAGGGCTCCAAACAAGAGATCAATATAGTGGGACCTTTAGCATTGTTTGGTTGCAGAGACAACCTGGAATAATGGATCCCACTCTCTGGATAAGGCTTTTGAAGCTTGAGAAGTACAAATTTGCACTTGAAAAATGCATGCATTTCTCTCATATTTCATTCGTAGGTAGCAGCTGAGCTGGAAACTCACTTATGTTCTGAAGATGCATGCATACAAGTCTATGAAAACTCTGCAGTCTCTTTTGATTTCAAAATGATTGGAATACCAACCCATGTAAAGGTTCTTGTGTGATGCTAAGTGATTAAAGTCTAGGTTAGAAATTTAGAGCAAAAGACTTTAAAGAGAAACTCTCATTAGTTGTATTAGACTAGCAATTACTTGAAACCTTCTAGAGTCAAAAACTCGCTTTAGTATGAATTGAGTTGATTACGAAAAATCATAGTGACTGTAATTATTTTGTGCATATTCGTTAATCGGCATAATCACCTTGTGTTTTTCAGATGATCGATCACTCACATTTCTCCAATGAGACTAGCTTGTTTTAACTCATAACAAGTAACTACATGTTTATAGATTCTTCAGAAAATATTGATTTCACTTTTTCAGAAACAGAAAGCTTTTTTTATGAGTTACAAAGAGAGCTGGGCACAAAACCTTTCTACAGGTGCTGAACGAAACAACTTGCTTTGAGAAGAAAAAGGATAAACGCCTTTCCAAAACAACTCAAAAAAAGTGGATTATATTACATTGGTGGTCACCGGTCAGCATTCATACGAAATTGATCCTCGTTGCTTGCTGCATAGTATATAGCCTTCAAGTCCAAGGAGACAAGCAAGTATACAGTTCCTCCGCCTGTAACTCAGCCACATTTCCTGATCCGTAGTTATAATTCTGAAGCGAGCTTGAACTACCATGATCGTCCACACCGGAAGCCGAAATAACAGAAGGAAGAGAAGCCACCGGAGAGGAACCGGTGCCTGAGGCACGGAGCAGCATCTCCTGAGCCTTGTTCAGCTCCTGTTTAAGCATTCCAACTTCTCTCTCGAGGCTCCTCTTTTCCGCTAACACGTCCTCCAGCTTCAGCTGGATGGCTCTGTAATCCAACTCTACGGTCTGCGTCTTGTGCCTGGCTCGCCGGTTCTGGTACCAGATGGCAACCTGTCTCGGGGCCAACCCAAGCTTAGCAGCAAGCTGAAGCTTGCGTTCAGCTTGGAGCTTATGATCAGTGGTGAAGCTCGTTTCTAAGAGCCTTACCTGAGCTTGGGTTAGCCTTCTAATGCCGCGCTGCTGTATACTTGGCTTTGCGGGGTCTTGGTTTTGTTGCCTCTCAGTCGGTATATTAATGCACCGGAAATCCATATTTTTCGGTGAACAAATTCTGGTGGAGAGTCTCATATCATTGCAGTACAATATTGCCAATATATAGAGATCTCTAAGCAAGGAGGAGGGTCAGAAAGATTTTGAGAGAAATGGTGGTACGGACAACCGGTCAAAATCTTTGGTGTCCCCACCAATGAATAAATACTGTCTCAAACTTGAGAATTTAAAACAAGAGAGAAATATGGCTCGTTTAGTTTATCCAATCCATTTGAATGTGTGTATTAAAAAAAAAATTCTAGAATAAGTTATAATTGGAATAGGAAACATTTGAATAGAAAAACTGTAGAATGAGTTGTAATTAAAATGATAGGATTGGAATGAACTCATTCAAAAACATTTCCTCCCCTCTATTCTCATCTAAGACACAAAAAACTCATTCTCATAGTTGATATGACTGATGAACTATTTAAATGAAAAAATTGAATTGTTGATAGTCATTCGAAAAAATTATTTAAATAGAAAAATTAAAGTTATTAAAGCAAACACTATTCAAATGAGTTTTCTATTCCAATAAAATAGAATAATTGAACCAAACAGATGCATAGAAAATTTAGAAAGCTTGATTAAAAATAGAATAATTGAACCAAACAGATGCATAGAAAATTTAGAAAGCTTGATTAATTGATGTAGTTTATGTATGTATCACTTTGAAAGTGAAATCTGACAAGATAAAAAATTTGGCCTCGAGAGAGATCATGAGGAGAGAGGGGCGGCGGATGGATTGGATCACGTGGTCTCAGTGGCCCTACAACATGTAGTAGCAGGGTCAAATTTGATGGGCAGCGGTCGAGGTGTTCCTCTTTGTTTAGCTCAAGGTTTAGCTATCATGGGTCTTCTTAGTCCCTTTTCTGGCTAAAAGAACTCGAGTGTACATATCGGTCGATTTGAAGGTCCAGAGAAAATAAACCACTGTTTAGTAAGAGAGAGGATTACCCTTATGTCTTAATTAAACTGCTTGTACGAAATAGCTCCTAGCTTTTTCTATCTTTAATAAGGTGCTAGATATTCACGAAAGCAATGTTATTCAGCTTACTTAATAACAGTGCATAACATTGATTGAAATGACAGCAATTAAGCTGTCATAAATGTATACTATTTTTCAAAACATGATAAAGAGTTTCTATAGGAGATCATACTCACCGGCCAACAGCGTACATTCCTAAAAGTCATTTTTCTGGTGATATGTACATATAATATCACCGTATAATTAAGTATTATGTATAGTTTTGACTGTTTTGTATAAAAAAAGAAGGGAGGCCGTTGACTGCAAGAGAACAGTCAACTGCATGGTAACATGCATGAGATTTTGGATCGAGCTCATATATATGTAGTTAAATTTTATTTTAATCACACTGTAAAGTCAGAACAATGCATCGAATTACAACGAAATGAGCATATATATATATATGTGTGTGTGTATGCCTATATATATTAAGACTACTTAGTTAGGTAAGGAACATCTTTGTACATCTTTTCAGAAAAAACGCAACCCACCCCACACTAAAGAAGGGGTCATGGGCCCATGTGCAATGTACAACTTCTCCACACTGTGCAAAGCATGACACACAAGAACCTCCGGAAAAAAAAAAAAAAAAAAGGATTGTCACAGCCAAAGCTTCTAAGTTCTACTTTAGAATTAGAAGTTGGCTCTCAGGAACTAGAGTTACTTTTCCTCCTTTTATTCTTTTCTCCTTCCTTACCCTTCTATTAAATAACTTTTGTCACTAATTCACATGAATTATTGGACCCAATAACCTTTATACCCTCTTAATAATTCGTCTCTTATTATATTGTTTCCTAGTATTACCCTTCTCTTTGATTACCTGGAACTTTTCAGTTCCGATCCTTAGCTATATTTTCAGGTGACAAAAGAACCAGCACCAAAATGGGTCACCATTTCAGGTGTGGTTCCTCCATTTTGGCCACCATGCTCAAAGGATATGAAGGAATTAGGATTACATGAATACTCAACAAACGACTCGTCGTTTTGTCCCTTCATGATCAGATTACTATTATTATTATTCTTGGCTGGATTAGTTAGCAAGTCTTTCATGACCGAACCGCATTGCCTTGGCTGCGTTTGGTAGAACACTTTGGACACCACTAGCTCCCCTTCTTTCTCTTCTTCGTTGTTCCCCAAGTGGTATTGGTGCATTACCCAATTAGTCTTCTCGGGCTTTCTTTGCTTCCCATAGTTTGTGTAGAGAACAAGTATCTTTTTGTACCCTTTGATCCTTCCTCCCACGAAAACGGGTCGGGTCTTGCCCGTCTTGTGCCACCGGGTCTCGCCGCCATCTGCGTCGGTGTGGACCTTTCTTCTTTTCCTTGTTCCGGTCGTGTATGCCTTGGAAGGTCGATGGAAGAAGTGACGTACTAGGCCATCTTTGCTGACTCCTGCATGGCCATGCCATTAATAGAAACAATTTTATAATTCGTATCATTGGTTCATATTTTGACAATACACAATGTACGCTAAGCTTTTCAGTTGGACTAACGTCAATTCATCTCTATAGAAAACACTAGACATAAATCAGTTGGTTGAAGTGTCCTTTTATACATGACATGGATTAAGTACTACTATATTTATATATACAATCAAACGGATAGAACACCTTATTAATTTATGAGACCACACTTTGAATTTGTGTGTGTGCATATATATCATTGAACACAAAAGCAAATGTACAAATATTAAAGCACGTACATGACTAAGTTAATTACTTTAAGGCATGCAATTAGTACTAAAAAAATATATAATTTTTTTTTCCCTTTAGTTGTTATGAATCATTATTATTGAACCCAGACGTTGAACACACCCAAGGACAGACCACAAACACAAGTCCATGTACAAGGTTTGGCATTGATCGCTTTCATTCATTACATATATGTACATGTATTTAGATTTATAATATGATTAAATGTTGTTGATGGTACGATGATCACCTGGCAACTTCTGTGGATGAGTGTAGCAAATCCCATTCTCCCCTTCTATAGTAGGTATGAACTCATCTATGAGAGGGTGAACCTTGCATGTCTCAGAACGCACCTTCCCCTCCAAATGCTCAAGAAGCTCTTGATCTGTCGGATCAAACTTCACCCCAGCTGGTAGCCCCGGCAAATGATGAATTCCAGCCTATATATAATATAGTACGTCATAGTAATTGATACCCTTTCTCAGTTAATTACATAAACAAATTAAATATTACGATATCTATATATACCAAGATTTAATAACCTAGTAACATACATAACATACCAAAGAAATCCATGAAATTCAGTATTAAACAACTAATAAAGAAAAACCTGATCTTGACATTTGATATGGTGACCACATGAAGGACAAGTTCTGGTTAGGTTATGATCTTTGTGACCTTCAATATGATCACCATTAATGGTTGTTTGGTCGAGTACTCCACGCTCTTCAACATTGCACTTAGTCATTTCCTATATCTCTACCTATATAGCTATATTGTTTAATAGTTTCCACTTATGCCCATTCCACAGTGGATGATATGCTCTTTTCCTTCTTCTGTTTCCTCAAATGCATATATGCTATAACTCCAATAAGACAGACAGAGAGAAAGCTAGAGAGCATCGTGAAATAAAGATAGAAAAGAAAAGATAGTCATAATAAGAGGAAATGATCTCTAATATTGAAGCTTAATAATATTCCTTTGAAACCCAATTTGAATGGCAGGACTCATGAATATTCCTCTCATGAGTTTCACATGATCATCAGTCTATGATCTCTTACTCTAGAGAAAGAGAGAGGAGGAGGAGGAGGGAAAAGAGAGAAGAAAAGAAGCTAAAAAGATCAAAATGGAGAAGCCGAAACATGAAGAAATAGATTTAATTAAGTTTTAGGAGAGATGAGAGAGAAAAACATAAAGGGTACTTATTAATTGCTTGGATCTAAAGTTATTTGGTTGCACTTTAATATGTAAATGTATAATATGGGAAAACTTAGCTTGTAGGAGGATAAATGTAGTAGTTCCGGTTTCCTTCTTTTACACTGTCCAAAGGCAAAGTTTTTTCGTTTGTTAAAACGACACATATATGTATGTGGCTCGCTGGCTAGCTTAGAATTTAAAAGAAACAATTAAAGATAGAAACAGTTGAGTGGAGTTGGGGCAACCTAGCGTATGAGATAGAAAGGGAGAGATTACAGCTCTTATGTCACCCTAGAGTGTATATGAAGCCAAAATATTTATATTTACTAAAGAAAAAAGAAAAAGAATAGAGAAGAAGAAAACAAAACCAATAGCAAAATAAAGTAGATGAAGCCAAAATCAGCACAGCCAACCATTATTCTATTCCTTCACGTAGACTTCTCATACATAGCAAGAAACCTCTCTCTCTCTCTCTCTCTCTCTCTCTCTCTCTCTCTCTCTCTCTGTGACTGAAATGAAAGTCTCATCAGCTTCCACTCCCAACCCTTCTGAATCTGCTGTAGGAAATCTCTAGTTCAACTTTTCAATCATCACATGCCAAAGCCAAACACAGATTGAGAAATGGGAAGGGAAGGGAAGTATGCAAAATGCAAGAAAGGTACTTGTGACACTAGTGACTTTAGAGAGAGAGATTTTCTAGCCGGAAAAAAAAAAAAAAAAAAAAAAAGAGAGAGAGATGTTTGAATAAAATAATTTTTCTATGAATCCCGTAAAACTTTTCCTTTTCTCCACGTTATAATCATTAAATTAATTCATATATTATCCGCCCCTCTTCCAATTCCATACTCCTTGCAAAAGTATACCGGATCTAATATTATATTATGCAACTGTAAGAACATCTCTAATACATATGCTAATGCTAATATCATATTAATTGGCATAAAAATTAGTAAAATACCAAATTCAGCATATTAATTATTTATTTTCTATTCTAAATTATAATGTGATTCGGATTTTTATATCTTTTATTACGTAACAATTAATAAAATAATTTTTGTAATTGGTTGAGCATTTATAAAGTGTATTGATAATTGAGTATGAAAGATATATAAGTAACTCCCTTCAAAAATATACAATAATCTGAGTGACTATTGGAAAGTGATGATTTTAATATTTTAAAATTATAGGGTATGTCAGTGTAGTCAAAATTAATTAAACGCCAAAAGTTATTGGCACCGAAATATAGCATATGCCAAAAAATTGGCCAAAAATAACATTTGCATTCAAGGAGATTTTTCGTTACGATGCTAAATTATAGCATTGGGACTTATTCAGCATTGCAATATTATTGGATATGCACTAATATTAGTATGTTATATTAACTTTTATATATACAATATACGTTTAGTCAATGCTTCATTACTAGTGTCTTCAAACATATTTTTATACAAAACAAGTTAATACAAAACCAAATAGAACAAATTTTGAACACCAAATCAAATCACAATATATTCAAACACAAGGTGAGCCTATGTGATTCCAATTCTTAAAGTAGGCATGGGTAAATCAAATCACAATATACTCGAACACAAAGTAAGCCTATGTGATTCTGAGTCTTGAACTAAGTATGAGTCTATAGGTAACAGTCTCCGAAATATGACGAGAATAGATAGTGCTAGAAAATATTGCACCTTTGGACTTGGTCCAAAGTAATTAAAAGGATTAAATTAAATATTTTTTAATATATAGTTGGTTGTGTGTGTCTTCCTACATCAGAATTTGTTTCAAAGGTGGAAGCCTCATGTTTGAGTCCCCTTGGATGTGTCCTAGAGACGAAGTTTTCCTAACTCAAACTTGGGAATAGACCTCAATGTCCTACTAGTTGCAGTTTTGGGAGTAGCCAATTGCACTTTTCCTACATCATTCGAGCTTTTAAAAAAAATTAAAAATAGAGCCAACTTTGAATAATTAATTTCTGAGGCAATAACTTTTCGGTGAGTTAAATTAATTTGGTACGTAGTTCAGTTATTTGGAATGCAAATGCTCTAAATGAAAGCCTTTCCTCTGATTTAGGCCGTATAGCTCAATGAAAGTTCTATCCTTGTAGTCTTTGTTCAATGCTGGTTATGATTTCCTTAATATTATATTTTCGTTAATTGAATATTGTTGATAGGAGTGGTTAAAAGTAAAATATAATAAAATAAAGGAAAGGAAAGAAAGAAACAAAAAGAAGGGATATTATCAACAACAAAAAAAAAAAAAAACTTTGGGTTTTTTTATTTTAGCAAAAACAAAATCTTAAGTTTTTTGTTACATCAAATAAAACCTTGAAATTTTTTAATTCTAGTAATAAAAACTTTGGGTTTTGAATTATATTAAATAAAATATCGAGATTTTGAAATCCAATCAAATTAAACCCAAAACAGATATTTAATCAATGAATATATAACATAATTAAGAAAAGAATTTATTTTTTAAGTGTCCAATAGTTATGAAATATTTTTTAAAATTTATTTTAACTAAAAGTTCAACATTTTCAATATAGAAGGAAGTAAATTTCGCCCAACTGGGGTGTTTGTCAGCGTAAATAGCTTGGCATAGTTGTGCATGACAGTGTACACTAAGAAAAAATGAGTCATTTGACTTATATCGCAGACTAATTTGATTCGATTTTATAATCTAAAGATTTTATTTGATATAACTAAAACCTCAAGATTTTTTTTTTTTTCTAAAATGAAACAAAGACTCAAGGTTTTTTTTTCCCCCTAAAATTAAACAGAGACAAAGTTTTTTTTATATAATGGAAAACCCAGAATTTTTTTAGTTAAAATTAAAAAACTCAAGGTTTTTTCCGATAATAACTCCAAAAAGAAGCAAATATTCTACAGTTCTACCCCATATTATAAACTAACGCCTTGAGATGTGCTTAGTAGACATACTAAGGAATTACTGGAGGATGTGAAACCCTCTCTTTAATCCAAGTAGATATATTTCTTACTTTCCAGCCTTCAAGTCAATTATTATTTTCGTTTGATAACCTAATGATTTTCTGATTAATTCAAAAGGTTGTCAGTGGTCATGTAAGCATATCTTCTTCTTTGTTTCTCTCTGATTTTCCGTTGTTTAAAATGGTTCTTGACTTCTTGCTCAGCCATGCACTTCTTTTTCTTATTCTTTTTTCCAAAAGAAAAAAGATATATTGAGCTTCCAATAGTATCCCACAAAACTTCATTAGCAAAAATAACCAAATTTTTGAAAGTCATACAAAAATATCTGACTTTTGTAATCTTTAGTTTTATGTTTGTGTATATGATCAGTTAATAGAGAATTCTCGCAAATCAATTAATATACCCAGCATAAAACCAATGACTTAAATAAATGGACCATTTTTCGAATTGTGTCAAAACAGCCACCCACTCTATTTTCTTTAAAATCAATGATGAGTTGATTTGGTTCTTTTTATGAGAGACAAATTTAGAATATCCGCCAAAACGGAAATTAGAGGCTGTGTTTGTTTTTGACACCTAATTTTGAAAATTGTCACTTTTTTAATCTTTCATTTATGTTTGGATATGATATTTAATTTGAGAAATGCTAGCTACAATGACTTTGTTAATCTCTTTCTCGACGTCAAGCTCATCAACTGATATGCAGATAAAGTGACGACACTATTATAAATAATAAGAAAACCAATGGCATTAATAATGCTATGAACTTAGCATTCGAAAAAGAGGTTAATAAAGTGAGTGTTGCTCTCTATCTTAGCTAATTCACCCAAGTGATGTATCTAATATATTCAATTAAATAATTAATATATACTTGAAAATAAACTAATTAAAGGAAAAAAAAAAAAAAAAAACAAATATCTTTCTTGAAAGTTTCGAAAAATTGCAACTCATCTAAAGTGGTTCTCGACTTTGAAACTTGGAAGGCCGTTCCCTATGATTAAGTGTTAGCCCAAGATTAACTACCCAAGAAGAGGGGGTGAATTAAGTTTTAAAATTTTTTAAGAAACTTTTTAATTACGTAAAACCATATACCACTATTTTGAAATTTTGAGGCTAAATAAATAATAATACCAAATATATAACAATAACACCAAATCAATTAAGCACAATAAATATCGAAAACACAATCAAATAGTTTGCAATTAAATAAAAAGTGTAGGAATAAAGAAAATGTAAACTCGATTTTTACGAGGTTCGACAAACACAATAATTTGCCTACGTTACCGGCTCTTGGCAGTTTGCTTTGAGCTTTCACTATTTGAATCAAGATTATGGGCTTGACCGACTTTTTTATAAATAGAATAAATTCTTCTTAAACTCACCCACGTGTTTACAATAGTCTCGATTCTAGCTCTATCACGCCTAACATCCGATTGTTTTGACTCTGGTGTCAATTTTGCCTATACGAATTGTTTAGACAATGATACCAATCTCACTAACTTACGGGTTGTTTAGACTTCGGTGACAACCTCACTTATTCTCAGGTTATTTAGACTCCGGTGATAAACTTACCTAAATGAGGTTGTTTAGACTCCAGTGGCAACAACCTCATCTATGCACAGTTGTTTATGACTTCGGTGCCAACCTCACCTCAACTCAAATGATTTTTCAATATAAGAGCAAACACACTCAATAATAACTCTCTTCACAAAAATAATAAATACAATTTTGGCTTAAGAGATTTGATAACAATGCACAATAAATACTCTAAGATTGGCTCAATATGATTTGAAAGTTAATTCAATGTAAGAATAGGCTTTTGTACTTTGAAAGTAGTTGGATAATAATTTAGGTTCATGCAAAGTCTTTTACAAGTTTTAAAATAGCTTCTGTTTATAAGCTTGTATGAAAACTAGCTATTTATAACCGTTAGACACACTTTCTACCATTTTCGGTAGACCAAAAGTGAGTATTCTGTAGACCGAAAATACTAGTCATTGGTAGTGTTTTTACAACAGTCAAATTTTAACAGTAATATTTTTCTCGCTGCCATTTTCAGTAGACTGAAAATCCTGCTTATTTTGGCTATTTCAGCATTTGGCCATTTTTCAGATTTTGACAGCTTTTGGCGTTTTTCAAAAAATGATTTCTAAACTTATTTTAGACACTTTAAAAACATTAAAAATCAATTTGAAAAGAATATTTTGGCTATTGCAAACTTGTTTTAGTTTCACAAAGGTATTGAACAATAATTTAGAAAGTATTCATACCAAAACATATTCTATTTAGACTATTTTGCAAATAGAAATCTTCTTTTAGCCTATGTCAAATAATCATGATTTCAAATATATTTGTAACTTATTTAAACTTAAGAAATCATGTTTTAAAGAATATTTTGCCCATTTAAAGAAATTATTATTTTCTATTTTCAAACTTTTATGATAAAATAACTATTTTAAACTTAAGACGGTTTGAAAATTTTTTTGAAAGTATGAGCCAATGTAAAGAAAATTTATGTACAATGAACTAAATCAAATACAAGACTAAATATGAAATATACCCTGTCAAGCATGGTCTTGTATTTTGATTGTCCATCTTCAAGCTTGATTTTAATAAGTCCAATATGCATCCATCTTCAAGTTTGATTCCTTGATCAACTTAAGTTAGAACTTTTAAAGCTATTTTACTACACACTCAAGTTAAATCATCAGTATTAAATCAAATTTTTGTTATCTTCAAAATAAAAGTGAATAAGATTGAAACCTTAATTTCTTAATACTAAGTAAATACATGCATGTAACTGGTAAGTAAGCCCGTAAAGAAGACCAACAATACAACGACTAATNGGGGGGTGGCGGGCATACATTGCTTAAAAATAGGGGCTCTAGGATAAAAGTCACATGTGAGAAATAGTCTATTAATTTTTTCTCTTTTTTTCGGGGTGGTATTAAAAATCTTTCTCTCATGACTTTCGGTGATTGAACTTGGACAGGCATCAAACTTGTGTTATCTTAGTCTACCTTCATGCAGATTTGCAACAAATAGAAATTGTTCTCCTTTTTTATCTTCCAACGAGTAATGCTAGTAATACTTTTTTTTAGACTCTCTTTTGTACTTTCACAATCTCACAGTTTGATACATAGATATACGATTTGTTGTATTATTAAAATATTAAATTAATAATGAAATCCACGTATCAGACAATGAAACTGGAGAATATAAAAAGAGAGTGCATTTAATTTTTTTTTTTCCGAATTTCTGGTTAAAAATGCTAGGTAGTATACAAATAAAGATTAATATTAAAACAAAAAAAAAAACCTGACTTTTAAAGTTCCCGTAGATTGGATGGTTCTAAGGCCTATTTAATTTATTAGATTGAATACTGATGGCGATAAATGAAAACATCTAGAATAATTATCATCCACTGGCTCTGATATTTTTGTTTCTGTATGGTCCAATCCTTATATTCATTTACAACTCCCCATTAAATGGACAACTTCAAATTATTGGGTCATCCAATATTGATGATTTCGCCCTCTTTTTTTCGTTTTTACCCTTTTTTTTTGGGTTCAACTGTTTATACGGAGAATACAAGTTGTAAACTTTAGCCAATAATGCACAAAGGATGCAGCATTCTTAATATGAAAATAGAACGTAAATTTGTCTAAAACAAGGATTTGAGTGGTATATGACTATATGGTATACAAAATTAGCTTAAAAAGGCGAATATGACCACATGACCAACTTTTAATGTTGAGATCTGAATTAGTTCCAATCAGCAGAATTCTTACACACTCCAAGTTGTTCAGTAGAGTTAACTCACTTCCTAGTTGCCGATTTCATTCGATTGCATTATTTATCTCAAGTCCATTATATGTCACATAAAAACATGGCTCCTATTCTATAGTGCCTCCACATGAGATAAATGCTTTAGTTCACTACCAATGAAGTGCAATAATAGGAAGCCAATATGACCCACCTTCATTAAAAACTAGCATAACGGTGTCACTGTCCTAGTGCCCCACCTTCTCATGCCAGTTGGAACCCCATCGTCCTCTCCAGTGATTTCACTGTATAATTGCAGATATAGGAAGACAAACCCAAGAAAGTTCACAAATAGGGACACATATTCAACCGATCATTTCAAGTTTCACCAAACTATTTGTGTAAAACAGCTGTTTTAACACAGAATTGCTATCTCATTTTGGACACTTTGTTCATTTGCATTGTTACAATTGTAATATTCTAACAGAAAGATGAATCATCATCTAGAATGCTACATCCACTTGCACATAATAATGTCCTAATCTAACATGAAATGGTTGGACTAAACTTCTGAATTGGGCCCTCTCATTTCCTTTCATGTAAAAGTAATTCAACAATCAAACTGTGCTACCTTGATCAGAGGCGTCTTCATAGTAGTAGTAAGGGGAGAGCTTTCCATCTTTCCTACCGGACTTGGATTTGTTATCTGAACTTGCTTCTTGCAGCATCTTCACCACTCTTCGCATTGAAGGTCGATTAATGGGAAGTGCGTTGGTGCAGAGAAGGGCTATGTTGAGCACTCTGCTAATCTCTTCCTTGTGAACAATGACATCAAGTTTGGGGTCGATTACCTGGTCTAATCCTTTTTGGTCCAAAGTGGCGCAGACCCATTTAACCAAATCTTTCTCTCCAAACTCTGGATCAACTGGGAGTCTACCAGTCACTAGCTCAAGAATCACCACTCCGAAGCTGTAGATGTCACTCTTTTCATTCACTCGAAGAGTATAGCCATATTCTGTGTAAAACAAAGTAAGACAAACAAACTGAGTTGACATTAAGCATTTTGATATTTAAAAACTTACCAAGAACTGGTGTCAAAAGATGAGCTCTAAATTGAGTGAAAACAAACCTGGTGCGATATAACCACAAGACCCTGCTATAACAGACATGGACTGAACATCTTTGCTGACTCCCGCTACGACTTTAGCTACCCCAAAGTCAGCAACTTTGGCTCCAAACTCACCATCTAACAATATATTGTTAGATTTAACATCCCTATGAACAATTGGAGGTACACAGTCATGATGCAAGTAAGACAGCCCCTCGGCTGCATCGAGAGCTATCTTGTACCTTGTTGTCCAATCCAACAGGTCTCCTTTGCTACCATGTAGTAAATCCCCCAAGCTTCCATTAGGCATGTATTCATAAACCAGGAGTTTGCAATCCCCAGAGTGGCAGCAACACCATAGCCGGACAATGTTTTTGTGCCTGATCTTTCCTAGTGTTTCAACTTCGGCTTCAAATTCATCTTTCTCTGGTTTGACCGAACTGTCGTCTTTCATTGTTCCTCCCCATAGTTTCTTCACAGCCACTTCCTCACCGTTGCCAAGCACCACTTTGTATACTTTCCCAGAGGCCCCACTACCGATCACGTTGTCCTCGTTTAGGCATTCAACTACATCAAGTTCACTGAAAGCAAGTTTATGGAACGACCTCCACTTCAATATAGTGATTGGTTTCTTATTCTTCTTGAAGCTTTGGTACTTACAATAGAACCCAACAATTCCAACAAGAAAAACAATGGCAGCAAGAATGAAAATCGATCGGAGAAGCCAGAGGTATTTCAGCGTCTTACTTCCATCTACCCGAGGACAAAGATCAGGGATGTCACCGCACAAGCCAGGATTTCCCACAAAACTGTTCTTGTAATTCTCATTTGCATAAAGAGGAGGAAGTGCACCAGAAAGCCGATTTTTCGACAAGTTTAGCAAATTGAGCTTCAAATTCTGCAACTCAATGGGAATTTTCCCGGAAAAGAAATTCCCAGAAAGATCAAGATAGTTAAGCCCAGAAACACTCCCAATTTCACTTGGGATTTCACCAGATAGCCTATTGTTAGCCAAATTAAGCTCATTGAGCTTCTTCCAAGCTGTAATTCCTACTGGAATCTCCCCGGAAAGTTGGTTGTCACTAAGATCAAGCCTTCCCAATTGGCTCAACTTAACCAAACTCCCCGGAATCGGACCCGAAAGCTCATTATCGCTACCGGAGAACTCAACAAGATTGCCCAGTGACCCAAACTCATCAGGTATGGGCCCAGAAAACTGGTTCTTAGATATCAACAGAGTTGAGATGTTATATGCACCAGAAATCTTGCTAGATATGGGACCAGAAAGCGAATTATCAATAAGGTCAAGCAAGTAGACACGGGGTAGAGCCCAGAACTGATCAGGAACCGTACCTGAAAGCTTGTTGTGCTTCAGTCGAACCCGGCTTAAGCTCCTGCATTTTCCGAGACTCGCAGGAATTTTCCCGGAAAATGAATTGTATATCAAAATAAGGTCTTCCAGTGCTCCTTTCTCGCACAAGCTTTCCGGGATTTCTCCGCTGAACCCATTGTACGAGACGTCGAGCCTCTGCAACGGCGAGTTCTTCCCGAGTTGACTCGGCAACTGGCCACTGAGTTTGTTGTTGAACAACATGAGCTCGTACAAGTTCGGTGACCGAGCTATACTCTCTGGCAATGTCCCTTCGAACCGATTCTCAAACAGGTTCAGCGACTCGAGGTGTAACTCACACAAGTCGTCCGGGATCGTCCCAGTCAACTGGTTCATCGACGCGTCGAATCGTCGCAGAGTGCTCAAATTCGACATTCCCAGAGGTAACTCGCCGGAGAGCGAGTTGTTGTAGAGCTCAATTTGTTCAATGCTTTTCAACTCCGTGATCGAACTCGGGATAACCCCACTGAGTCTGTTCATGGACAAGTCGAGGTTCTTGAGCCGAGTCAGGCGGCCCAGACTCTCCGGAATCTGACCCACTAAGTTACTCCCAGTGAGCCACAAGTTCTCAAGACTCGTCAGGTTGCCGAGTTCACTCGGTACCCGACTCGGCGAGAACGGGTTATAAGCAAGAAAGAGCTCTCTGAGACTAGAAACGTTGCCCAGAAAACTGGGTATCTCTCCATTGAGAAGATTATCATACAGAACGAGCGACTCGAGCGTCTGGAACCCGCCGAAGCTGGCCGGGATGTCGCCGGAGAAGTTGTTCCCGGAGAGGTCGAGCCGCCGGAGGTCGGGGAGTCGGGAGAGGCCCCCCGGGATGGGGCCCACCAGGAGGTTCTGGGAGAGGTTGAGGGTGCGGAGGCCCTGGCAAGCGGAGATGTCTTCGGGGAGGGAGGAGTTGATGGAGTTGTTGGGGAGGGAGAGGGAGGAGAGGGACTGGAGGCGGCAGAGGAAGGTGGGGAATGGGCCGGCGAGCTGGGAACTCGGCAGGTCGAGCGAGTTGACTCGGCGAGTGGAGGGGTCGCAGGAGACGCCGAACCAGCGGCAGGGGTCGTCGTCGCGGTCGCTCCAGGAGGAGAGGGACTGAGTCGGATCGGAGAGGCCGCGCTTGACTCGGAGGAGGTAGAGTCCCTCTTGGTTTAGAGAGAGAGTGAGGGGAAATAGAGGAGAGAGAAAGAGGAGGAAGAAGAAGAGGAGGAGTGAGACCCGCGTTGGCATGATTTTGAGCTCTGTGATCCAGTGATGATGACGATGATGGAGGAAAGAAAGGAGGGAAAATGAGTTGAGAGTGTGGAGACTGGAGAATCTGAGTTGGAATTTGGGACATTTGAAGAGGGAAAGTGGGGCCCACTTTGATTACGAAAAGTTTGCATTATTGTTATTGTTTTTTTTTATTTTTTTGGTAAGAATATTATTATTAGTTATTGGGCGCGTCTACAGTAGGGGCTCCCCTACGTAGGGTTCTGTCTATTCACCGTTGGATGGGAATCTGTATATAAATAGATTCTCTATAGATTCCCGTTATTCCCCACAGATTCCCATCCAACGATAATTAAGGCATGACCCTACGTAGGAACGCCCCTACCGTAGCCATCCCCTTATAATTATTTTTGTTGTTGCTGCTGCTGTTCTTATTATTATTATAGAAGCATATGGCTTGGAGAATTTTCAAAGATTAAGAAAAGGGAATAAGAATTTTGGAAGGGTAATATATAATTATCAAATAAAAAATTAGAATTATCAATTGGAAAAAGAAAAAAAGGGCAAAAAGACACTAGTCAAAATTAGTCATTAAAAGATTAAATTTTCAGATGATAGCAAACATGTATCCTGTAGTTCTAAAATTTTAAAAAGGTCTACAGTAGGGGCACCCCTACGTAGGACCCTGTCTATTCACCATTGGATGGGAATCTGTATATAAATAGATTCTCCACAGATTTCCGTTATTCCCCACAGATTCCCATCCAACGATAATTAAGGCATGACCCTACGTAGGGGCGCCCCTACCGTAGCCATCCCCTTTTAAAAATTTAACCATGTATTTTTAAAAACTATACTTTATTTATTGAGATTTTAACATAAGGTTTCAATTTCACTTTGGTAACATATAATTTTTAAGGGAAAGAAGGTTTAATTAATTAAAATTCTCCCATCATTCAGTGTTCTGATTTTTTTTTTTAAAAAAAAAAAACAAACAAACAAACTTAATTTCAAATAATTTCTAAATTGATAGGAAGTTGAAACTGATCAACCCAAAATTCAAAGTAATATAGGATTATATTAATTAGAAGCTATTTAGAAATAATTTTTGTTTCAAAATATTGAAGGAAACTAGTATTTTCATTAATTTAAACCATTTTTTCCAAATTTAAATGTTACATAGGTAAAATATACTATTATGTTATATTAGGAGAAATAAAGTGTAGTTCAAAAGAACACATGGTTGAATATGATAAACAAAAACTCCAAATGACGCTATTGGAATTGCCTCATTAAATTTATCGCGTAATAGAAGCTGCAGGGAAAACAAAGACAGGATAGAGAGAAGTAAGTCGGTTTTTCTTTTTTTTTTTCTATAAAATAACTTTTTTTTTGGGGGCATTGCATAACATAGCATTTTTCAATATAATATTCGGTTTAAGAATGGGTTTTTCGATTAAGTGGAATTTTTTTTTTTTTTTTTGTTTTTATCTTGTAAGAAATACATGATGTTATCTAAGTCTAACTATCTAATCTAATATAAGGAAAACACTAAAAGGTGTCATCAGCATATGATTGATTTTACATATTTTATGTTTTCCTCCGACAAATAGTGTATATAATTACAGGTCAAAGGATACAATGAAGTTGTCATTATTAAGCAACACTATGCCATCTTCGATGCAAAGTGCTGAAAAATGATTCCAATGTTATATTTGAAATAATTTACTAAAATTAGAATACGTTTTTTAAGTTTTGCTCCAATTAATGTGTGCTAAAAAAATATACTATTTTGTATTTGAATATTATTTTTATTTACAATTTTTCTACTATTAATTCTTATTATTATATCATCCAATTACTGATAAAAGCTCAACTTCCTTACCTACTAATACAATCACTCATGTTCTTCTTTTTTTTTTTTTTTTAATAAACACTCACATTCTATTCATATGAGCAAACTAGTCAATATAATCGCTAAAAAATTTGTGTAGCAAACTAGTCAATATAATCACTAAAAATTTGAGTAGCATGTTGAGTGTGGTCTTAGAAAGAGATTTTGATGCATAAAATCCCATCTGATGAAGAAATTATGAACTCTAATTTATAGAATTTAGTGAGAGTAATATTGTGAATAAAACTTAATGAAAAATAAAAAAGACATGTAAAGACTATACATGTATTAAATGAGCAACATTGTAAAATTTATACATATTTTAAATTTAATACAATGGCAATATTCTATTCATATGTGCTAAAGTTAAAGTAGCTGCGTTGTAAATAATGACCATATAATAAAATTCAATAAATACTATAATGATAATATTGTAAAATCTAGCATATACTAAGTTACAAAATTACAAACTTAAACACGTGTTAATAGTTTTAATATTGTAGATTTTGGCATATGCTATGATTTAGCATATATTAGACCATCTTCAATGTATTCTGCTAAAAAATGGTGTGTCAATGCTAAATTTAGCATGACATGTCAAATTTAGCATACGCCCTTTGAATTTTGTTCCAATACATATATACTAAAAAAAATACTATTTTGTATTTTAAACATTATCTTCATGTATAACTATATTTTTTTTATTATATACTCTTATTATTTTATCATTAGTTACTAATCATAAAAATTAACTTTATCTATCAATTTAAAAGTATATTCTATATAAATGAATAAATTAGTCGGTGCAAAAAAAATTATAAATAAAAAAATATTCTTTTATTAATTATAATTGATTGTAATTTAGTAAGGATAAACTTGTAAATAAAATTTAATGATTGAATTTTGATGATGTTGTGAAACACATGAATATTTTATGGGGATGACTACGGTAGGGGCGTCCCTACGTAGGGTCATGCCTTAATTATTGTTGGATGGGAATCTGTGGGGAATAACGGGAATCTGTAGAGAATCTATTTATATACAGATTTCCATCCAACGGTGAATAGACAGGATCCTACGTAGGGGCGCTCCTACTGTAGACGCGCCCATATTTTATATATAAAATAGTCGCCATATTATAAATAACAATATGCGCTACACTTCGTACTATATTTGGCACAACAAATAGCACATGCTAAAAATTATGCAAAATATAGCACATTATTGGAAAGCCATTTTTTACCTAAATACTAAAATTTAGCATTAGCATGATATTTAATATGTCCATTGGAGATGCTCTTATTTCTTGTGTTAATATAACACAAGAAATAAAATGTGCTAAAAAAATATGTTATATTTGACATACAATTACAGGCATAATGTTTTAATAAAATGCTAAAATCTAGCATTGATATTGATATGACTAATATAATTTCTGCCGGAGATACTCTATAAGCACTGTTATACAATAAATAACCGATTTACATTTTTATCTATTACTCGAAACATTACTTTATAAAAAATGAAAAAAAAAAAAAAATAGTGTAGTACAGTGGTGAAAGACCAGCCCACTATCCTCACTTTCAAGGTTTCAAAACCTCTTTATTTTGTTCAAAGTCTCCGGACTGCAGAGTCTAAGCAAAAGGTCACAGCAATCACTTTCCGAGGATTTCTAAAATCCAGACTTTTTGTTCTCTGTTATCTCTTTCACATCGACCACCTCCTCCCGCATATTGACCATCTACTGCTACACTTTTGAAAGTGATTAATGTGGATCAACACTAAACAATGTTATTAATTGTGACTAAGTTATAAATCCGGTATGATTAATTTTTAGCAAATTAATTGTAGAAAAATACTTCGCCATTTTTCTTCCTATGATTCTATTTCTTTGTAGGTATATTCTTTTTTGAGGAATTTCTTTGTAGATATTTAGTAACATGTTGTTGTGTAATTATACAGTACTCGGCTCCGGCCCACATTTCGTAATTACAAAGCTATAATAATACTTATTTATACAAATTTCCTTTATACAGCTTTCACCTCCTTTTCTTATATTTTTTAAGAATTTTTAATCAATTACAGAAACATAATATATACGTGTAGAATAAGCACATATACACATTCAAATGTATATAGAGCGTTTTTCGTATCTTGTTTAATTAAATTCAAATCAGAATAGGGTTCCCCTTTCTGTGATGTGATTTGTGAGCGTTCACTTTATTCTCTTCCCTGCGTGTATGAATTGATATATGTAATATAATTTAATAAATAGATAAGTTAACAAAAGAGAAATTAATTTCGAACCAAAGTTAGCCATAAATATTGGGGTTCGAATGCATTAATTGGTCAAGCTTTAATTAGGCCAAAATTGCTAATTATCTATACGAACAGTCAAAACGTATCTACAATTCATAGAATGCATGATTCGTATCACTAGTTGGTGGCCTAATTAATCCAAAAGCTAAAGTCAGTCCGACCGATTACACCAATCGAACCAGCTCTGATCATGAATTGTCACATAAAATATTTTAATATATAACAGTGTGCACCGTTTATATACACAGTTGAATTTTTTTATATATTTTTTTTTAAAAATAAAACAAAAGTGGTATGTCGTTTAATTTCAAGGGATTCAATTCAAAGCACATGCGTAACTTTAGACAGATTTTCCCCAAAGCAAGGCGTGGAGAGCTACTTGTTGAAAACAATGCATAATTAAATCTTAGAAGGGGGGGGAAAAAAAAAAAAGAGTATGATAAATCCATCAATTAATGGGTCGATCTGTGTATTCAATCATTGAAAGCAACCAAGTCATATTTCCAAGGTTGTTGCCTTTTGATCTTGACTTTTGTGATCTATAACTTTTGTTCTAATGCGGGAATAATGACCCTCAACTTAGGCGAGACTATAAGGGGCTCAAACAAAATTAGTCATTTTGTCTTGTCTTATTATTTGCCATCAGTCTGAATTTACTTTTTCACTTCTGACTTTATATTCAAGTGTTATTTATATGGTAAATTTGTTCTTCTTTTGCCTCCTCATTTTTAACTTAATATTCAAGTGCCCTCTATAATGACAAAATTATTTTTCTTTTGTCCCTTCACTTTTGACTTAGTATTCAAATGCTCATTAAAATAGTAAAATTATTATTCTTTTACCTCTTCAACTCTAACACCATTAGAAAATTGTTAATTAATGGATAATAGCCAAATAATTATTTTACTTTTTAAATAGCTAATAAATATCTTTTACCATTTTTTTTATATTAGATAATTCCAAGGAGCTAATTTTTATGATTAAATAAATAAAATAAACGAAAAGAGGTAAAAGAAAAATAATTTTTTTAATAGTTATATATGTATATGTAAAACCAAAAATAGACATTAATTCATTAGTGTCAAAATATTTTTAAAAGTTAGATTAAAAAAAACTGCATTTTTTCATTAAAAAAATTATTTTTCTTTTATCTTTTTTTGTTTATTTTATTTATTTAATCATAAAAACTAGTTCGTTGGAAATGTCTAATATAAAAAAATAGTAAAAGATATTTATTAGCAATTTAAAAAGTAAAATGATTTTTAAGCTATTGTCCATTAATAATTTTCTAACGGTGTTAGAGTTGAGGGGATAAAACCATTTTAGGAGGCATTTGAATACTAAGTCAAAAGTGAATGGGCAAAAGAAGAAAAACTTTGCCATTGTAGGGGGCACTTGAATATTAAGTCAAAAATGAGGGATAAAAGAAGAACAACTTTGCCATTGTAGGGGCACTTGAATATTAAGTCAAAAGTGAGGGATAAAAAAAGAACAATTTTGCCATTGTAGGGACACTTGAATACAAAATCAAAAGTAAGGGGACAAAATGACTAATTTTCTAACTATTTATAGGAACAATTAAATTCGATTGGCCTATTCTGATGATCAAGTTATGCGTTATTATAATGTGTTGATCCATCGACTTTTTAGTTTTTTCATTTTTATTTTTTTAAATGAAAAATGAAGCACTTTCTCTCCAATACTAAGAACATTTTAAAGTCATTAGTAGCGCTTAATACCATTATCAGTAAAGGCTTAAATCTAACTTATAAATTTAGAATAATGTTAGAAATTCTGTCTAATATCTCACTTTTATAATGTCACTCTAAGTGATATGATTTTTCTTATTTTAATTAGTAAATTAAAATATATCACTAATATGTTTAATAACATTCATCAACTGAATGTTGAATTCACGTAGTACTATATTAGTTAGTATTAAAAAGGTCAGATAAAAAGTGTGGCATTCATCCTCGCATATACTATTTATAGATATGGAACAAATACTATTTGAAAAAAAAAGAAAGAACTTTTTAAATTATGATTCAACAATGCTTGATAATTTTGAATACCATGCTAAGAAAGGAAAAGAAAAAAAAAAACTATTTTCCAAAGAATTTTGAAATATAAGCCTTTTACTTACTGAAAGTCATGTATTTTCAAATAAGGATAATCTTCCCAATTAAATAGTATTTGATGCTATATGCTAAGCAGTACTAGTGCTCTATTATATAGCATTACTCTAATTATATATAAAGAACGAAGAGACCAATTAAAGTTTTGACATTTTAAACTACATAAGTTTTAGAGGAAAAACGTGCTAAACAATTTCTTTCTCAATGAAACTTGCAAACGCAATAGGCTCCAACTCTCTCATGTAGTTATGTTAGTACTTAATTGGTTTTATTTACGTGAAGTGAACACATGAAAGTCAACAGTGGACTGAAAGAAATTTTAAAAAATAAAAATAAAAATCCGTTCACCAAGGCAGAAAAATAACATGCACATATTTCAAAAGTTGCACACTACTAATTTATTTATTTATTTTTGAACGAATGCACACTCATTTAATTAATTAATATGGCCTAATTCATAGTCAAAAAGGTAATTACAGGATTAATTTTATTTTAGTCATTACAAATTTTTTGTCACTACTGGTCAATGGAGATCATGATATACTCGAGTGAATAATGGACGTATTGTATTAAACAGAGACAGTTACCTAAAACACAATGCATTGCCGGCAAACAAGTTCATCATCTTGATAGAGATAGCAGTACCTCTCTAGTCTTTTCCTCCACCAGCATTTTCACAATTTGTCTCCAAGGAAAGAAACACACGGAACTCTCTATTGTCATACTTTTTAAATAATATTAAGACTCAAAAATAAAGGTAAATTAATTTAAAAATTAAAGAGAAGAAAAGAATAATAACAAGTTCGATAAATTAATGGGAGAAAATCCAATGGGGTGCCCCTATACGTATATTCAAAGTGACTGATGAAACGGATTCTGTAATTTTACAATAGTACCATTCTGATAAACTACATGCTGGAATTTTCTTTTCTTCTTCTTCTTCTTTTTGTTGTTGTTGTGTTTTTTTTTTTTTGGGGGGGGGCCTTCTTAATTCTTAGCGTTTTTTTTTTTTTTTTTTTAATTGATCTTAAGGTCTTAATGTTGGGAATTGGGATAAAATCACAAACATACTATCCTTTGCAGATTTAGCAATGTTTGCTCGTATTTTTTGGAGACTGCCAAAAAAGCGACACATGGCATAAACTAGGGCAGAATAACTCATTGATTAAGTTATACTCCAATATGTTCCCTATTCTCTGCCCATTGATCACCTTGTAAAAACTCTTCCACTACTTCTTTTAGTAGGGTTACAGTGATGTACTCCATCGTTTGATAATCAGGTAAGATCCGCGTGAAAGACATTCATCGAATATTCTCATTAATAGAATTAGAAACTTTCATAATTAGGCCCCACAACAGTTACCACACTAATCGCCCTTTTCTCCATTTTTCTTAATTTAAAAAGAAAATAAAAGAAAATTATACTCTAACGTACGTGGCACTAACTAGGATTTGTTGTAGTGCATGCATGTTTGAGCATGATTGTTTGAGTCCTAGGATGGAATTAGCTCTCCGACCACTCGTAAGCAAGAGGATTGATGTCAAGAAAGCGAACAATAATCGAATTCCGTGTGAGACTTTGTTGTAGGCGGGATTCTTTGTCCAATTTATCATTGTATCTATATATTTGTAAAACTATACAATTACATAATATATAGTCGACCATGGCTACAGTACTACATGCCTAGTCAATATATATATATGGGCACCAATCCAGTAGGTATATTTTTTTTTTTTTTACCTATGCACATTTTTAATGATGCACGTCTTTTTATGCACATCATTATAGCTGTTAAATCACCATTAGATGATGATCCAACAGCTAAAAAAAAAATATCTACATATAGGTAAAAAAAAAAAAAAATACCTACTGGATTGGCAACCTATATATATCTATATTAAGCCTGAAGCAGAGAAAAAGTAAAAAAAATATGATAGCTTCTTTAATTAGTATTTTATTTTTAAAATTTTTAGAAAATTTCTAATCTAACTCTTATTTTTTCATGATATGATTGGTCTTATTATTATTTTTTCATGCTATGATTGGTTGTAATATATATATATATATATATATATATATATATATATATATATATATATATATATATATATATATATATATATATATATATNCTACATTCGTCTCATCAAAATAAATGTAGAGATAAATACATTCCTCAATGTAGAGATAGCTTAGACTTAATGTATATAATATTAATACCACCTCACGCAAAGCGTGGTATTGATTGGTCATAATATATATAGATTATAAAATATAATTAAATAATAATGATAGCTTATATTAAATTTAGTTCATTGAATGTATAATACATTTATTTTTCTATGTAATACCGTAATACATTGTACCTAAGATTTTTCTATGTAATACTATAATACATTGTATCTAATTATAAATTAGGATTAATCTATTCTTTGAATATAATAATTTAAAAAAATTAGTTTTGTTTCTTTTATGGAAAATTAATGCAATATACGCACTAACTTGCATGAAAAATTAATTCAATTTTTATAATTATCCAAAATATAGTATTTGATTATCAAAGTTATCAAATAGCTATATATAATATGATACACACAGCGTCTACTGTTTTACGTATAAGTATATTAATTAATAAGTTTATTCCTTTTATAAGAACTACTCACATTTCTTTTTATTAGACTAATAAATAAAATAAACTGAACGTAAAAGTATATTAACATATAAATACATATATACATTTATTCATCAATCATAAAAGACAGTTCTAAAAATTAATGCATTATACATATATAATAAATACTATTATATCACATTCTTAGAAATTAAATCACATACTACGTATATTTGTTTTAGTAATAATATGTATATGACCATGAAACTTTCCAGAACTCATATTAATACATAAATAAACAATTCTATAAAACTTTACATGCATATCTAATTATTTACCTTCTAAAAAATATGATATACAATTGAGAAATATATTAAATTTGAAGCAGACAGAAAGGGTTAAAAATTTGATAACTTATTTGATCATTATTCTATTTTTAAAATTTTTAAAAAATTTCTATTTTCTTTTACAGTGAAAAATTTCTAAGTTCTTATTTTTTCATGATATGATTGGTTATATTATTATTTTTTCATGCTATGGTTGGTCCTAATATGTAAATAGATTATAAAATATAATTTAATAGTAATAATAGCTTATATTAAATTTAGTTAATTTAGCTACATATAACATCCAATACAACAGTGACTGATGGATTCTAATTTTCAAAGATAAATTCTTTTGGATATTTAAAATATTTAAGGACCAAATATATGATCGTTTACAACTTAGATGGAGTTCCATTGCTTGCTATATATAAGTATTGGAAAACTTCTAAAACTATGACTTTTTTTTTTAAAAAAAATGTAACTTTGTTTAACTTGTCTCTTTCCCAAATTGTTATGTTTAAGTTTTTTCTTTTTATTTTTTTAAATTGCCAAATAATTATCCTTATCTTAATACATTTACTTTTGAAACTAGAGATAATACATTCTCTGTAATCTATTGAACCAAATCCACAAGTTAGATTAGATGTATCTTTCAACAGTAAAAGAACAAGTAGCACCTCTAATTCTAATTTATTATTATAAAAGTCAGTTACTACTATACATTCAAATATCCTAGTGGTCATCATTCTAAATTTTAAAACAAGTTGTTTTTACGATTTTATTGCTTTTGATTTCCTCTAGCAATTTTATATGTTGTTTATAATTTGCTTTTGACATGTATTAAAACACTAATATGTAAGTTAACATAAAATTTAACTAGATTGCATTTATACATTTGATATGAAATTTATAAGTACCAACAATCTCATATAGTATAAAAGTATTTCTTTTATTCAAAAAAAAAGAAGAAAAAAACAATCTCATATAATAAGCATTACTCTAAAAATTTAAAATTACATTGTCTATTTACATAACTTCTTCTATCTTTTATCAATATATTTATCTAATTTAAATAACATCAATAACCTTAAGAATAAAAAATATTGTTATAATTAACAAATAACTTTAAATTATAATTCCAAAATACAAACATCAACCTGCACAAAGCACAAAATAGGGAAATTGACGTGGATAGTTTAATTTTGGCCCAAAATGACTTTTTTAGTTCACTTTTTCAAAATAACATTTTTAATACTCTACCAATAACAAAAAGTCTAAAATGCCCTTGACTTGACTAATCTCTGTCAGCTCTTGAGCTCGGTTTTTCCTTCCTTTTCAATTTTTTTTTTTTCAAATTTGAAAAACGTACCAGATCCTGTCAGAGCTGTGTGACTCCATGTCACAATTTTATGACTGTCAGTAATTTTGTGTGTATTGATAGTAACAATAGTTTATAACCTTCTTTTTTTCAAATTGTTTTTTTTTTCCTTTTTAATTTAAAAAATGTATCGGTCCCTGTCAGAGCTGTGTGACTCTGTATCACAATTTTATGACTGTCAAGAATTTTGTGTATTGATAGTAACATAGTTTGTAAATATGTGTGTGACTCTATGTCACAATTTTATGACTGTCAAGAATTATTATGAAGGTGAATTATCACATCCGTGGTCTTGTCAATTTTGTTCTTTTTTAGATCCATGTAAACTTTAATGAAACAGTTATTTATTATTGGAAAATAGAAGAAATGGGTTTAGTTATTGGGCTTGTCTTGGGCTTGGAAGCCCATGTATTTTGTAAAGTCCAAATTTGTGTTAAAGAACCCA